>OX459100.1:5741461-6341461 GCA_949775045.1 Metridium senile
TTTATCATCTAAAGTAAAGTTTTGTTTAGCACAAAATCTGGGGTTAGGGGTGGGGGGTGGAGGACTCAAACTGTATAGGGGCGTGCCTCTTAAACCTCATCCTGTTTAAGACATTTGTGAGAATAAAAAAAAACACACCCCATTCAAGACATGCAGAAAAAAATAGGCCCTATTTTAGTGGTATTCCTTGCTGCACTGTGAATATTACAGAGAGTTTGTCATAGGTAAGGTTTGATGATCTATCTGTTAATTGTTGGAGGTGGGATTCTTAAGAACAAATGGGAATCAGGGATTTGTTTAGAAAATTGAAATTCAAAGTGGTAAGAGTGTCAGAAAGTGGAAATGAATATCATTCATTACAATATTATTGTGAACCCAAATTCTAAGAAATCAATTGGCCTTTTCCAAAACGAGTAAAGGACTGGGTACTAGTTTCCATAATTAATTTAATTAAGAAATGAACCTCATAATAAAATAGAGCACATCAAGATATGTTAGATTCCTGAGTTTGGTTGTATTTGGTTGCTTTCTGACCAAGATACACCCTCATAAAAATGCCTGAATATAGAAGGAAATGTATGTTTGGAAGGACGCCTGTCCTTCCAATCCATACATTTCTTTGTAATTTTGGGCAGTTTTGAATGGCTGTAACTCACTCAATATCTGACCAAAAACACCAAATCTCAAGAATCTTACATATCTTGATCTGCTCTTTTATATTATGAGGTTCATTTCTTAATTACATTAATAATAAGGGAAACTAGTATTCAGTCCAATTATATTGTACGTACGCTGAGTCAAAGTCTTGCGAATGATGAGTATTTTATGATATCTATTTTATGTGTGTTTTCAGTGAGTTATGCAGATCCTGTGCCATGAGGATGGAACAGTGTCCTATCTGCCGGCAAGGAATCAGTGCAATGGTACATGTAGACCAGGAAGAGAATACCAATGAATCATAACAATAATAGAACATATTTTATTAGAATTTTGTAATGAATATTATTTAGTAAAAGAGGTACAAGAGGAATGTCAATAACAAGTTAATATTGCATATTAAGTATTTCTTAAGGCCCATATACACTAGCAATTTTGTCACGCGACAAGAGCTGTGATTTCAATGGTGATTTATCTCAGATTTGTCAATGCTCGAAATTGTATTCGAAATTGCAGCAACAAAGCTGTGATAAAATTGCCATTGAAATTGCTGCTGTTGTCGCGCGACAAAATTGCTAGTGTAAACAGGCCTTAAGGAAACAGTTAGAATAAAAATAAGTAGTGGTTAAACTAGTATGGGCTTCTTGGTAAATATATACTATAACTATAGTTATATAGTGCCGGTAGTTAAACTAATGTGGGCTGCGATGGTGTTTCCATGGTAACAATTAGAGTAAAAATGTAAGGTAACTTCTTGGGAATTTGTTTTTAATGTGTTCATTCCTTTATACTGCAGTCAAATTCTCAAGAATATTTAACATGCTATAGAGGACAAGGTTCGTCTATGAAATTATCTACTGTTTTTCATGGGTATAAATTTCAAGCAAAATTGTAACAAAATTAAGACTACTCAGATTGTCACATTTCTTATCAAATATTCATTTCTCATACTAAATATGGTGTGTGCATGGCATTTACAGTTGTAGAGCCAATGAAGTAGAACAAATCATGAATATTTGATAAGCAATGTGACATTTGACAACATTTCTATTTACTTGGTGAACAATAATGAGAATATACTGTGAAGCTTTAAACAAGAGTTTTTAGGAAATTAAAGCATAATTATACAGTGGTACCTCTATTAAGCGGTCACCCATAATGTGGTCACCCTTTATTAGGCAGCCACAATAAAAAGTCCCAAATCTATTTCTATACCTATTCTATACCTCTATTCAGCGACCACTTGGAAAGTCCTGAGGGTGACTGCTTAATAGGGGTACCACCATATTGAACATTCATTGCATCTGGGACCAATTGGCCATTTGCAAGATGACATTATTTTACTACCAGTACCAGAATGATTTACTTATTTTCTTTGTTATACAGTTTTGAATTCCCTCTTAAGAATACTAGAACAATTGACACTAATTATTTAACAAAAGAAAGTAGGCAAAGCATTCTGGTACTGGTAGTATATGACGCTATAATGCAAATAGCCTATTGTTGTGGTCACATGTTTAGAGAACAAAAACCCAAGATTTGAGTATTTCAAGTTTAAATCTCTACAGTATATTATAAAATATTTGATATAAATCGAGCGCTCTGATTGGCTGAGAAGTGTTCTCTACAACTCAACAGAGCACAGAATGTTGATTCGTTTGATTTTCACAACTGAAAATTTTATAAAAGAAATAGAAAACTGAGCAGCAGTGACCTGCTTTGAGTCACGCTTCTCCTAACGCTCGTCTTCTTAAAATTCCCGCATGCTCTATTACTCGATAGAGCACTGCTGCCGAGTTTTCTATTTCTTCATTATGTCTACCAGTACTGTTAAATCTATATGAAAATAAATAATATTCATTAATAATAATACAATAATACAATACTTTTTAATAAAATAATATCTTCAATAAATAAATTTTTATTGAATATCTGTTTTCTTCTGTTACTTTGGCTATCGAAAGCAGGGGTACAATCTCACTCTCACTTATACACCTATTTTAAAAAAGGTTGTCGGAGAGAATTGGCGATTGCACGGCCGAAAAGAACTTGAAATAAAAGGAAAAATAAATGTCATAAAGTCAATTAAAGGCTTTCTGGAACAAATGTGTCTTCAGCTCGCGTTTAAAAGTTTGAATATCCTTGTCAGTGTAGCTTCTCAGATTATCCGGTAGTGAGTTCCATAGTCTAGGTGCAGATGTGCTGAAAGCTCTGTAGCCGTAAGTTCGTAGCTTGTATGGAACAGTCACTAGGTAGTTCTTGGATGAAAATCGTAGTTGTCGTTTGGGAGTGTACAGTTTAATCAGTTCTTGTAAATATGGAGGTGCCATCTTTAAACATTTGTAAGTTAGGAGTAATATCTTGAATTCTGTATTTGACTGGGAGCCAATGGAGGTCTTTTAATACTGGAGTGATATAATCGTGTTTAGATGTTAGGGTCACTAATCTAGCTGTAGAGTTTTATACACTTTGAAGTTTCTACAGCAAGTAATCAGGAAGTCCATATAGTATAGCGTTGCAGAAGTCTATATTCTTAAGGTGATAAATGCGTGTGCTAAAGTTTCAATTGACCCTTTAGACAAATACTTGCGGATTTTGGCCAGATTTCGTAGATGAAAAAACGCTGACTTGCACATTGAGTTGACTTGTATTTGCTTCCATTGTCATTGCTGAATCAAAAATTACTCCAATGTTCCTTGCAGTTGTTGAAGGTTCGATAAGTTCGTTGCAAACTTGAATGGCTGTGATAGGTGGCGAGGGTCTGTGTCTTGCATTAATCACGACTAGTTCGGTTTTGTCATTGTTCATAAAATTTCATGAATTTAATTTTACTTGTCAAAAAAGAGTACCCAAAGTTCCTTTCAGTCGTGCAATCACCAATTGCCAATATTCAATCGCCAATTCTCTTCAAAAACCTTTTTTGAGGTGTACTGGTACTATGTTGTGTACTAGTGTTTGTACTGTTTTTGTAAAAATGATATAGTAAAAGCATGCAACATTAGCACTGAACGTTATTATAAAAGAACTATTAGAAGTCACTCATTCTGTCAGATTGGTTTGGGTACATGCCTTATGCAATCACACAGCATGCACATTTCCTCTACCTTTTCTATCTATGGGTCTATCGTTGTGTCAACCCCAGATCGGTGCGATAGTGTGTCCCGAGAAATACAAAGTCCTGAGATGGGATCAGCTCGGATTTCTGCCAACTCGGCATCCAGCCCAGCTGGGTGGAGAGGTGAAGGAGACATTGGCGCTGTGTCTGCAGCTGATCTCGCCGCTGATTTCGAAGAAGCCAGTCATCGAGGTAATTGTGGATCTGTAACCCAAGGGAACGTAGGTGCACCATAATGGTGTCCACTACCCGGGTTAAAATTCGGGGACTAGGTACTTCTGTGATCCCGAGTGGATGGGGATGTGTAGGTACGCATCCGACAGATCCACTGAAATGACCCAATCTCCCTTCTGAATCGCGTAGTGCAGATTGGATGGAGTCTCCATGTGGAACTTTTCTGCAGCTAGGTGGCGGTTGAGTGCTCGCAGGTCCACGATTAAGCGTAGTTTGCCATCCCTTTTGGGAATTACAAAGAGAAGGTTGTAGAACCCTGGCGATTTCTCGTTCTACACTTTCTCGATAGTTCATTTTCCGAGCATCGACAAGATTTCCGCTTTTAGGTGCTCTCTCCTGCTGCTGGCCTCTGGCAGTGGAAAGGCAACGGGGCTGGTGGTAAGTGGGGGTGTTGACTGGAACTTGAGATGAAGCCCATGCTCGAGGAGGTTCAATATGTAGGTGTCCCTTGTTATGGACCTCCAGAGGTCCACAAAAAGGGACAGACGGCCGCCCACCGGTACAGATGGCCGAGGCAAGACTAGGGGATACACAGGACAGGGGGAGGCCGGCACCCTGTCCAGTCACAAGTTTTTTGTACCTGTATCCCTCTTATACTTCTTGGCTGGGCCCCCTGTAGCATTGCGGTATGAGCGTTTGCCAGAGGCTGCATTACTGGCATGTGGCTGAGGCTGATTCTGGCGCCTTTCTGGCTGTGCTTGGCTCTCGGAGAATGCAGGATTCCGCTGTCGTGAAGTATTCGATTGACCCTGGAATCTTCGGTTTGATTGGCCCTGTGTCCTCTTTTGACGTTCCCCCAATTCCTTGGCAACAGGTGTGATTTGCCCTGCGAACAAGGAGGAGTGAGTCATCGATGTTGTGCGCAGGTAATTCCTCAGTTGGAGGTCCCCTGCTACCTTGGATCTGGTCAAGAAAGAGTCTCTCCTAGCCAAAACCACATTACCCAAGAGCTTGGCATCTATATTGGCGAGATGAGAAATAGCTCTTGCCTGGGAAAGCTTCAGATCGAGTAATTTCTGAGCCGTAGGTGATCTGTGGGAATGCTCTGTGTCTTGGCCCACCTCTAAGAGGAGCTGTTGAAGGAGCTGGGTTGAAGCTACATCAAAGTGTTCTATGTAAGAGAGAACACTTAAAGAACTCCTAGCCAAGGCTTCAAGGGCCTTGAACTCCGAGGCTTTGATTGTGACTGCTGATTCCGCTGGAGCTAGCTGGTCATGATCAGCATCCAGAACCTGAGGGTTAGACTTCACCAAAGGATCATGCAATCGATAAGATGCTGCAGGATAAATCCTATGTCTTGAGTTCAAGAACATCTCCGAACCAACCATACCCTTGTGGTGAGCTTGAAGGGAGTCCCTCTGTTGCTTCAGGACCTTTCTGTCCTCAGAGCCCCTGATCTTAGTATTAGTGTCATACAACCAGTGGACTACAGAGTCAGAAGGAGGCAGGGAATTGGAGGTGCTTGCCTCTACTCCCGTTGACAGCAGTTGCTCACTCCTGCTGCGGAATGAGTTGGTACCATCCTTTCTCTTAGAGAGCTGAAGGAGGTCCGACACATACTGAACATTATCCACGAATGCAGATGTGGACCTCTCCACTGGACATGGTGCTGATTGAAGTGGGCTTCCCCCTGGGCCTATGACACTGAGGGAGCCACCTGCAGTGGAGGATTTCAGGTGCCCTGCTGACGGCTGGTCGGTTGACGCCTCAGCATACAGTGAGATAGAGTCCTCTGGAGTTATGGGGTTATGTGCCAATGAAGACTCTACCTGGGCTTCCAGTGCAGAGCCAACTGTGGATGAGCCACGAGCCTGCCTCAACTCCTTCCTGAGAGCAAGGACTAAGGCATGGTTTTCCATAATTCTTTGCTGCATTGTAGCCAAATCACGAGGAGGCGATGCTGACCCTTCTCTTGAGGCATTAGGTGAAGCAGCCTGTGAAGCCTCCCTTGAGCCCTAAAAAAAAAATGGCGATAAATTGAACTTGTAACGTGACGGGCTTCGTAAATAATGACCGTAAAATACATTACCGGTAAACACGAAAATTAGAATGAGTAAATTTCCAGACAGCACAATAACAAACTGTAGTTGCACTAAAAGAAGAAAAAGTCGACCAAGGACTGCAAAAAGGAGCCTAAACCAAGGCAAGCCACAAATGACACGAAGCTCCAAACAAGATGGCGGCTCGCACACGGGTGGGTACAAAACGAAGACCGAAGATCGAAGACCGAAGACCGAAGACCCCCCAAATTCACCGGTAAAACACCGAAATAGCTGCAGGCCGTCAATTCAACACCAAAACTGAGTTCAAAATACAAACAATTGGTAGTCAGAAAGGAGTTCGGGGTCTTCGTTTTGTTCATTACCCCAGCAAAACTACAAAACGAAGACCCCCCAAAATTCAACTGTAAAACGCCGAAAAAGCCGTAGGCCGTCAATTAAACCTCAAAGCCGAGCTCAACAAACAGAAAAACGGCAGTCAGAAAGGAGTTTCACTGGGGTCTTCGTTTTGTACATTACCCCAGCAAAACTACAAAACGAAGACCCCCCAAAATTCAACTGTAAAACGCCGAAAAAGCCGTAGGCCGTCAATTAAATCTCAAAGCCGAGCTCAACAAACAGAAAAACGGCAGTCAGAAAGGAGTTTCACTGGGGTCTTCGTTTTGTACATTACCCCAGCAAAACTACAAAACGAAGACCCCCCCCCCCCTCCCCTCCCCAAATTCAACTCTAAAACGCCGAAAAAGGCGTAGGCCGTCAAGAACCTCTACCAATGTCAAAGTGGCTAACAATATCGTTGTACGAAAAGGTAGGGATACCTGGAATTCGTGTGACTTGCAATTGGTGTTCTTTGCGTTGCTTTTGTTTCAGAAGTTTCGGCAACTTGAAAGCCATTATAACAAATCTGTGGACAAATAAATTGCACCGTAAAACTACCAGTGAAACTCCTTTCTGACTGCCGTTTTTCTGTTTGTTGAGCTCGGCTTTGAGGTTTAATTGACGGCCTACGGCTTTTTCGGCGTTTTACAGTTGAATTTGGGGAGGGGAGGGGGGGGGGGTGGTCTTCGTTTTGTAGTTTTGCTGGGGTAATGTACAAAACGAAGACCCCAGTGAAACTCCTTTCTGACTGCCGTTTTTCTGTTTGTTGAGCTCGGCTTTGAGGTTTAATTGACGGCCTACGGCTTTTTCGGCGTTTTACAGTTGAATTTTGGGGGGTCTTCGTTTTGTAGTTTTGCTGGGGTAATGTACAAAACGAAGACCCCAGTGAAACTCCTTTCTGACTGCCGTTTTTCTGTTTGTTGAGCTCGGTTTTGAGAATTGACGGCTTACGGCTTTTTCGGCGTTTTGAAGTTGAATTTGGGGAGGGGAGGGGGGTCTTCGTTTTGTAGTTTTGCTGGGGTAATGTACAAAACGAAGACCCCAGTGAAACTCCTTTCTGACTGCCGTTTTTCTGTTTGTTGAGCTCGGCTTTGAGGTTTAATTGACGGCCTACGGCTTTTTCGGCGTTTTACAGTTGAATTTGGGGAGGGGAGGGGGGGGGAGGGGAGGGGGGGGGAGGGGAGGGGGGGGGTCTTCGTTTTGTAGTTTTGCTGGGGTAATGTACAAAACGAAGACCCCAGTGAAACTCCTTTCTGACTGCCGTTTTTCTGTTTGTTGAACTCAGTTTTGGTGTTGAATTGACGGCCTGCAGCTATTTCGGTGTTTTACCGGTGAATTTGGGGGGTCTTCGGTCTTCGATCTTCGGTCTTCGTTTTGTACCCACCCGCTCGCACACGTGGCGAACGGCAGCGAAGAAAACTTCTCCAAAATGAATGTTCTCTACGAGAAGAAGTTTAAAATATCCCTAGGACCGATGGATGAACTCCAAGAAAAGCCCCAAGGCTTCTGGTGCGCACGGCAAACCTTGGAAATACACAGAGAGCTCAACAAACGTCAAGCTTCGAGCTGCACAAATCCAAAAGTGAAGTATGAAGGCCGGGAGGCCTGGTAAGTACTCACATCCGGGAATTTTAATTCCCTATTGTCCTGGTGCATATTGTTTCACGGCGAAATAGTGAAAAAGTCAGACAGACAGACAGACAATAGTGAAAAAGTCAGACAGACGGACAGACAATGACAAAGAGAGAAAGAAAAATACTCATTTATTACTTACCATAAGATTTACTCCAGCCATGGACGTCACATCATTGATGTCATCATCCCCACTACTATAGAAAACAGCAACAAAAACATATCAAACCACTTCAATTATGAGACCCTCCCAGGGGGGGGGGGGGGGTACATACTTCCATGTTCCCTTGATCTTTTTGCATTTCCTCCCTTGTTCCCCATAAGTAAAATAACTGTTTCCCTACAATGTTTTACCTTATGTTCCCTTGATCCCCAATAACTATTGTTTTATCTTATTTTTTATCATATTTTGTTCCCTTAATATAAATGCACTTGTTCCCTTGATCCCTAAAACCCCTGGGAGGGGCTCAATTATTACCGTTGACTGACTAGCCTCTCATGCATGTTAAATCTCCATTTCCATTTCATTTTAACATGCCTACAAAACTAGTCAACCAAAAAAAGAATCACTTTCATAAACAAGATGCTATGTTGACATCTGAGCTAATGAATTGACAAATTATTCCTTGAATTGGAATTTGAACAAGTCCAGATGTTTCAGTCTGGAATAATTATCATAATATGAAAAAAAAAAAAAATCTCAGAGTTTGGGTTTATGGTTTTACGTCAAACAATTAGTAACCTATTACAGTGAGGACATTCGACCTGTGAACACTTTTTTTTGTTTCTTTTTTTTGTTACTTTTTTTTAAAACACATCCCTTGGGCAAATAGATTAGAAATAGGACTCATTATGAACATTCAGTGTATTTCAATTTAATGCTTCATTTTTGGAGGTTTTGAAGCAGTAGAAAGTTCAGAAAATTGTAACCTAAAAAAAGTCAGGTGTTCATGGTCAAGTGTCCTAACTGTAATTGCCATATTATAGGAAGAGCATCATTCTCAATTGCATCTTACCTGCTTATACCAGTATGCCCTGGTTTGTGCTTTGACTTATCCCCACCAGGTGCTGATGCCATTTGAGGCTTTGCCTGCGTAGTCAACACCGTCTTAACACCACCTGCATTAGCCACACCAATTCCTGGTCTTGCCTGGACCATGACAATATTGCGTGCTGGTACCTGTGAACCCGCACTAGAAGCAGCAATCAGGACTCTTCGTGATTGGATCTGTTGCAGACGACGCAATTGTTGCTGTTGCTGTTGCTGCGGAGTGAGTTGGACTCTATATTGCTGTTGTGGTTGTGAGGTTGTGGGTGTAAGGATTCTCTGTTGCTGTGACACAGCTATGCTTCGTTGTGGTGACTGGGTGTTAAAGATGGGTTTAGGTGCTACAGCATTTCCTAATGTCTGTTGTGGCTGTGCTGTTGGTTGTGGCTGTTTTGACGTTTTTTGTTGTTGCTGTTGCTGTTGTTGTTGAATTTGTGCTCCTGCTTGTGCTCGTAGCATCGGTAAAGCTTTCTGTTTACAAAAAAAAAGAGATATTGGGTGTTAGTTCTTTCTATATGACAGTAATTACTGTAATAGCCTGCGTATAAGAACCTGTTAGGCTAAAATATTCATTTCAAGCCCCCTCTACATAAGAACGTATTAAGGTTTAAGTACCATTTATATAAGAATTATACTAGTTGTTTCTATCAAAAGTAAATTGCTGCGAGCTGTATTCCAAAGGCAGCCCAATCTTGGCTATTCAGTAAGCGAATATGTAAGCATTATATTCAATAACTTGTCGAAATTGTACGTTTTTAGTAATATAATGTATACAAGCATGTGATTAGCATCGTGGAGTAGCGTGATCGAATCTCGAATACGGCTACGTGATAAGTTTAGAACTGGCCGTTCGAAAAGTCGACTTATTATCTTCTTTAGATTAGGAATTTGACACAAAATAGCCTGTAATTGCTAACAAATAGTGAAAAATTGAATGACTTTCAACGAAGGAGCTTTATTTACGTTCACTCATAGTCAATACCACTGTTTACATTACAGTTTTTGCAAAATTTAATAAACAAATGTAAGAATTATAACTTTATAAGTTTACTATTCACTAACTCAGAAAATCAGACTGCGACAGATAGTATAAGGACAATGTCTCTGTATCAGGGATGATTCTACTTCCATGAGCATCCAGATAAAGTCAATCTAAGATCTGATCTACGGTGGCCAGTGACGAGTGCTCAATTGAAAACCTCTGAGCACATAACAGTGTTGAAAAACTCGTAAAAGATCATTGTTGTCCGTGAGAAATGTCACCAAAAGTCGATCGTGACCTTGATCAATGCTTCCAGCAATAAATAAGTTTGATTTTGACATTATTACAGTTGGAAAAAAAGATTTAACTCAGATAATTTGATGAAACGATTTGCCCCTGATATATCTGTGGGGAGGGGGGGCTAAATGGCAGAACTTTCGAATCGACATTTTTGCTGGTATATCGCACACAGGAACCCCAAGATTAATGTTGCTGCTCGCCTGATGGCTCGCAGCAATAAGAACCTATTTAGGCTAAATTGAAAAATTCCGGTTCTTATATCTGAGCTATTACTGTAGTACATGGTACCTTTAGAAAACCAAGAAGTTTTGGTTGTGGGCCAGAACTGAGGGTTGTAAGCAGCTTTGCTGCAAATTCATCTTCAGTTAGTTTACCCTCCTGTGGACAGAAAAGTGAGTTAAAATATACATTAACATGATTATTGAATATAACAATAAAACCATTATTAACAGGTTCCCATTTAAAACTGTACTTTCCCATTTAAATCTGTACTTTCCCATTTAAATCTGTACTTTCCCATAAATTTAAATCTGTACTTATGCAAATCAACCAATCGGAGGAGTTCACTTCAGAAATAATATACTCTTATTGGTTGATCTGTGTGTTTAGCATACATCAACACAATTTGCACAGGTACAGATTTAAATGGGAAAGCACAGATTTAAATGGGAACCTGTTAATTATATCTCAATGCATTTACATATATGTTTCATCCAAGTTTTTTCAATCTTAATATGGTTGATACATTATCCTGAGAGCAGAGCGTTCACCACAGGCCCCTTGCAGGACCTGGTTATACGAACTACAATATAATTACATAACAACATTACAGTTTCAGGTAACATTGGAGACTGTCCAACAAATGTCAGATTTCTGACCTCTTCTCGGTTAGGTTTGAAAGGTCCTGTCATTGCACCATCATATTTAGCATGTCACACAAAAATGTTGAAATGTCTTTTTTTTTAAATATCTCAAAAGAAAAAAGCAAAGCTGATTTTGTTTTCGGTAAACTACAGACAAAACACTGAAAAATCACTTGAAGGTTTTTTTTTTTTCAAAAATGTCTACTTTCTTCAAATATTTTGTCCCATACTTTCTTAATAGTCAATTCATTGGAATTGCAGACCATACAGTTCATTTACCATATTGGCTTTATTACTAGTCAAAACTTATTGATCTGTAGGCAAAAATCCTTTATCAAATTTAAGGATTAATTTCCAAATGGGTAGTAAGTTTTAAATCTTATTTGATGCATATTTAATTCCATAATTTTATTACTTAAGGCCCCGGCAAACAGCTTCAACATCTGTTCAATTTTGTTGAATGGCAATGTTGAAGGGGTTTGTGACCCCCTTTCAACATTATTGAACACAGTTGAAAAAAGGAGGAGGGAGGTGGGGGCAAACAGACTCAACATTATCATTCAAGAAAATCAATCAGATGTTAAAGTAAATGTTGAAACCGTTTGACCCCCCTGCTATTAACATCATTCAAGAACCATTCTACAGTATTTACAAAATTGACCCGATGTTGAAGCTACTTTACCGGGCCTTTAGAAACATAGCATCTTGTTGTTGTTATGATACTAGTCTGTTATTTCATTGTGTGTTGTAGTCAGTTCTCTTTTTTTCAAGTGTTTTGACTAAGATATTTGGGGCAACATAAACACTAAAGAATGAAAATACTAAAAATAGTATTATACTACTAAACAGGGACCGCGGAGCGTGATTTTCGTTGGGGGGGCTAGCGACTGCCGAATTATTATAATTATTATATTAAAGTTTTCTCTCAGTCGCTTCTTAAGAAAATTCAAAATGGCGGAAAAATTATTGGGGGGGCTACAGCCCCCCAGCCCCCCCTGCTCCGCGGTCCCTGCTAAATAAAATAACAATATGATCTTCACAAAAACATTGACAGCTGCTTTTGTTATTTATTGATGACTGCTATTACAAAACAGTCTTACTTTTGTTTTACCCTGAATCAAAATATAAGGACTAATTTGAATATATAATGTTCTTGACCAACTAGTCTCAGTTCCATGTTGAAATACAATAGGATTTTCACATGTATGAGAGGCTAGTCAGTCAAAAACAATGTTAGATAGAACTGTTAGTTTGTCTCTAAATTTTGATTCAGTGTATGATGAAATGGTATGGTAAATATTAGTTTATTCTGGGCAGCTGAATAAGGCAATCAATTGTGTCAATTCCCAAAAGATAAGAAGTTGTATATAACTTAATTTCTTAAAAAATTTTTAACTTTTGTCTAAGTACCATAAATCTGGAACCTGGATTACATTATTTTTTAACTAATTCAACACAACCAGTTTTAAATGAAGAATACTCAATAACACACCAGTGAATTCAGTATGTTTTATCCCGGCCGTACCAATCGATAATTCTGATAATCGATAAAAATCAATAAAAATCGATAATAATCAATATTAATCAATCGATTGTTATCGGAAATCGATAAAAATCGATAATGCTTGAATGTGTGAGTATCGATTTCGATCGATTTTTATTGATTCTAATCGATAATTATCGATAATTATCGATTTCATAAAAGTTCTTAAAACGCATTGTTCTAGTACTTTAAAGCACAACAACTTACTTTTAAAGTGATTTTCCGAGTTTGTGAAAGAAAAATGACTAACTAGTGTACTAGAAAAAGAACAAAACGATGAGTCTGCAGTCAACTACCAATATTAGCTTGGCTCTTCTTTCCGATATATGGCAGTAAAATACAGTGCAGACGTTCTAATCCATTGGTAAAGCGCAAAAGAGGAGTTACAAGCTTTTGCTCAAGATGGCCTAATTGTCCTCTTCTATTATGAACTTTGAGTGCTCTCCCTCGTTCTCCATACTTCTTTGACACTGAAAACACTTCGCCGATCTCGACATTGAAACAACACTCTTAATATCGATTTCTTCAATCCCTACTTCGTCAGACATGGACATGGCAACTCAAAACAATGTGAACACTGTGACTATATGAACAAGGCAAGCTCTATATATAAAACCGATGAGTCTACGCAAAGACGTTTTGAACGTTTACTTCCTGCTGTGTTTGCATGATGATAAACGATAACCACGACTCAGGTTCCCACAAACGATAGTCGATGATAATCGATGATAGTCGATAAAAATCGATAAAATCAAGAGGGAAGAGGCTGTGAGTATCGATTTTTATCGATTTCCGATATCAATCAATAATAATCAAATGATGATTATCGATTGATATCGACTGATTCGATCAGTTTTCGATGATCGATTTTTATCGATTGGTACGGCCGGGGTTTTATTGACGATAATCCTTCATATTCCCCTATCAAATAGTCCATATTAATGAATAAAACTCGACTTACCATGACATTTTGGATCAACTCTTTCACAGCCAGACCGACTTCAGGTGATTTCTCTGAAGCAAGCCGTATAAGTTTATTAAAAAAATCCTTTAAGTTTGAAGCTAGCTCTTCCTGTGCAATACTCGCAGGAGCAACCGCAACTGTGGGTACTGGCTTGGTCACAGTTGTCGTAACAATGGAATTACTAGGGTTCTGATAGTTTAAAGTTGTAGCTGTAGGGGTTGTAGTAGTGACAACTAGAGGGTTAGAATTAGTGGAAGACATACTTGCTTGGTTAGCTACAAGTTGTAATGAAGAAGCAATTCTAAAGGCATCATTACTAGTCATTGGTTTAACATTTGCCGCATTATGACCCAGTGCCAGGTTAGAAATGGGTTAGCCTGCGCACAGGCAGCCCAACTATTCTCTTTGAGGATTTTTTTTAATGACAATAAAGTTATTTTTAACCGCGCGCCGAGCGAAATACATATTGAGCGCGCGGGTGGGGTTCCTGTGGTGTATTTGTTTGAAAGCTCGCGGATGGGATTCCTGTGGCTTTTTACAAGCAATTTTTCGTCAAAGTCGCGCGGTGTTGAAGAGGGAGGTATTTTGACAAGGTATGAAACTCGGTCACGTGACAAATTTAATTTCGCGCGTAGTAAATCAGCCATGGGAGAAAATTTTTATTTTTTTTCGAATATATAAACTTCATGTTGATCTTCAACTACAGTAAAAAGTATGATCATCTCCGACTTCAGCAAAGGGGTTAAAATTAATTTTTTAAAAAGGCAGCATGGAACCGAGGTGCGCCGCAGGTTGTGGTGACGGATTTCGGAAATTTTACAATCGTGGAGCAATCGTGGAGCGATCGTGAAAATATCGATCGAGACCACATTCACGCTCATTCACCCGGTTCACCGTTACAGCCGAAAAAAGGTGTTGATTACAGTCTTGCATTTAACTTTTGCATTGTTAAAATGACTTAAAACTCAAAGAAAGAAAACAAGAGAATGTATTTTATTGTGAAAATTCATGGGATGGTGAATCAAGAGTCAAAAAGATCGTGATTTGCACTGCAGTGGCTGGCTACCTACAGTGATTTGAGTTTTCATTCAAAACACCTGATTAATTCAAGTGTCACTGAGCATTGCTTTTGAAGTCAACGATGCTCTTCATTATAACAAAAAAAACGAGGGAAAGCTTTTCTAGTAGCCTGGTGTGTACAGGTAATTATTGGAGTTGAAGTTTTTATGTCAAAACGAATAATATTATCTTGTTCAAACCAACTAAAACCCGAACTAAACAATGAATTTGTGATGGCCGCTTTGCGAAGTTTTCCACTTGATTCAGTTGGATCAAAAAAGTTCAACTTTAATTTCGTGAAAACTTTAGTTAGTTTAGCGGTTCAAACAATAATACATTTGTTATGAAAGTGTGAAGCGTTTATAGCTGTATTTTATAAACTATTTTCGAAAAACTATAAAAGCTAAAACATCTTTACAGATTTGATTAAGATTAAATACACTTTGAACAAATTTTTTCACATTGTAAAATATATTAACTATATATATGTTTAGCATTTCAATAAACTTGGAAAGAAATTTCACACACTGGCTGTTTGTTTTTGTTAGAGGTTTACTTAGTGAAAATCCGTATAAGAAAATAAAACTTGTTTCAAAAGAAAAGTTTGAATATAAAAGTTTTTCTTTGGCGAGTCAGTCGATTGCTTCTCGCGTCCTTCTCGGCGCTCGTCGTTGAGTCTTCGCCGTCACCACAACCTGCGGCGCACATCTACCCATCCACGCCATCGAGTTTCAGACCTTGTATCAAGATACTACTTTCTTCGATCTTTTTGTCGTACGTGCGATTCCGCGCGACGGAAAAATTGCTTGCAAAAAAAGCCACAGGAATCCCATCCGCGAGCTTTCAAACAAATACACCACAGGAACCCCACCCGCGCGCTCAATATGTATTTCGCTCGGCGCGCGGTTAAAAATCCTCAAAGAGAATAGTTGGGCTGCCTGTGGCCTGCGTAGCAAGCGTTTCTTTTTGGGGGAACGGGAGAAAGTTGTTTTTTGGTTGTTTTGGGATAGCTGTGTTACAGATATGGCCGCGCGAAACCTAAGAAGAGTACAAAACATCAACTTAGGGGGAGGTGGAGAGGAGGCAAAGACTGACGAACTTTATTCAAAACGGTACAGCTTAGAAGAAGCGCTTAGTATTTCTAAACAAACTTTGACTGGTTTGGTTTTAACATAGATAGTTTTTGGCCATACTTTTGAGAAAGTTTGGACTGCCGGGTATTTAGTTTTTTTGAGACCGCGACCGGCTGCCGGGTGTATGACACTGCGATATATTAAAAAGCCCTTTTAGTGATCTGAACATTTTGTGGGGCTCCAAGCACTTTCACGTGATCTTTAACAGAACGTAGGCCATTGATTGTGACATCAGCAAGGGAAGCCCTCTCTGGTGTTACTGTCTTCTTGTTTGCTGAAAGACTCTACATCTACATCTGCATTACCATGAGCTAGAGAGAGAAGACCTTTGACAAACTTTTGAAGAACAGGATACTTGCATTCACCCTGTTGAGATTTCTCTTTGAAAACATCTGCCCAGTAATGATCAGGTCTACATGTGATACTGTCTGTATCAACATCAGCTGCTTGGTAAACTTTCCATTCATCAGTAACCAAAACCACTTCTTCTTCTAATACTGTTGGCATCCTGACTGCTAGTCTACGAATTGCTTGTGGACCATGATCAGTATCTCTGAGAAGCGGATGACATCATTACATTTGATACTTACTGGTTTTCTGTTTTGTTTGATCCTGAAGTAGTTGACTCAGCTTTGTTAAAACCACCAGCACTCAGGTTTTAAAAACAATTGTTTATTTGTCTCTTTCCAATAAAATTATAGTGAATTATAGGGTATTTATGAACTATATAGGGAAATATAGGGAAACTTGAAAAATATAGGAAATATAGGGACACTTGAAGCCCTGTACTCTTTTCATTTCTGATGTTCATTTTGACACAGTTGTTTGATTTAAAAGGGGTAGGGTCACGTGACCTGTTGTTGCAAAAGGCCTATTGTCAGAACACTTGAGAAGTGTTTAGTGAAGTCTGTGTCATGCTTCTCTACTTCTTGTGTATTGCCCATCTGGGCGTGCACGTGCTTATAGCTGCACACGGTGCGCACGCCTGTTTCCTATAACTTCAATTGTTTCTTATTCTCCAAAAAAGACACACACACACCAATATTTCAGTGACTTTAATCACAAAATTCAATTAACACTTTAAATGATACTTCAGGCTTGCTGCACTTAAAACAAAGATATCAACCATTTACAAGATTGTTTAAAAAATTCCAGGTCAACGCTGTCGGACTCCACTGTCACATTTTCCTTAGTAATACACATATACTATGAATGGTTCTGCTGTAGCACCACCCTCGTTACGAGTGTGAAGACGGTCGATACGCTAATTTACGGCTCTTCAGGACGGTCCACTTATGGCGCTTGTAGTAATACGAGGCAGCCATGATTAATGAGAGAATAACCAATGCCTTTTGAAATAAAGTTTTGTGTTAATAACCATTGCAATTACTTACTGAAGAAGGTGAATAGTGAGGAATAATAACCGAGACAATTGGTTAATCAATAGAGTGCAAATAATAGAGTACAAACACTAAAAGTGTGCAATACTTTGTACTATTTACCACTAAATAGTGTTGATTGAACAATAGAGAACAAAAGAATTTGCATAATTTAGCAGTATTTAGTGGTATTTATGTTGCACACTTTTAGTATTTGTACTCTATACCCGTGAAATAGTTAGCTAGCTAACTTATGACTAATTATGTCCTAAGTTCTGCCTAAATTTGATTAGTTGAGAAATAGGCGAGCCGTGACGGGTCTTGCACGTGCAAGCATGTGTAATTAGTCAAATGATCACCGCTACGCTGCGGTTTTGTGCTGTGTTTTTAGACTCTTTTTTAGCTTCCTTAGATGCATGTCTTGTGTTTTTCGACCATACAAGAATAAAGTGGTAGCAAACAATTTTAAGTGTGTCTTTTATCGTTATTTTAGTTCGTTTTGAGTTGGACTAGAAAAAGCCCGTGTTCATTTTATGGTTCACTGAATTCTTGTCATGGCTCACTAAATCCCTATATCTTGTCTAATTAAGCACTAATTAAGTGCTAGAGAACAAACATTAAAAGTGTGCAACATAATTAGTACTAAATAGTGATATTTTATGCTAATTCTATTGTTTAATTAGCACTATTTAGTACTAATTAGCACTACTTGTTTCATGGTTATATTGCTTGCACTCTATTTGTTCCTATCTATTTCACGGTTACATTATTTGCACTCTAATATTCTCAATAATAATAAATAATAAATTGTCTACATATAAATACATATTAAGTTATTTTTTCAAATTAACATGAAAAACTACTAGTCAGTTATATTAATAACAATAATAATATACATGAAAAAATTACTCGAATTTGATTGGCTGAGAGCAGTTCAAGTGTAACACAGTGCAAATTACATTCCGTACAGTGCAAATTACAAAAAAATAAATCGATTATGATAGGCTTTATTCCTAAATCATTTTAGTCACTAATGCTTGACAGTAATTTTAAAAAACACTTCAAGTGACAATTCTTTCAAAAATCGTCGAAAATTTGTAAGAAAAATACAAAAAACTGACCAAGTTTTGAGAGGAAAGTTTTGAATTTCCCGCTTGAGCTCGAGCGCGCGCTTGCTTACGACATCAACACGTCATTTTTGGCGCGCGCTACTAGCCGAAAACTGACCAAAAAAATTGAAAAAGAGCTTGAGTTTTTCATGTATATTATTAATAAGTAATCATATGGTTTCTCGTTCAATTTGGGATAATTCGCACTCGTGTGTTTTTCAAAGAGCCAAATTGCACTTGACCTACGGTCTCGTGCAATTTGTACTCTTTGAAAAACACACTCGTGAGAATTAATCCCAAATTGAACTCGAAACCATATAATAAAAAAAACTACTGGTCAGTTACAAAGAAAAAAGTATCTATTTTATTTTTCTAAAGGCAAGCAAAATATTGTAGTTGGTAATAGAGAAATAATCTGAAATTTTTGATCATCTGTGTGTTTATACACAAATGTTATAATCACTAATAAATGGAGGAAATGCACAGGTATTCCTCTAGCTCACCTTCATTCCCATGCGCTTGCGGTCATCATGATCAGGTTCTAAAATAAAAATAAAAAATTCCACTCACTCATGTGACATTTGGAATGATTTGTATAAGATTTAGCTTATTTATCAGCTTGTATAGACTATACAATCACATGCCAAAACTATACAATTCTGTGCCTTTGGCTTGTCATTGTATCTGACAATACTGAACTGCTACTCATGCTGTAAATACTACATAGTTTACTCTTTAGTTACCTGCAGACCACTTGAGGAAAGTGCATACATCTTTAGCTAGTTGACTTACACTTGCAGGAGTTCCTATACAAACAGAACCAGGCAATGAAGTAAACACCAACAAATTTATTTTTATTAAAACTTTGTCCAGCGATAGGTGTATATATTTACAACCAACACTCCCCGTCTGGACTCTTCCGTAAGGTTCACTCACACTCCATTCAATTTTTACAACACACAACTCTGCTCACATGTTGATTTTTGTGGAGGGAGGAAAACCGGATAACCCAGAGAAAAACCCTCTTGGCATGAGAGAGAACAACACATCAAACAAACTCTATTCACTTGTTGACCGAGCTGGGAATCGACCAGGTCACAGTGGTGAAAGGACAGCGCTCTCACCGCTAGGCCACTCATGTGTTGAATACATGTGTTGAATACATTAGGACACAATGTCCACTAAAAGGGAATAAACACCCAGAACCCAGCCTTAAATATCTGATGCAGTCCACACCAGTTTAACTTCAGTTTGTTTCTTAGATAAAGCCTACACTAGTTTAGCTGCAAGTTCTTGCACAATTTCACTCTAGTTGATACCTTAGAACTCTGGCACAGCCAATGCTTGTTGAGCTGCTAGATATCATCATTTTAGTTCTATTGTTTCCATAGAAACTCTTACACAACCCACACTTGTTGAAATACTAGTTATCATACATTTTGCTTCTGTCATTGCCTTAGAAACCCTGGTTCAATCCTTAGTTGTTGTCCTTTAATAATATACACCTACTTGCAAGAACGTTGTCATACGAAAAAAGAACATTTGTATTTAGTGTGTTAGGAGGAATAAATTAAAAGTACAAAAGAAAGAGTTCAGCTTCAGTGATCATCTTTTGTACTTTTAATTTATTCCTAACCTACTAAACACAAATGTTCTTTTTTCATATGACAACGTTCTTGCAAGTACGTGTATAAATTGTTATCATTATTGTTTTGTATGTCTAGCTTACCATCAGAATACTCAATAATGTCATTGTACAAGGCTTGTGCCATTGCTATAGCTTGACCAGGAAAGTAAGCATTGAAATAAAGGTCTTCTCTTATTTCAATACCAGCTGGTGGATCACAGTAGCCAGTCAATATTGAGAAGATATAATCCTGTAAAGAATTTCAAACACAGCATTATTAAATTAAGAATGTGATAACAAGAAGCCATTTTTTAAACATTTTACTAGTTAAGTGATATTTCGTTCATCATCCGATAACCATCACCAGAAATACATTGATTATGTATTTACATGCAAATATATATTAGTTGAGCAGTCCTATGGATTCATTCTATTGAGCAAGAAGTATTATTCTAAAACTCATGAATAATTAATGAAGAGAAAACAAAGACAAAATCACTAGCGTGAAGGAGTTTGAAATCTGATGAAACACTTGCATAAAATTATGCCAACTTCGCTTTGAATTTCTCCAATAATTATCCAATAATTTGAGAAGTAATATCCAACACTCGAAAGAGTGATTCATCAGGTTTTCAAACACCTCAAAATGGGCCCAAAAAAACTCGGCTGCGCCTCGTTTTTTTCAACCCATTTTTCGGTGTTTGAAAACCTGATGAAACACTCTTTCTCGTGTTTGATATATTACTTAAACCATGGGCTATAGAAGTTAGTCATCATCCTCATCATAATCAATAGCAGCTGAACCATCACTAATCATCTCATTTATCAGCAACATAGTTTATCATTATCATCATCACCAATCATCATCATCACCATTGCCATTCATCCTCATCATCCTTGTTATAATAATCATTAGCAGCTGAACCATCACTTATCATCTCATTTATCAGCATCATAGTTTATCATCATTAAAACCAATCATCATCACCATTGCCATTCATCCTTGTTATAATAATCAATAGCAGCTGAACCATCACTAATCATTAACATTATCAGTATCATAGTTAATCATCACCAACACCAATCATCATCACCATTGCCATTCAACATTATCCTCTTCCTCATCATAATCAATAAAAGCAGAACCATCACTTTGATCATCATCATTATCAGCATCATGTTTACAGCGCGAAGCGCAAAAGTATGACCACTTTTAATATATTTGCATACTTCTATGCACAGACTTTATGCTGTGAAATGAGTTTTTACACACCTTAGTCAGTAAAATCAGACTTCACATCAAATGTGTCTGTTTAAAGTACAAACTCCTGTGCATAGAAGTATGCAAATACATTAAATGTGGTCATACTTTTGCGCCTCACGCTGTAACAATAATCATCATAATCATCATCATAGTAAGTCATCACCATTATTATTGTCATTCATCATCATCATCAGTAGCAGCAGCACCATTAAAACAATCAACATCACTATCACCAATCTGGATATTCAAAAACAATAGACATGTATGTTGTTATTCAACAATAGTTCAACATACCTCACCACCATGTCTAGCAAGAGCTAGTAAACTCAAGTCTGGTGGATAGGCACCTGAAGTAAACAATGTATAAAATGAATTGTTACACCAAAAAAATAGCAAGAAAATAGAATCAATCATGTAAAATAAAAAGTTGAAGATATGAACCCCAATTGGCATATATTGATAATCAACTAAAGTTGTCCCTCCTTTCTAGTTGCTCAGTGTCTATTTTTGACATTGTTTTATCATGATGTGGAACTTTGATTTCAGGCCAATTTGGATAAGGGGGAGGGAATGTTGTTTGTACCAAAATAATCTGTCTAAAGCCATACATTTTCTATTTAAATGGCCAGCAAGCACAAGTCATACTGCAGGTGTAAGTGATCATGATGATTTATGATTGTCTGAGTTTGTGTTGTCTTGACTTCAACATCATGAAAGATATACACCTATTTCAAAAATCGTTGTCGCAATCAAAGCTACAGTCCACACTCTGAAGCCTGCAAAGGATGTCTGTATTTCTTCTCTTGTTATTGATTTATTCATAGCATATTTTGGTTATACGTGTTTGTGTTATATGACCATAACAAGTTTTTACAGTGGAAGATGATTAAACAAATATCTATTGAAAAACGAGTAATAAATCACAAATTATGTTACACAATTCATATTACCGACATCTTTGCAGGTTTTAGAGTGTGGACTGTAGCTTTGGCTGCAACAACGATTTTTGAAATAGGTGTATAGGAAAGAAACAATCTGACAATCTTACCAGCATTGGCAGCTCTGGCTGCTTCTTCATTTTTGTAAGGATTTGGGAAAATATCTGAAAGCTGGAATTGAACAACATTACATAATGACTAACTGAATGAATGAATGAATGAATGACTAAATAAATATATGAATGAATGAATGAATATCTGAATCAATGAATCAATGAATAAATGGCTGAATGAATGATAGGCTGACTGAATGATTGACTGACTAAACAACTGAATGAATGAATGAATCAATAACTAAATAAATCAATCAATCAATCAATAAATAAATGAATGAATAAATAAATAACTGAACGAATAAATAAATAAATGGCTGAATGAATGAATGAATAAATAAATAACTGAACGAATAAATAAATGGCTGAATGAATGAATAAATAAATGGCTGAATGAATGAATAGCTGAGTGAATGAATGAATAGATGACTGAATGAATGAATAAATGGCTGAATGATTGACTAACTCAATGATTGACTCAATGACTGAATGAATGAATGAATGGCTGAATGAATGAGTGACTGATTGGTTGTTTGACTGACTGAGTAATTGGCTGACTGACTAAATGATTAACTAAATGTATTAATTAATGACTAAATAAATGTCTGAAAGAATGAATAAATGGCTGAATGAATGAATAGCTGACTGAATGATTGACTGACTAGTTAAACAACTGAATGAATGAATGAATAGATGAATGTTTGACTACATGACAAAATGCCTGACTGACTAAATGAACAACTGAATGGCACATTGATTGACTCAATACACGACTGATTGAATCACAGAGTGATTGTAGATTTGAAGAATTACTTAATTAATTGATTAGTCCATGCTTTAGTTAATAATATCCTACCTTAGCTGGTCTTAAAAACATCTCTCCCTCTTCATTAGGCCCATCTTCAACTTCATACTAGAACAAAGAACAAACATCAACTAATGTCCAGTTTTTTTGTGTGAAATAATTGGTGCCAATTTCATTCTCAAGAATAAAACTATGTATCAGTGAAGATATCTTATTGTGGTTCTAGTAAAGTTTTGTAAACGTCATAATGATTTGGATAATGATGATGATAATAGTATTGATAATAATGATAGGATATTAATAAACAAGATAATTAAAATCATGATAATGATGATGATAATAATAGTATCAATAATAATGATATGATTATGATGATTTGGATAATGATGATAATGGTGACAATAATGATAATAGTGATGACAATATTGATAATAATGGTGACAATAATGATAATAGTGATGACAATATTGATAATAGTGGTGACAATAATGATAATAGTGATGACAAAAGCGATAATAGTGATGACAATTATGATAATAGTGATGACAATATTGATAATAATGGTGACAATAATGATAATAGTGATGACAAAAGTGATAATAGTGATGACAATTATAATAGTTATGACAATAATGATAATAGTGGTGATAATGATAATAGTGACGACAATAATGATAATAGTGGTGATAATAATGATAATAGTGACGACAATAATGATAATAGTGATGACAATAATGATAATAGTGATGACAATAATGATAATAGTGATGACAATAATGATAATCATTTCACATTCCAAACTACTTACCTCTGCTGCAATAGCCTTCATCTCTTCTTCAGTATAACATACATCTACTAGATGACGGAATGCTATTCTTTCCATACTATGACATGCTGCGCACACTTGTCTATATACCTCAAATCCTCTACGTATACTACAAGCAAACAGGATGATAATTACAGTAAATAAATGTAAGCTTCTAAACAAAGGACTAATATAATCATGAATCATGACAATAAATAAATAAAATAAATAAAATTTTACGTCGAAATATGGGGAGTTGTTACCGAATCTCCCTAGCCAGTGACACAGCCAATAAATGTATTATTATAATAGGGCACCAATACGTTTGTTTTCTCAGTAAACAGTACAAGGTTCCTTTTGAAGTGAATATACCAAATCGGTCAGCATCTTGCTATGTATGTTTTGACCCAATTCAAAATTTCTGGGAATAAAATATTTTGTTCCAAACATTTTCAATGTGACATTGAAATACATAAGACAATTATTCCCAAAAGATTTGAATTGGGTCAAAACAAACATATCAACAGGTTAGCCAGTTTCTAGCTCCAGGACAATTCTTTTGTACTTAGTATAAATAATTAATCCCTACATTTTACATAGCATTTTACTATCTTTTTTGGTTATTTTTTTTGGAAAAAAAAGGTCTAAGATCATACAGCATAGGCCTATCCGTAATTCATGAGGGGACTGGAGCAGAGTGAAAAAATTTATCTAATTACAAAATGATCTCCATCACAAAATAAAACATACAAACATTAGTATTATTACCAAGTTTGAGCATGTTTGGATAAATACTTACTGAGTTATATGCTACTAAAAGTCGCAAATATAAGAGAGAATGTATGGGGTTTAAGAACAGCATCCCCAAAAACCATACATTCTCTCTTACTTTTACGATTTGTTAAAGCCCATTAATCAGTTAGTATTTGTCCAAACATTCTAAAACATGATAAACTTAATAATTTTAGTGTGGTCTTTCATGTGATGGGGTTTGTTTATTAATTAGATTAATACTTCTACACTTGTTCCCAGTCCCTTCCTCAATTCTGGAAAGGCGAATAGATCTTCATTTTAGATCTGTATTGCACAAGTACCTGGAATGATCTAAGGAACTTAAGACTCCTCTGTGACTCCAGGGCAGTTTAGAAGGATGAAGTTCTAATTCTTCAGCATTGACATTAGGTTGTAGAACATATCCAGTTATGAAGCCACCAGTGGCCAATGCACCCAGCGTTATCAATGTAGAAGTCTAAAAGTGAGGTAGATTGTAATGTTTGTTATAAAATTCATGAATAAATACTGAGATTTTTTTAAAAAGAAATCACGTCCATGACAAGTTCTGTAAATCTCATACAGATTTCGTCCTGATTTGCATAAGTTTCAAATTAAATTTTCTTGGCCAGATTTACTTTTATCTTGACAATTTAAGTAAAATATGAAAGAACTAATGTTGGACTTTCATAAGTACTATACAATATTCACGTCCTATCTGTATGAGATACACAACGGCTCGTCATATTGTATATAGATTACATATGGTGATAGGGATTGTGATATTAGTGATTTGATATTAATGGTGATGGTGTTATCACAATGATAATGATGATGATTATGTCCATGGCCCATACCTTGGACTGTGAAGCTGCCTGAGTAACAGTTCCAGATGCTCTAATTTGACCCTAAAAATACATCAAAAACAACAATTGATTAAAAACATTAATTCAAATTACACAAACTAGAGGACTTATCTTCAAGTACACTGACAGATTGAACTTCAGTATATGTAGATTTGCAAGGAAATGCGTACATTCAAGTACATGGAATACAATCATTTAATAATATAACACAAAATAATGATTAAAACGAAAAGAAAGACATGCAAATACATAATTTATTATTCATTTCTACTGAAAAATATATGTAAAATTAATATCTAGTTTTGAGTTTCGTAGAGCCGAAGAGAAAATACGTTGTTCGCAGATTTTGTTATGCAATTACAAGATCTATCCTCATTTACTTGCAAGTGGTTCCACACACGATCAGCAACATAGCATCAAAAATCACAGCATTAATTCAAAAGTGAATGCATTGCAGGGTCAATGAGATACTAAAGTTATCTTTTCAACGTAGTTTTTGAAGTGGAATGGAGATTGCAATGCTATACAAGCAAACACCGGTTGAACATGAAATCAGTGACTCGGTGAACTCCACACAAGATCAATACAACAAGAATGCCCGATTTTCAAGCTAATTCTCACAGAATTCACACTTTTTCAACAAATCATACAAAAGAATCACAACGTTAATATTTATGAATCCTAAAAATTGACAATTACCTTTAGGAATTCTGGCAAATGCCGAGAAAAGTTCCTCAACCGGACCAGATTTCTCATCGCCATTTTGAAATCCTTCTCCGTGTATCCCACAATGCAAACGCGCGCGTATGTACCAATGCGCATGGCATCACAGGTAGCCCAAGCTCACTGTTAGTGTTGATTTACTAAGGGATATATGGGTACTTTTGAACTTTCGATTTTTTGCCTTAAAATTTAATAAAATTCAATAAAACTCTTACCGTGTCTTCTTGTTGATCTCTTTAATCCTCTGAGTTAATTTCAGCCGATTTCGTTCAGGAAAAATTACCTTCTCCCTGCCTTACATAATTATGTAAGGCAGGGAGAAGGTAATTTTTCCTGAACGAAATCGGCTGAAATTAACTCAGAGGATTAAAGAGATCAACAAGAAGACACGGTAAGAGTTTTATTGAATTTTATTAAATTTTAAGGCAAAAAATCGAAAGTTCAAAAGTACCCATATATCCCTTACTAAATCAACACTAACAGTGAGCTTGGGCTACCTGTGATGGCATGACTATGCGGCCGCGCCAAATTCAAGATGGCGGATGAGTGAGGAAATAAAGTGAAGTCGAAAAAAGCATAAAAACATTCCAAAAATCGTCGCATATTTGCTGCAAAAGACCATTAAAAAGACAAAGAGCAATAAGGTAATATTAAAACTTTTCTATTGAAACAATATCATCTTTTATTATTGAGTTTCTTTAGCTTTCTACTGCTATGAAGAAGGTTTTCTAGAGTGAAATTACTTCATCATCTTATATCAACTTATAAGCTTTTAAATGTATTTGTAATTTTGTGCCTTAAGAGAATATGGGTTTGA
This sequence comes from Metridium senile, assembly GCA_949775045.1. Classification (NCBI taxonomy): domain Eukaryota; kingdom Metazoa; phylum Cnidaria; class Anthozoa; order Actiniaria; family Metridiidae; genus Metridium; species Metridium senile. Next base: position 5,768,587 of record OX459100.1, read on the forward strand.
TAACTGGTGGTACAGGAAGAAAATGGCTCACTTACGTGGTTTCAAGGCATTGTTCTAAAATCTGGTGGGTAAATTTGAAATATGTCAGAGCGAATCGAAATATGTCGGTTGAAAAGAGCTTTTGCTTTAAAATATTGATAATTCTGTTACCATTTTTTCTTATTTGTTTTCTTTCCATTTTCTTCTGTTCCCTTTACTTCACTTACTTCAACTTCTTTTAATTTGTTCATTCTTCATTTCCTTATCTTTTATTTCAATTCCTTCCATCCCCTTTATGTCATATCCCTATCCTTTTCTTTTTCGTTTCTTTTCCATTTTTTGGAAGCTCTTCTTCCCTTTTATTTCATTTCCTTCCCTTCTCTCTACTTCCCTCTCTTTTTTGTTTTTCTTTTTTTCCTATCATCTCATTTCTGTTACCTTCATCTCACCCACTCTCATTTTCTTCCATTGCTTTTTTCTCTTCCATTGACAATTTCTTCATTTCCTTTTCTTTCCATTATTCTTGTCTCCTCCTCTTTCCCTAAATTTAATTTCCTTTCCTTCCCTTCCCTCTCCTATTGATTCTGTTTCCATTATTCCCATTTCTCTCCTTTCTGACCCCATCATCTCCTCCACACTCATTTTCTTAAATGGCTTTTCCTCCCATTCCCATTCCCATTCCCATTTCATTTGTTTCTTTTCTTGTTTTTACATTATTCTTGTCTCCTCTTCTTTCTCTTTCCCTTTGATTCTTTTTCTGTTATTCCCATTTCTCTACTTTCTGTCCCCTTCATCTCCTCCACTCTCATTTACTTTTATTGTTTTCCCTTCTATTTCCAATTTCTTTTGTTTTAATTTATTATTTTTTTCTAGTGCTTTGAGTTATTTGGTTGGTATCATATGGTTCTGTGCGCTGTCTGATTCTTCAGTCAATAACAGAAATTACTTCTCTGAAAATGCCCTCCTTCCTGGACAAGTACAGTCAGAATATGACAACCAACAGAAGGCATATTCAGTTTTACAAGAGCTGGAAAATATGAGTAAAAAGCAAAAGTGAGTTTTGTGCACCTATCAATGTCTTGCCCCAACGGGGGGAGTGCGGGCAAAGTCGGGCTATTGAACATAAACTTTGCCTGTACCTGGGGCTGCTCGATGTTTTTTGACAATTTCATCACAAAGTTCTGCGTCCACAACAGTAAATATATGAGTAAGTATATGAATTTGACGTCCCCAGGATAGGGACTATTGACAAAAAGATATGAAAAATGTCAATAGCCCCTGGGTATGCCCACACTCCCCCATTGGAGCAAGACATTGATAGGTGCATTAATGAAGAAAATGATCAATGTTATTCATTGTGGATATTAGATACCATAAGTAGAAAGTTATTCATTTGCCTCACATTATGCTGAAAGTTTGGGCTATAAAAACTCTCCTTGTTAATCTCCCACCATATTGTCCATTCATTCTTCCTATTTATTTTTCCCATTTGTTTTTCTTTTTACAACAGGTTCCCATTTAAATTTGTACTTTCCCATTTAAATCTGTACTTATACAAATTGTGTTGAGGTGTGCTAAACACACAGATCAACCAATTAGAGTATATTATTCCTGAAGTGAATTTCTCTGATTGGTTGATCTGTGTGTTTAGCACACATCAACACAATTTGCATAAATACAGATTTAAATGGGAACCTGTTTACAGTAGTTATTTTTTAGTTTTCGCTCATTTGTTTTCATAAAGAAATATCTTTCCATTTATTTTTTTTATATTTACATTTTCCCACTTATTTCTCTTTGCATTTTCATATTATTTTTTTTTTGCAATTTTCTGTGTTCTGATAATTGTATTTTTACATTATGTTCCCATTTCCATTTGTTTTCCATTTACTTGTCCCATTTAGTTCTCATCTTTTCATGTATTTATCTATCCATCTATCCATTCTTATATTGATGATCATAATACTGAACATTTCCATTCATTTCTCTTGACAGGAAGAGGATCCCTGTTGATTGGCTGTCCACCAAAATGTCCTCCATTGGCGTCCAAACATACAAGCAAAACTTTACTGTCCATGTCCCCTTACCAGACTTAAAAGGACCATCTGTGATCAGAGGGACCAATGTATATGGTGTTCTTAGAGCACCTAGGATTGCGGGCACAGAGGCACTAGTGTTTTCACTGCCTTATAACAAGGGAAGGAATATGGCAGGCCTTGCGTTGATGTTATCTTTAGCAGAACAATTTAGAAGTATGTATACTACATATTCTTGACTGTTGAATGACAAACTACTGTGGATGCCCTCATCAATCAGGGGGGGATAAAGGGGGGTCTCAGCACAGTTCATGAAAATTAAAAAAGGATGATCATGGCTCATGAAAATAAAGAAACTTTCTAAATCACGAGAATTCACAATTCACAACATTTAGTTGTGCTTATCACAGATTACCGAAATTAGAAAACCTTTCGCGATCAGTGGAATAATACTTACTTCAATACTTACCAGGGATAGGGTGGGCGGGAAGCACAAAACAAAGCAGCAAGCAATCGCAGCAGATTGCTAAACACACAGCCTCGTGTGTAAGTCCCTGCATAAAATAGGGGCGCCCCCAATGATCATAAAGCAACCGCTGAACAGCCCACGTTCACCACAGCAAGCCCAGCAGCACAAAACGCATTGCAGCAATACACACCTCAAGTTTAACCTTGCCTAAATTCCATTTAGCCCCATAAAACCCCTTACCACTCCTGATCAGTTTACTCAGTTATAGAGTTGCCATGTTCAGTCTGTTTTACAGTGAGCAACTGTAATTGACTTACAGTGGGATCTTATGATTTTTGTTTTGTTTACTGTATATTTAATTCTATTTTATTGAAATGTTTATGTATTGATGATTCTAGGTAAAAGCTATTGGTCCAAGGATATAATATTTCTAGTAACAGACCAAGACCTTCTTGGAATGCATGCATGGCTTGAAGCTTACCATGGCATACCAAACCCATGTAAGTATCCTGCTATTTCAAAAAGGTTGTCAAATACAATAGTCCATACCAACAATGAACTGAATTATGGGTACACATCTTACCATGATATATACCAAACCCATGTAAGTATCCTGCTATTTCAAAAAGGTTGTCAAATACAATAGGCCATACCAACAATGAACTGAATTATGGGTACACATCTTACCATGATATATACCAAACCCATGTAAGTATACTGCTATTTCAAAAAGGTTGTCAAATACAATAGGATATACAAACAATGAATTATGGGTACACATCTTACCATGATATTTACCAAACCCATGTAAGTATACTGCTATTTCAAAAAGGTTGTCAAATACAATAGGATATACAAACAATGAATTATGGGTACACATCGAACCATGATATACCAAACCCATGTAAGTATACTGATATTCCAAATGCACAGGCATAAGAGTATCTGATGTGCTTGTCAGGAATTTTCAAAAACACCGCTAAAAGATACGGGAAGTCATTTCAAAAGGATGTGTCATGGGCAATTTTTAACCCCTATGAGATACAACATCAAAACACAATGAAGAAAAAACAGTATATTTACTGATCAGCTGTTCCTTTTTTGATACCCTAAAAGATAACAAGGACTGTCGAAATTCTGAATGTCAATTTTAATACCCTAAAAGATACCAAATCACGGAATTTTACCCCAAAGATATAATTATGACCAGCATACCCACTACTTTTACCCTGACTAACCCCCATGAGTACCCCAGAGTACCCCCTGACTACCCCCATGAGTAACCCAGAGTACCCCCTGACTACCTCCATGAGTACCCCCAGAGTACCCCATGACTACCCCCATGAGTACCCCAGAGTACCCCATGACTACCCCCATGAGTACCCAGAGTACCCTCTGACTACCCCCATGAGTATCCCAGAGTACCCCCTGACTACCCCCATGAGTACCCCAGAGTACCCCATGACTACCCCCATGAGTACCCCCATGAGTACCCCCATGAGTACCCACATGAGTACCCCCATGAGTACCCCCAGAGTACCCCCTGAGTACCCCCAGAGTACCCCCGTGAGTACCCCAAAGTACCCCCATGACTACCCCCATGAGTACCCCCTGACTACCTCCATGAGTACCCCAGGTACCCCCTGAGTACCCCCAGAGTACCCATGGGTGTGAAATGCAATGTAAAGCCTGGTTCACTAGTTACATAAGCATAAGCAACATACACAGACTCAAATAGGTGTGAGAAAAGACAAGTGCGGATAATAAGCAAAGCTTTAGTCTGCGTATGTTGCTTATGCTTAAGGCCCGGGCAAACGGTTTCAACATCTGCTTCAACATCCAATTGATTTTGTTGAATGGCAATGTTGAAAGAGTTTAAAGTGTTGAAACATTGCAATTCAACAAAATGGAATGGATGTTAAAGCAAATGTTGAAACTGTTTGCCCGGGCCCTATGCCGCTAATGTGAACAAGGCTTAAGACAATGTTCTGGAATATTTCAGATATCCAGTCTTTACCATTAGAAGGTCATTCTGGGTCTATCCAGGCCGCTATCAACCTAGAAATGGCTACAAGCAACATTGGTATGTTTGAGATTCTAGAAGAAGGAATCAATGGACAGTTACCAAACTTGGATCTCATCAACATGATCAACAAGCTGTGTATGAAAGATGGAATTCCTTCAAAACTACATACACAGGTAATAACGATAATTTATAATAATAACAACAACAATTATAGTAATAATAATAATAATAATGACAATAACAATAATAACAACAACAACAACAATAATAATAATAATAGTAATGCCAATAATAATAACAACAACAATAATAATAACAACAACAACAATAACAACAATAACAACAACAACAATTATAACAACAACAATAATAATAACAACAATAATAATAATAACAATAATAATGATAACAACAATAATAATAACAACAACAACAATGACAATAATAATAACAACAACAACAATAATAACAACAACAATAATAATAACAACAACAATAATAATAATAACAACAACAGTACAACAACAATCATAACAATAACAACAACAATAACAACAACAACAACACAACAATTATAATAATGATAATAATAGAAAAAAAAAAACAATAATAATGAAATAACAATAATTATAATAAAAGCATGATAAAAATTACAGCTCAGCCGACCTGAACCCTAACTCCAAATTTTAGAATATCTACATGCTATATATCTAGGTTAGCCCTTGTGGTTATTATAGATAGCTTGTACCTAAAAATCTATAAAATCTATATACACCTGATTGCAAAATGTTGTCCTGACTTAGTAATTTAGTGGGAAAGCAAGGGCGGATTCAGGGGGAGGGTCGCGGGGGTCAGGATCCCCCCTGTCAAATTTAAGTTCAAATATTTTTTCAGATATTTTGCTTTACGGAATTGGGCTTCCTGTGGTAAAATGCGCCCGGGATTCCTATGCCAACCCAATTTTCCCCTGGGACCCCCCCCCCCCTTTTGAAAAATCATGGATCCGCCCTTGGAAAGGAATTAATTTAAGACAAAAGAAGATCACTCACGCTGAACTTTTTCTTTTGTTATTCCTTTCTTTATAAATTACAAATGTTCTGTTTTCATGTGACAACATTCTTGCAATTAGGTGTACGTACACATGTACATTGTAACTCAAGGTACAAATTGACAATGAGTTGATATGATTGTGTTAATACAATCATATCAATCACCCACTCATATCCCACCCACCTTAATCATTATCTTATCACAAACATATTAAAGGTGAGGGTTGTGAATTTAGTAGTTAGTTCTCACAAAAATATATATAATTACTAATTCTGTTACTCTTTGGAGAGGTGAAATTTCAACTTCAAGTAACATTATAAATATTTTTTATACCATATTTACTTGCGATGTAACTTAAAGTGAGAACAATCGAACCGTTAACACTTTGGGATTTTTGTTTAACCCACATCCCATGAGCGATTAGATTGGAAATAAGATTTATTAGGAGCACTTAGTGTATTTGAACTCACTGCTTCATTTTTAGAGGTTTTGAAGCAGTAGAAGGCTAAAAAATAATAAAAGAAAAAGTCAAGTGTTCACAGTTCGAGTGTTCTCACTGTAAAGTTCAGCTTATGAACATGATTCTGTGACCAGGTACGTCCAGACGTGACCAGGCTTAATACAGGGTCGTGACGAGGTATGTGGGATCAGGGATCACATGCCTGGGATCGGGGATCACATAGTCTGAATCAGCTGGAATCAGGGATCACAGAAGAGGGATCGGGATCGTATATGAATAAATTTAGGGATCAGTGATCCAAATACGCGAGCTTTTGGGATCAGGAATCATACTTATGTATAAAAAATCGGGATCAATCACGAGAAAACATCCCTCGTCACGGCCCTGTTAATACCACTTAGTCCTTGCTCACCACCAGGGTTCACCTGTAGTTAAGTAGTCAACTGACCTCTAATCAGAATGATCTGCGTTGGCTCAATGGAGAACTGATAATATTTCTTTTAACTTAAGTATTCGTTTCGTATTTCAACTCTAATTAATAACGATTTCGTTATAGTATTTAGAGAATGACACAAGTATATTACGACGTTTCGAAGTATTTCAATTCAAGAATTTAGTATTTTATTTCGCTTCTCCTTTTAAACTAAGTATTTTGTTTTGATGTGTTTTAGAGGTTTGTTCTCAAACGCAGGTGCAAATCTTTGGATGGGTGTTTTTTCGCCAAGTATATTATTTGTGAGTGTAGAGCGCAAACAACAACTAGTAGCTAGTTTTATTTTTTGTTTTATTTACTTCCTTGCATGCTTCTTATTCCTTCATTCATTTATTTATTTATTTATTTATTTATTTATTTATTTATTTATTTATTTATTTATTTATTTATTTATTTATTTATTTATTTATTTATTTATTTATTTATTTATTTATTTATTTATTTATTCATTTGTTGTTTATTTATTTATTCATTTATTTATTTATTTATTTATTTATTTATTTATTCATTTATTTATTATTTATTTATTTATTTATTTATTTATTTATTTATTTATTTATTTATTTATTTATTTATTCATTTGTTGTTTATTTATTTATTCATTTATTTATTTATTTATTTATTTATTTATTCATTTATTTATTTATTTATTTATTTATTTATTTATTTATTTATTTATTTATTCATTTGTTGTTTATTTATTTATTTATTCATTTATTTATTTATTTATTTATTTATTTATTTATTCATTTATTTATTATTTATTTATTTATTTATTTATTTATTTATTTATTTATTTATTTATTCATTTGTTGTTTATTTATTTATTCATTTATTTATTTATTTATTTATTTATTTATTTATTCATTTATTTATTTATTTATTTATTTATTTATTTATTTATTTATAAATTCCATCATCTATTTATTTAATATTCGACGAAACCCAACGATCAAGATCCTGTCCACACTAAAAACTTGATCCTTAAAAAAAGCATTACCATTATAAAGAGCAAGCAGAAAAATATTGCTAAAAGTGTAATTCATATGAAGCTATGTGTGTGTTTTTTTGTTTCGTTATTTCAATACCTATTTACTAATTCGTAGCTCTTTTGTCTCTCTTTTTAATTTAATAAGTTTTATATGTATTCATATAAAAAAACTCTGTAAGACACAACTTATATGTAAAATATTTAAAAACTATTGTACAAAAAGAAGTTTCTTACTAATAAATAAAAAAAAATGAATCTATTTGATATCAAAATTATAGACATGTGTATATGTTCAGTGAACTGTTTCCTTGCTAGCCACGTCGTGGCGTTTTTCATACTTTTGAAATTCTCAAGCCTTCTCAAGAATTTAATATTTTTCTCTCAAACATTTTACCTTTGTTGATTTCATTTTAATCTATAATTTTGTTGTAGTGGTCAATTCTCATATGAATTTAAAAAGATATGATAATGAAGCGGGGGCCATACTGGCATTCGGTCAATGCCGGATAAATTTGAAAATGAGTTTCTTACGTAACAAACATTTTCCGTCGGCTTAAATATTTTCCTGTCTGGAAAATGTGAACATCACTGAGTTCTTGAACAACATGTCCAGTCAGTATATTATAGCATGAACTGCGTTGGTGCGTCAGAAGAATTCTCCTCCCAAACAAAACAACGAGAAAAAAAAAGAAGACGAAGAAAAAAGGCCTAAGAAGATATAGAATGCGCATCAGTAAAACTTAACGCAATTAATAAAGTTCAGCTGCATGGCGCTGAGCTTGTGAGTAATTAATACAAAAAAATATCTACATCAACACCAAGCACAAAGAAAGGAAGTAAGCATTTGTCGCCGTCCCAAGGTGTCCCGTAGTCATGATGAGTTCTTGTAATGGTGTCGAGAAATACGTCTTTGTTTTTGGAAAGCTTCCCTCGCGAAAAGGAAGAAAATTACGGACAAATGAGCATTTGATTGCATTAGGAAGTCTTGAATGCTATATTGTTCTTCTGCTAATGCTTTAAACCAGATGTGAGAACTTTAATTTTGCTGCTCACTAACAGCAGTGTATAGAATAGTTCAGACGCTTGCGCTCAGCAGATCTCGACACATTTGCTTAGTCCTTGGTGGATGGTAGAAACCACTGTCGTATCCAGTTGGAGCAGAAGTAAGAACTCTTTCCTCGTGTCCTTACGAATCTTGCCACTCAAACTCTGTCATCAAAAGCCGGTTTTCTTTTAAAGCAAAAACGGTTACTGTTTCGCCTTGACGAAGGAGTAGTACTACTGAAGGCGGAAAGACAAACCTCGGGCAACAACAAGCCGGAATTTTAAACAAAGCCTGAAGTTGCGGGCGTTGCAACTCATCTAAGAAATTTGGGTTATACACCTTAAAAAGCTTTACTTTCGGACGTTGTGGACGTACTTTTTGCCAAATCAAGCCGCATTTGACCACACCTCAAAAACGCTTTACTTTCGTACGTTGTGGTCGTCAGTTCGTAATAGAAAAAAATACTTTTTGTCAAATCAAGTCGCATTTGGTTACACCTCAAAAACGCTGTACTTTCGTACGTTGTGGTCGTCAGTTCGAAATAGAAAACGTACTTTTTGTCAAATCAAGTCGCATTTGGTTACACCTCAAAAACGCTGTACTTTCGTACGTTGTGGTCGTCAGTTCGAAATAGAAAACGTACTTTTTGACAAATCAAGTCGCATTTGATTACACCTTAAAAAGCTGTACTTTCGTACGTTCTGGACGTCAGTTTGAAGTAAAAGAAATCATCATATTGCTCTATAGTACAAAAATGGACACTCCGACGAAGTGTTTGATTATTATCAATTCCATCTCTGCTCTTTCTGCCATAGTTACAAACGTTCCGATATTCATATCTGTATTAAGAACAATAAGACTTCATACACCGTCCTATGTCCTAATACTAAGCATTGCCATCTCTGATTTCGGCGTTGGCTTTATAGTTCAACCTTTATACATCGCCTTTCTTCTAAACCAGAAGAACTTCGTCATATGGCAGACTTATCAAGCTTTTGCAATGTACTTTCTCGGTGCTTCTATAGTTACTATGGTCGCATTAGCGGTCGACCGTTGGCTTGCCATACTTCTTCACATGAGATACCAGCAATTAGTCACGACAAGGCTAATCGTTAATATCGTTGTATTTGGCTGGGTCTTGGATACGATTTTTCTCGGCCTTTATGCTTTTGTTAACTGGAAAGTCTTCCAATATCTCGTTGCTGTTTTGACATCGTTGTCCATCATCATAGTAGGTCTGTGTTACTATAACATTTTCCGTATCGTTCGACGTCATCGCCTTCAAATACAGGCACAAAGACGAGCGATAAACGCTCCTACAATAAGACATGGCAGATCGTTAAAGGACATGTTCTACTTGCATGGATTCTACGCTCTTTCCCTGATCCCGATGCTCGTGTATGTAGTTTATGGGCTGACCATGAAGGAGTTTGTCAGTCATGTATGGCGTGCAACCGTGACATGCGCATTGATGAACTCGGCTGTTAACCCGTATTTGAACGTTTTCCGCATGGCTGACTTGAGGAGAGCGGTTTTTAAATTGTTCAGGGAACTATTGAGTCATATTCAGAGGTTTCTGGGATATCAACAAAGACTGATCAAGAGAAAATGATTGAGATAATTATTAGGACAGAAAAGGCAGTAAAGATACTACAAAAACCACCGAACTGGGGAATGGGTAATATTCTTAGTAGGTGGAGCACAAATTTATCGACACCAAGTGAACACAGCACTGGCGGGAAAAGACAGAGAGTGTGGCATCAAAAGAAAGTGACCCATTCCCCAGTTCGGTGGTTTTCGTAGTATACCCTCTGAGAAAGTTTGTCACGTGAAAAGCCTAGAAGCTAGCGGTGCAAAGGATCATGGATTACAACATTTTACTACATGTAAATGTAAATAGTATTTTAATATTTCATAGTATTTTTATTATTATAATAATAATAATAATAATAATAATAATAATAATAATAATAATAATAATAATAATAATAATAATAATAATAATAATAATAATAATAATAATAATAATAATAATAATAATAATAATAATAATAATAATAATAATAGAAAGATAGCTGCAACAAACACCTTTGCAATTCCTGTACTCTCATATCACATGTGGACAACTGATTGGAACATTCAACACCTACAACAACTTGATAGGAAAACACGCCAAATAATGAATGAGAACACTTGTAAACACAGACATGAGTCGAACGCTATACTCTATCTCCCATTCCACAAAGGAGGTAAAGGTCTTCAGCAATTAGAGATGCTGTATAAAACCACTAAGATCAAGACAGCACACTACTTAACAACGAGTGCTGACCCACATGTCCAACTTGTCTCATCTTTCCAATTGTACAAGGAAAAGAAGTCTCTAAAGTCCATAATAAAGGATGCAAAAACGTATGCACACCAACTAAACCTGGACATAAGATATGACTCCAAAGAAAAAACAACCACCATCACTTCAAGTAGCGCTAGTGCAGAAGTATCTAAATGCCAGCCAAGATACATTAAATCAATACTTAGGAAAGAAACAGAGAAGAAACTGGAGGAGGAGGTAAAGCAACAACCGTGGGTTGGACAGTACCTTACTACGCAATGGAAAGACCAAGATCTAGAGAAAGAAAGCTACAATATAAACAAGATATGGAAAAACATCCCTGATGTTGTCTACAGTGTATATACCAGTATCTTTCAACAACTAATAACAACAAAGACTTACCAACGAAAGAAACTAAACAATAGAGAAGGCGATTTAATCTGCAGACTATGCCATCAAAAAGAAGAAACAATTCCACACCTATTCTCAAACTGCTCAGGTATCGCTCAATCTTTATACACGGCAAGGCATGACCGTATGCTTCGCCCTGTGTACCATCAAATCCTATCACATTTTGGGTTTACAGAACAAGATGACAATACACCGTGGCACAAACAATCACTCCCAAAAAGCTGCATAGAAAATGACGAAGCCAAAATACTGTGGAACATCCCAATACATCTAGACATTGCCCCAAAAAATGGCGCAAACAAACCAGACATTACAATAATGGACAAGAAGACCAAGACGTGGCTGATCATCGAAGGAACCGTATGCAACATCGGTCGCATAACTGAAAGAGATCTTCAGAAAACAGAAAAGTATATAGACTTAAGAACAGGATTAAAGAGACTCTATCCTAACTATAACGTAGTGCAAGTAAACGTCGTCCTAGACTTCCTAGCAGGCTACCAAAAACAACTGGTAACTGAGCTAAGTAAAATAGGACTCGAAAAAGTAAACCAACTAGCCAAAAAGTGCCAGAAATGGATAATTTCGCAAAATTGTGAAATCGTGAAGGCCTTATATACCCGTTCATAAGTTAACACTGTTGTAATCGGCACCAAAACTGAATATTGCCTAGAAAATTTCCGCAATACTCATTACATGTAAACCAAGAAAAGTTTAAATAAACGATACAATAATAATAATAATAATAATAATAATAATAATAATAATAATAATAATAATAATAATAATAATAATAATAATAATAATAATAATAATAATAATAATAATGATAATAATAATAATAATAATAATAATAATAAATATAATAATAATAAATATAATAATAATAATGATAATAATAAATATAATAATAATAATAATAATAATGATAATAATAATAATAATAAATATAATAATAATAAATATAATAATAATAATAATAATAATAATAATAAATATAATAATAATAAATATAATAATATTAATAATAATAATAATTATTTATAATTAATAGTCTTTAATTGAAAAAATCATCCCTACAGCAGACGTGTAGGTTAACATATGTACAATGAATAAAGTGACTAGTTATTTACAATAATTACAATAATAATAATTTTAAAACTATGATTAAAATGGTAAGAAAAAATTACAAAAATTTAAAAACACATCTATTTATAAAAGATATTTAAAGCGTTCAGATCATGTGATACCCTATATAAATAAAGTTTATTGTATTGTATTGTATTGTAATCCAATTATACGAGCAGACGAGCGTTCAAAGGAACCGCCGTTGCTTTCCTACCCCGTACTTTTATAGTGAACGCGACTCGATATGTTTATCTAGGCGCGACGGCGTTAAATGGGACAGCGGTACATATTCACAGAGTATGAAATCGAACCGTTGGAGAGATCGCTAAACCGAATAAACAAGAGGTCAAACTGATGCCTAAAACAGCTGAATATCGACTATTTAGAAGAGTTTTATGATAACTAGGACCTTTATTCACACGATAAGTACACATTAATTTGAACATAAATGTAGCGTTCTAGTGCCCTTGGTTAATCAACTTTTTTTTATGTAAATTACAATTGGTTTGATTTAAATTACAATTGGTATTATGGTTGTTGTGAGAGTAGAGAATAGAAGGATTTCATGGCAGCCATGTTTGTGGGCAAGTACAAATTTTTGAATGACAAAGGATTTCAGTTCCCTTGAGAGAAAATCTACATTGTTTTGACCACAAACATGGCTGCCATGCATCCCTCTATTCAATACGCAGTTCATTTATTTGTTCACTCATTCTTTCATTCATCCTTTTTTTCGTTAAGATTTTCTGTTGACCCTTTGAATATGATAGCAAACACCAGGACTATTCGAGTTCACTTTTATAATAATCATTACCCTCATCTTGAAAAAAAAACCTCTCCTCATTTTTTTTTCGGTTGAAAATTGGTGGTCAGTCGTGAAAATACTGAAGCGAGCCACCTTAAACGTAACTATCTTTCGAAAATACCATGACGTCATCGCCACAGGAAGCCCAGAACTAATAACGTTAATTATCTCAAAAGGCTCCCCACCATCAATACATCGAGTATCTTAGCGACGAGTTGGTGTCCATGGCAAAGATGCTGTTGAACCAGGCCTCTGGGCTCCCTACTGGTACCCATGGCCTTTTTCATCGTTATAGAATAGAGGCGGTCACTTTACGTGGAGAAGCACTGGGTTCTAGAGGTCACCGAGGATTTGACTCGACTGGGAGGTAATTTCATCATTCATGAATTTTTGGCTTGCTTGTTCATGCAACATGACGGCAATTAGTATTTAACTATTCGCCTAAGGCGAGGTGACTATTTACTAGTAAAATATCCATATTACACATCAAACTGTTTAATTAGTTAGTTATTATCCAACCATCAGAAAAAAAGGTTTTTGTTCAGTCTTTATAAAGCAAAATATTATACGTGCTAGTCATAGTCATCATCATCACCATTATCATCATCATCATCACCATCATCATCATCATTATCATCATCGCCATTATCATCATCATCACCACCACCACTACTATCATCTTTAGATACATTTGATCCCTACAATAAAATAATCCATTTTTTTTCCTTTCCAGGGTGTTAGAAGGAATCTTTCGTAGTCTCAACAACTTGATGGAGCGATTCCATCAGTCCTTTTTCTTCTACCTTCTGCCAGCCCCCTACCGATATGTATCCATAGGTCTCTACATGCCGCCGTTTTGCTGCTTACTGCTAGGACCGCTGCTCACTGCAGTCAAGTTGTGGACAATCACTGGAGATCCCAGCATCCTTCACCGCCCTAAAGACTCTGGGAAAAAGAAGACTGATAACAAGAAAGAAAAGAACAAAGAAAACGACAAAAAAGAGGAGAAGGAAGGAGAAAAGGAGGGAGAAAAGAAGGGGGAAAGTGAGGGGAAAGGGAACGAAGAAAGAAGTAAAAAAGAAGACAAAAAGAATCCAGTCATTGATGAATCAACTCTACGAGAACAGGTGATTAATTTCTTTTTACTGTAAGGCATTACATTGTCATCATGATGTCGGCTTTACTTAGTATCATGATCATCAGTTATCATCAATAAAATTATCGTCATCATTGACATTATCATCAATATTATTATCATCATCATCATTAACATTATCGTCATCATTGACATTATTGTCATCATCATTAAGTAAACATTATCGTCATCATCATCATCATAAGCATTATCGTCATCATCATTAACATTATTATCATCATTAGCATTATCGTCATCATCATTAATATTATAGCTCATCATCATCATCATCACCATCATAACATTTTTATTATCATCACCATTCATCATCACTATCATTATCGTTATTGTAATCATTATCATTATTATTTATATTATCATCATCATTTTTGACGTCATTACATTTCCTTATTATATGGCTACGATAGTACGCGCGTTCTGATTGGCTGATTTACGGTCTGATATTTTCCCATATCAGACCGTTACCATGACAGCGGTCCAATTTTCATTTTTTTTTTCAGACCGTAAAATTAAAAACAACTTGTAAAGTATTGCAATAAATATTTTGTTAAAGTTCTATCTTTTCATACCTGCAAAGTGTTTTTAGCCAGTTTAGTTTGTGTGTTTATTCATTCAATAATGAGAGATTCGGCGATATAATATTTGTGATTTCGTATATCGCTAAGAAAAAAAGCCATATAATAAACGATTTATTAACCTCGCTTGTTCGGTCTGTCCGGAAAAATATCAGATCTCGGTCTTTTTTGTACGGACCTCGCTGCGCTCGTTCCGTACTGTCAAGACCTCGGTCTGATATTTTCCCGTACAGACCTCACGCTCGGTTAATAATCCTTTAATATTTTTATTATCTTCGCAGGTGGCATTTGCCTGGTCTCCACAACAGGTCAGCGGTGTATTCCCTATCGTCATGGTAACATATTTAGGTGGAGCATTGCTGTACTATAGTCCATATTTGGGTTATGAGCTAGGCGTTGCTATGGAGATGGATGGATTAAGTGTTTCGTTGATAACTAGTTGCTCTGTGATGGTTGTCATGATGATGACACCGTTGTTGCAAAGGTAGGCAATTGTCCTATTTCACTATGACGTCACATCAAAACATTCTATTGTTCTAACGCTAAGGATCATGGTCGCCAGTGGGGGACAGATTCATAACAACAATACAAGAATACACGATAAAATTGCATTTGCAAGACGGATAGGAAAGAAATGACAACAAAATGCCATAAATATGAAAGTATAAACATAGACACATAACATACATAAAAATTAGATAATTTGAAGCTCAATTTTCAAAGAGAAAGAAGACTTAGTTGAAATTACCATTGTTTTCGGCGATTCTATCCCCCACTTAAACACATCGTGACGTCATAATGAAATTGATAGAGATTGATAGAGTGCAAACAGTTGGGAGTGCATGTAATATTCCCTTGAAACAAGTAGAAAAAATTAGTACAAAATAGTGCCAATTGAAAACAATAGAAATAACATAAAATTGCAATGATTAGTCACTCACGGCGGAGGAAAATCACTCTATTAGATTTTGTTTTACGTATTTCGTGCTTTCACTCAAGGCGCTGTTACACTGTGCAAACGTGCATTGGTGTCACAAGTTACTGATTTCCGTTGCAATTCTTCCGCAATTTGTGTCGCAACGACATTGTGAGACAAGTTGCTGCAAATATTGCACAATCTAACAGCGCCTTAAATATTTAACGTTTTTATGTTTGTACTCCATTGTTTTTATATTTGATTCTTGCAGGCTTTTCTTTAAGCCAGCCCCAATGGCTAATCTGTACTTGGTCAAATGTGTTGCGTTAGTTCTCTTTTCTGTAACGATGGCTTCTCTTGGTGCCATGAACTTTTCGCTGGCTTTCTTGATCTGTGTGATAACAGTGCCTGCTTATCTCATCGCTGGACCTACACAAAACATGTAAGTTATATATTTCATATAAACCTATTACAAAAATCATTGTCGTGTCTTAAGCAAGAAGCATCAAGCCAAGACCGAAATGAATGCTGGTTTTGTGCTGGTAATACAGTCATTTGACAAAACGTTGTCGCCGACCGGCTTCGCGACTACGCGACAAGCCCAAGCGGGAGTATGGGTAAAAATCACTGAAGCAATACATTTTTAGCACGCGCTATAGAATATGCTGAAATATGGTACATGAATACATGAATGAATGAATATGTACCTTGGCGTTCTGTACAAAGAAATAAACCGTTGTATAGAGCGTGGAGATATCGACAAGTAAATAAATACTTCTTCAGTTTTCATGCAGAGGATTTGTGTCATCCAAATCAATCGCCAGAGTAAATCTAATAGAAACAAAACACTGAGCTGAGAGCTCAAGATGTTGATAATATATGCAGCTTACTGCTTCAGTGATTTCTACCCATACTCCTTTTAGGGCTAGTCGCGTAGTCGCGAAGCCGGTCGGCGACAACGTTTTGTCAAATGACTGTATATTGAATTCAGACTTGTTATCAGCAGAATTGATTGATTGATTGTGAGCAGAGTTGTGTGCCAAAATATTTAACGTAGAGGTAGTGAGTCTTGAGTCTCCCCAACAAGTAGGGCACTTCAACCTCGTTCCCAGGGTCCTCTCCCTTCGCTTTTGGGTGGGCCCTGGGAACGAGATTGAGGGAACTTGTGTCTGTATGCGAATTAAATTGAGGCGTTAAAAAAGTGATGTATTTTACAATAACACGCACATGAAAATACTTATATTTTGTTATTTTTTCTTTAACAAGTCTGATTTCAATACATTAGCAGCACAAAACCAGCATTCATATCGGTCTTGACTTAATGCTTTTTAAAATTATGTATTTAGCAATCTTTGACAAACGTGTTGGCACGACTGTGACGAAATCATTTTTGCACTGCTGATAAACTGATACTCCCCCAACCCCCTCCTTCTTGTTGTTGAGGGGAAGTCATTCTTTGGTCAGTGGTTTTGTTGTTGACCTTGCAATGCTCTATCTGGGGGAATTTTCGAAAGGGGGTCATTTTTCCGGCCCCCTCTACCTCCTCCTCCCCCACCACCTCCCCCTAGAGAGCCGCTACGCAGGCTATGTTTGATATTGAAAAGGAATATTTAGCAATTATTCGCCGAAGGCGAAGTGGTTATCAATGAATATTTACCGAGCGGCGAGTCTTCAAGCCGCGAGGTAAATATTCATTGATAATCACTGAGCCTGAGGTGAATAATTGTTTTAGTATATACATGATTCACAACCGAACAAAAAAAAATTAAACAAAAATGTTTGTATAAATTAAGAAATTTATTGCATAACATTACAAAGCGTGACAAGGCGCACGAACGTTGAACCTCGTTTTCTATGAATTCAATTTTTTTTATGTTAAAATGGCGTTTTACCTTGAAAAACACTTAAACCAAACTTTGTAGCTTTCTTTGTGTTTTGTGGAATTGCGTTTTGTTGAATTTCTTCATCGGTAATTGTTGCAAAACGAGACGCCATTTTGCCGAGAAGCAATATTCCGAGCTTGAGCAGTGAATATGGTCTCAGATTCCGAGATAGCTAGCCAATGAGAGCGCGCGTTCTTATGAGGTTGTGAATTATGTATATACTAAAGTCTGATAGTGGTCACTATGAGATGAAATACTAACATCGTGCCAGATATTTTTGTCGAGTCATATAACGCGAGCTCTAATAGACCCATTCAGCTTCAATGTTTATTTACCCACTACAAACCACGTGTTCATTCCCTTTGCATACAGAACTAAAAGGGTATATTGGTCAAATAGCGGGCCATTACTTACAATACGGACGATAAATAGAGATAAATAGGGAACTTCCATTTTGTCAATTCTCACAGGGTTTTTAGAACCGAAAGCGTCACTAGCTGGGCGTTGTCAAACACGTGCGTCTTTTAATATGAACCTTTTTCTTTCAGTCTTCGTCGATTCTCTCAAGCTCTTGTTCTTCTCCTCTCCTCACCGCCGTCTATGCTCTGCCTGTTCTCTCTGGCCTATATTGCTTTATTCTCTGAGTCATTTTCTAGTGATAATCTCGATGTTGTCCTGCGAGAATTGTTAGATACGGTACACCGTGCTGTTATGTCCGCGTTGAGAGATTCTCACATACTTGGAACATGGTCGTTTAGTATAGCATGTATTGGATTGATGCCTAACTGGACACTGTTCTGGTACCTTGCCTGGCAGTAACTGGACAGATCTGTATCGTGAATGTACTGGATTGATGCCTAACTGTTACTCGATGGGCGTAGCCGGTCATGTTGTCAAATAGAATTATTTTTTCGATATATTTCGTTAAATATTTTGATATTTTGATCGGACGTTTGAAGGAGAGTTGGCCAGAACAGTGACAGTGCGTGGTCTGACATTTAATACCACAGGCCTAGGACCCATTGTAATTGGTAACATCTCTAGTTCTGCCTCTGCCTTTGTATGAGGGAAAAAGCTAGATAATTAATTAAATATAAAATATTGTTTGTTTAATTTTATCTTTTTGTTCGTTCGTTCGCTCGTTCTTTCGTTTTTTTATTCGTTTGTTTGTTCGTTCATATTTACTTGTTTGTTTCTTTTTTGTTTGTTTGTTTATTTGTCTGTTTGATTTCTTGTTTGTTTGTTTGTCTGTTTGTTTATTTGTCTGTTTGATTTCTTGTTTGTTTGTTTGTCTGTTTGTTTGTTTATTTGTCTGTTTGATTTCTTGTTTGTTTATTTGTTTGTTTATTTGTTTGTTTGTTTGTCTGTTTGTTTGTTTGTTTGTTTATTTGTTTGTTTATTTGTTTGTTTGTCTGTTTGTTTGTTTGTTTGTTTGTTTGTTTGATTTCTTGTTTGTTTGTTTGTCTGTTTGTTTATTTGTCTGTTTGATTTCTTGTTTGTTTGTTTGTTTGTTTGTTTATTTGTTTGTTTGATTTCTTGTTTGTTTGTCTGTTTGTTTTTCTATTTGCTTTCTTGTCTGTTTGTTCAAGTATTTGTCTGTTTGATTTCTTCTGTTTATTTGTCTGTTTGTTTGTTTGTCTGTTTGTTTGTCTGTTTGTTTATTTGTCTGTTTGATTTCTTGTCTGTCTCTTTGTTTTTGTTTTTTTATCGCCGGTTTATTTATTCAATTTATTGTTAACGTTTTTGGATAAATTTCAAGGATTCATTCAGTCGTACTTCCGAAATTCAATATCTTTTTAACCTATAATTTATTCGTTCTCTTTACATTTCTAGATCTTTCTAAGTAATATTCACGAGCTCTTTCTTTACAACGTTGGTGCGTGGGCCACATAATATCTCAACTCCTACGGTACATTTATAATTTATCTTATGATATATATGAATAATGAGAATTTTACAAAAGAAATCACGTTCGTGACGAAGGTTGTATTTTAGATACAAAATCGTCCTGATTTGCATAAATTTTAACTTGAATTTTCTTTTTTGACAATTTTAGTAAAATATGAAAGAACTAAAGTTGGACTTTTATGAGTACTATACGGTATTCGCGTCCGATCTGTATGAGATACACCCTTTCCGAGAAAGTTTGTCACCCGTCGAAAAGGAAACAAGCTAGTGGCGCAAAGGATCATGGATCAATTCATTAACTAAATGTGTATTCGGAACGACTTTCTTGTTGTTTGATAAGTCAAAACGGTCATTTCTCAATAACAACCTGCGCTTCTAGCTTTTAGGCTTTTCACTTTACGGGTGACGGGCACGACCGAAAAGAACTGTAGGTCTTTGATTTTGATTATGAAGACACCCATCTAAGGTCATCGCTGAACGTTGGAGGCATTGTTTGGGAAATTCATGTTACCCACAATTCCTTTCGGTCGTGCAATCTCCTTCAACCTTTTTGAATTAGGTGTATATTACAAGAAGTATTTGCATTATTCATGTTGTTTTTCTTGTTGTTACCTATATATCGTTAGGTTTCACCAAAGATTTATTTCTAGAACTTTATTTAATCCATAATTCCTCTATCTTATCAGATATAAATCTGCCAGGGTGGAGGACAAAGAGTGGGCAGAATTGGGCTGAATTTCTGCGGTTTCTTTGTCATAAACGAAAATATTTTGTCAATCTTGAGAATTCAAACGTTATTTTACATGAACTTTTATTGTTGTTCATATAAAACAATCAAACTGAATGTTGCTTTTCATCAAGTTATTTTGTTTAAATTGCAATATTTTTCTTTAACAGTTTTCACTTTTTAAAAATCTTATCATGGCGAAACACAAAACTACACGCAACAGAAAATGTATTTGAGTAATAAATTATTAAACAAGGTTATAGCGTATTCAAACTATGAACTTTAGCATAACAGAAATCTTTCGATTCAATATTAATATAAAGAGAGATTTTAATTGTTAAAGGGTTTTAGATATTTTTTCCACAACGGAAAAAAAAGTCGTACTTCGATATATAATTTGTAGGAAACAAACAAAAGTTCTAAGGAAAATTAAGTTAAGTTGATAAAACCGACAAATATCCATGGTATAAGCGGAATTATACACAATTCATTTTGAGGGGAATTCACACCCCTAGACAATTTCTCCACGCTTTGCTTTTAATAAATAATTTCATGAAGGAAAATAGATGTTTTTTTAATTATATTTTCTTGGAACGTGGAATGAATTAAATTTTGTTTTAGTTTAAATCACGTAAAATTATGATTAGTTTATTTGAAACAATCAAACACAGACCATCTTATTAGTTTTAATTCAATTAACGTTGTCGTTGAGGTCATTCCTTAAGAACGTAAAAGTCTACAAGTCCATATTATAACTTGTTTAATTGCTATTGTCATTTAAAAGGCTTAATACTGAAAGCCCAATCCTATTCCTTTTAGACAAAACGTTTACAAATCAATATTATTTCTAATACAATTAAAGTTGCTGTTCAGAAAGTCATTCCTTTACGTCGTAAAAGTCTACAAGTCCACATTATAACTTGTTTAATTGCTATATTGTCGTTTAAAAGGCTTAAAACCGTCCAATGTGAAAGCCCAATGCCTATTCCTTTTAGACAAAACGTTAACAAATCAGTATTATTTCTAATACAACTAAAGTTGCTGTTCAGAAAGTCATTCCTTTACGTCGTAAAAGTCTACAAGTCCACATTATAACTTGTTTAATTGCTATATTGTCGTTTAAAAGGCTTAAAACCGTCCAATGTGAAAGTCCAAAGCCTATTCCTTTTAGACAAAACGTTAACAAATCAGTATTATTTCTAATTCAATTAAAGATGTAGTTGTACTAAGATCAAAAACCTTTGCTTTTAATGACAACGATAATTTATATAGGTCTACATTTTCGCAGTTTTAGTTTAATCACAGTATTTCAAACAAAAGCTCTTCCTAACGCGTTTTCAATAATCGCTCTTCTCAATTTCTTTCACTGGCGATAATACTGCGATGGTTTCATACATCGTTGGCCATTGTGCAAATCAGTTCAATGATCCCCCAACGCGCCAAGTCATTAATAAATTATATTCATTTACTCGATGGCAGATAATTACTTTAAACACAGCAGACAGCTGCTATCAAACAACAAAATAAGTAGTTTTTTATTGAACGTGGGGTTTGAAGATTGATTTTGCAAACTAGGAGCTAATGGAAATAAGGGAAAATCACGCTTATTAATGAAAAGAAGAAAAAATCAGGCGAGTTGTCGAGTTTTAAGGGCTTCTGTCTGAAGTTTTGTTGTTATAATCTCGAGACAAACCCTCAAAGCCAAGTTGCAAATCACTGTCTTGATCTCAATGTGGTAATTGTGACGAAATGAGCGGCTTTTCTTCGAATCAATTGGATTCGTCATTCTTATCTCCTTTCGCGAATGGCGATGGACCTCCAATTTCACCGAGATTTCCACAGTTTGACAGGATGAGCAGAGATCTACGGCTTTTGCTACAGAGAAAGCTATTCACGTCATACACATTGGTGAATAATGAAAGTGAGGAAGATGACGAGGAAAAAGACTTTGCGTTCGCTGAGACGGATGATGATTGCACCAAGACGACATATCTACAAACCTTCTGGAACATCTTTAACGCGAACCAGGGAGTCGCCATTCTTGCTATGCCCTATGTCATTAAATGCGGTGGATATGCGTCCATTTTTAGTATCATCGCCGTGGCTTTTATTTCTAATTTCTCCAACAAGAGATTAGTAGAATGTCTGTATGAGTACACGGAGAAGGGAGAAAAGTACCGTGTACGAAACAGCTACGTGGAGATTGGCGAAGCTTTCGCTCCTCGCTATGGACACCACCTTGTGAACGCGGCACAGATGTTCGAGCAGGTTTCGTACTGTACATTGTTACTGATCCTCTGTGGTTCCATCCTCGCTTCGACGTTCCCATCAACTAGTTTATCACAAAGTGACTGGACAGCGTTGGCAGCCATCGCTTTACTGCCGAACGTACTCCTGAAATCTCTAGCCGATGTCTCGTGGGTTAGTTTCATCACCGTCATTATTGGTGAAGCCATATATCTCATGGTTTTTGTCTATAGTTTCTGGCATCACCAGCGATGGGACATAGCCTCAATGCCTCAATTTGATCTGAAGAAGTTCGGTGCAGCGGTAGGAATAGTTGTTGTGAGTTATTCCTCACAGCCTTACATGCCTGCAATAGAAGGAAGTATGCACCATCCATCAAAGTTCAACAGTGTGATGGACTTAACATACATCGTTGTAACATTCGTAAAAGTGTCCTTCGGATTCATAGGTTTCCTGACATTCACCAGCAACACTGATCAAGTCATTACCAACAACCTCCCTGAAGGACCACTCCACATTACGGTCAATCTCCTCGTTCTATTCCTTGCATTGGCCTCGTACACGATACCAGTCTACACTGTCTTTGAAATTCTTGAAAACATATCATTCCCGTGCGGGCAAATGGACAAACCAAGCGACGCAAAGGGAAAAGATAAACTTTCCTACGTTCAAGCTCTCGTTGCTCGACTGTGTGTCATCTCCTTCTCCCTTCTCGTCGGCGTTCTTGTTCCTCATTTCGGGTTGTACATGGCTCTAGTAGGCAGTTTTACAGGGATGTGTTTAGCTTTCATATTCCCTGCTTTGTTTCATATGAAGATATGTTATTCCAGAATGGCGTGGTATGACTTTTTTATCGATTCGTTTGTCTGTATATTTGGGGTGGTAGGAGCGATCATTGGATGTCATTTTTCAGTGTTGGCGCTCATTACAGTTTACCAAAAACACGAATTATAGGGAAATAAATAGAAACTATATATGATGGAGATATAGAAAATTTATACATGTGTATGTAATAATAGGATAAATATGGAGATATAATAAATTATAGAAAATATATATACATGCATATAACGATATGAGATATGGCGATATAATATATAAAGTATAGAAATTAGAAACACCTAATTGCAAGAACGTTGTTCTGACTTTTGTAATTTAGTGGGAAAGGGATTAATTAAAAGACAACACAAGATCACTCAAGCTCAAGGAATAACAAAAGAAAAAGAGTTCAGAGTGATTTTCTTTTGTCTTTTAAATAATTTCTTTCCCACTAAATTACAAAAGTCAAGACAACGTTCTTGCAATTAGGTATACACATACCTAATCAGGATAACGATATGAGATATGGAGATATAATATATAGAGTATATAAAAAATTGGTATACCAGATTTTAATGTGAGGGATTTTAAATATGTTGTATATAGATAGATAGAGTCGGGAAATATATTATTAATAAGCAGCCAAATATCGCGGTGTCCTGCAGTTGATCCACGATTAGTCATAGATTACAAAAGTGCTGCTATTCAAAACAACGGCAGGATGAGATGTAGAAATCACACTATTATAGGATGGACTCAGTTTAATTTCAGTGATTGAAACGCGTTTTGGGAATCGCGTTTACGTGCAGACGTGTCAATTAAGACTGCTTGGGTTTAATAATAAATGACTGAGAAAATTTGATTTGTTTTTTTTTTCTGTGACTTTGATCTATGTATTATATGTTGTTGTTTTAATGAGCCTGTTATCTTCACAACCGTAACAATAATCCTTGTTATTATCATTAGAGCAGGTTTCTTACGACTATGAAAAGCTCACGGCACGAACACGAACAAGGCAAAGCAAAAAAGTCTAAAATTTCTAGAAACATCACGGTCGCGGCAACGCACGCACAACGAAATCATACGAAATCTGCTCTAGCATCTTTTTATTACCAGCATATCAAAATTATTAATTATCATCGTGATCATCACCATCATTATCATAATCTTCAGCTACCATTATTATCATAATCACCAGCATCATCATCATCGTGATCATCATTATCATAATCTTCAGCTACCATTATTATCATCATAATCACCAGCATCATCATCATCGTGACCATCATTATCATAATCTTCAGCTACCATTATTATCATCATAATCACCAGCATCATCATCATCGTGATCATGACCATCATTATCATAATCTTCAGCTACCATTATTATCATCATAATCACCAGCATCATCATCATCGTGACCATCATTATCATAATCTTCAGCTACCATTATTATCATCATAATCACCAGCATCATCATCATCGTGATCGTGATCATGACCATCATTATCATAATCTTCAGCTACCATTATTATCATCATAATCACCAGCATCATCATCATCGTGACCATCATTATCATAATCTTCAGCTACCATTATTATCATCATAATCACCAGCATCATCATCATCGTGATCATTACCATCACCATCATAATCTTCAGCTACCATTATTATCATCATAATCACCAGCATCATCATCATCGTGACCATCATTATCATAATCTTCAGCTACCATTATTATCATCATAATCACCAGCATCATCGTGATCATGACCATCATTATCATAATCTTCAGCTACCATTATTATCATCATTATCATCATTATCTTCAGCTACCATGATTATCATCATAATTACCAGCATCAGCATCATCGTGATCATGACCATCATTATCATAATCTTCAGCTACCATTATTATCATCATTATCTTCAGCTACCATGATTATCATCATAATTACCAGCATCAGCATCAACATCATCGTGATCATCACCATCATTATCATAATCTTCAGCTACCATTATTATCATCATTATTATCATTATCTTCAGCTACCATGATTATCATCATAATTACCAGCATCAGCATCATCGTGATCATGACCATCATTATCATAATCTTCAGCTACCATTATTATCATCATTATTATCATCTTCAGCTACCATGATTATTATCATAATTACCAGCATCAGCATCAACATCATCGTGATCATCACCATCATTATCATAATCTTCAGCTACCATTATTATCATCATTATATTTATTATTACCAGCATCATCATCATGGTGATCATCATCATAATCTTCAACTAACATTATTATCATCATTATATTTATTATTACCAGCATCATCATCATCGTGATCATCATCATAATCTTCAACTAACATTATTATCATCATTATATTTATTATTACCAGCATCATCATCATCGTGATCATCATCATAATCTTCAACTAACATTATTATCATCATTATATTTATTATTACCAGCATCATCATCATCGTGATCATCATCATAATCTTCAACTAACATTATTATCATCATTATATTTATTATTACCAGCATCATCATCATCGTGATCATCATCATAATCTTCAACTAACATTATTATCATCATTATTACCAGCACCATCATCGTGATCACCATTATAATCTTCAGCCACCATTATTATCACCATTATTACTAGCGTCATTTCAAACATCATCATCTACCACATCGATCAATCAATCAATCAATCAATACGATATGCTCAGCGGTCAAACGACTACGCATGCGTGGCAAAATTTTTACAGCGGTAAATTTCCCATTGTAAACATTAGGAATAGCTGTTATTACAGTTATATGCAAATGATTTTGAACAATGGGTTGAAGTCGAGGCTTTCGGGCGAAAACAATAGGTTTGCCCGAAAGCCTCGATTTGAATCCATTGTTTGAAATCAATTTGCATATAACTATAATAAAAGCTATTTCGTATTACAGTGTTTGAAGTCGATTTACAAAAAATTCCCTGAATATATAAGCTTGAAGTTTCGTAAACCTTTGCTATATTGTAAAGCTACCATAAGTCTATACTTTCGTATTTTTCTATATATTTTGCGAAAAAAGCGATGAAAGTCGTATACCCTCAATCTTTTTTCCCGTACGAATGTCAAATTTGTGTGCTGGATCATTTTACTTGTTTGTTTTTTCGCGCATGCGTGGTCGTTTGACAGCTGTGTTGAGCAGTTTAAGCAGGTCAAACCAAGAAGAAATATAAAAACACTTTGTACACAATTCATAATTTTTATTAGCCAATTGCTCATAAAAAATCCATATAAATAAAATAATCTCTCCAATTACCCGTTCATTTATATATTATATTTATTAACTTTTAAATTTATCTACACATTCGTTATTCGCCATGACGGCAGCAGCGAGAATGACCGCCATTTTGACACAGGGACCCCAAGTATTTGAGTTATGACGTCATCTCACCACAGGGTTCCCAAAGTCATCAATTTCATAGTGTTTCGTCATACATCGTGACAATAGATTGTGAAGGGACATAATATTTTTGCGACGATCTAAGTGTGATTAACTGCGCATGCTTGGTAGATTCATAGAGGTCTAAGTCAGCCTTGTCGTGGAATGGGTTCAGTGTTAGTGTCTTGAGGTGTAGGGCCACGTTGGTCAGCGGTACCTCTTTCTTCTGGTTGTAGATTGGAGGAAGCGGGAAAGCTGAAGATGAAAATAACTTTGTATTAGAAACACGATTTTACTAAGCTTTATCAACCAGCCAGATCACTCATATTCCAAAATTGTTCAAAAATTCCACGTCTCTTTTGTAATGGAAAACTGGGCAAAATAGTCCGCAACTTCCAGACCTTTGTAAAGGATGTTTTCACAGACTTCACAATGTTGTGAAGATCAAAATACTTACATAAAGCTAGCGATGTTTCTCTCTGTGGATGGCATTGACTGCAGTGAGTTTCTCCGAGTCTCGCCAGGCTACGTTTACTGTTGACAAAAACACAGCAAATCAGATGAACAATCCCGGAGAAAAGTATTTATGAATTAATAGTCCCTTCAAAGTTCCCTGCGCCATCTTGAAAGGTAGCCGGGCCTTTGCATCGAAGCGAGACGGACATTGAGCTTGCAATGAGACACGTGAATAATTGTCCCGCAGGGTGATAAAATGTATATATCGTTGCAATCTCAACGTTCGTCTAGCTTCGATGCAAAGGCCTGGCTACTTTTCAAGATGGCGCAGGGAACTGTTAACTATTGTAAACGGTTTCTGCGTTCATACCTATGTATTTTTGGTAAAACAAGAACAGTATTTCGAGAATTATCTGTAACTTGAGGTGGCGTCTTTGTGCGCGATCTTTCTCGCGCTCTGGCGAGTTCTGCCTCCACTTCCATTTCACAGAAGTAGTTGATGGCTTCGACAGGAGTTGCGCTATCGGCTGCCACTCTACCCATGCTTTCAATATCAAACTTAACTGTAAATAAAAAAACGAAATTTTAACATTAAACTGGTGAAAGAAGTAATAATAAGGGCATAAAATTGCGCATTTTCGTTGTGAAAGACAGCGAAAATTTAGACTGCGAACAGCCCCTACTTTTCCCTCATGATTCCAAAAAAATTAACTTTAATAAAACACAGACGAGCGTGGATTGGGGGTTCTCGCCCCCGTGTTTTTATTTAAAGGCTCATTTTTCTCTCGTTTTTCTCGGGATCCAGAAGGAAAAGTAGGGACTGCTTGCAGTCTAGAGACAAGTTTGCTCATATTATTGCTTTTAGTCTACAATAGTATGCAAAATACCTTGAGACATTTTTTATATAAAAAAAAAATACCTTAACACTTTACCTCCCTCCCTCTCCCCCGATTCAACCTTGAATTTTTGGAATGTGAAATGGTTCTCACGAGAAAGGCCAATCAACATTGCTTCCTCTAAGAGGCTTGCCAAATCAACTTTGTATATTTTGTCCATTTTTGGAACTTTAACAATTTTGAACATGATTGTACCTGCTTACGACCAAAATGGACAAATTGCTACTAATTAGTTTTACATCAATTATAGTTCGCTGTTTTCACTTTAAATAGTTTCTTACCGTTAGTTTTACTGCCTTCATGATTGTCGTCCTTTTTAAGTATGCCTTTGATCGAAGATGGCGTCTTAGGAGCCTTTGTGCCTCTGTAAATATAGAGACATCATCGTTTAGTACTAACATCACCATAATTATTACTACTACTAATATATAATATTATTTTTATATCTTTATTGAAAACTGATAATATACCTATCATTAAAATTACAATCTAGAAGAATTCATAAAAATTAAATATATAATATTACAATCAAATATGGTTATTAAAAATTATTCTAAATATTATTAATAAAACTTGTCAAAATAATCTAAATACACCGAATCGAAATATGATGGTGCCCAATTCTGGACTGACTAGCCTCGCATACATGTGAAAACACCATTGTGTTCCAACGTGAACACGAGGCTGGCCAGTCAAGAAAAATAGCAGGTCACTAAATAAGGCAACAATTTCAATAACTATTGTTCTGGACTGGTTAGCTTCGCATAACGTAGGCTAGCCAGTCAACAACAATAAAACGTCGCTATGTTACTAAAAAACAACTTACTTGATAACGCTACCAGACTGTGCTCGGCCAATCTTGCCCGCAAGAGACTTGATATGCTGTTTGAACTGTGCCAACCATTTCTCCAACCAGTTAAGACATATTTCACGTATACGGGATTTTCTTTTATTGCCCACCAAATGCTAAAGATAAACAAAATAACCAAAAAGGATTAAATATCGGGAGTGAGTTGGGAAACTTAAAACCTTAAAGACCCATTGTCACTTTACTAGTAATACCAGCATGCTTTGCATTGTTTGTTATGATTTGAGTGTTATAATTCATTCGCAGTCAGCTAGTCGTATTGCCAGAAAACAAATAAAACAAAACCCTTAATATTTAGTAAGAGCGTAAATGCCCACTCACATCGTAAAATATATCAAAATGTCTGAGTGTGCGATTTTCATTGTCCACGAAATTGTCTTTCGCTGGTAAGTAACGTGGAAGTGTTTACGCAAGCCGTCCTCATCTTTCGCTCGACATTCTCTCGCCCATTTTCCACGTGGTTTAGAGCGGACGCTGACGACGTGAAAATGTTTGCGCGACAAATTGTTAGCGTTTTAAACTGCGTTGTTGACTTAATTGTTTTGCGTACGACCTTTACACGTAGTGGAGACCGTAGATGTAACACTCACTACGACGCGCAGAAAAAAGTCTCCCTTTCCCACAGCATGAGAAGTGTGAAATGAAGAAGAAAGACTTTACAAGATTTTACCTCTGTTTCGAAACTGTCGAGTTCTTTGGGGAAATATCTCCCTGGATCTCGTATCTCGATGGACAAGAAGATTTCTTGCATCAAACCCCTGCATAAGAGAACAATGATATGAACACTGAGTTTATCGCCACAAAAGGTTAAACAATTGTGACTTGCGTTGCGTCAGGAATAAAAGGAAACAAGAAAGGAAATCTGTAAACAAGCACGAAAGGCAGTGAAAAGGCAGCGAGAGAGTTGGTATTAAATGAATAATATCCAAGAAAACGTGAGTGTTAAGGCTCGTTTACACTAGCAATTTTGTCGCGCGACAAGAGCTGCGATTTCAATGGCGATTTTATCGCATGCAGTTTTGTCGCCGCAATTTCGAATGCGCTCGAATTTAGGAGACAGAAAGTCGCAGCAAATTGCACTAAATTTCGAGCATGTACCGTTTGCAAATCTGTGTAAAAATCGCCATTGTCAAAATTGCTAGTGTAAACGGGTCTTTACGGTACATTTATATTTTATATCGATTATGTTCTATAGATTACTATATGATCTCTTGAATAACTAAATGAATAATGTCACTGAATTGACTTAGCAGCCTCCTTATTCATATAGAAATCACAAGATATCTTTATACATGGATACGAGGTTAGTCAGTCACGGTATTCAAATTGGTTGGTACTTATATTTCGATAGGGTGTGTTCAGAAACTTGAAGCAGATTTCGTATGTGAAAAGTTGAGTGCCGTGTGCATGCCTTGCCACGACCATGATGTGTCTAGAATTTTCACGTGTCTAATTGCCGTGCTTTGACCATGCCGTAACCTTTTTATAGTCATAGTCATACGAAAGTGGTTGAACCCCTTAATGAAGTTCTGGTGTCTTACTATTGAGATAGCTTACCTAACTTCCTCGTCACCATCTATATATTGTGCCATTAGCTCGGCTACGAAAGACTTGTTCCATATTTTCATTATCTGCAACAGTTGTAGACTGACTCGTAGAAACTGCTTTGCAGCAGATGACCCGTGGGCGGAAGGAGGATCTGGAACATTGAGTTCAGCTAAAAGAACACGGCTTACTCGCTCGCAGCAACCCTTATCAAACGGGTCTTGACGGTTTAGAAGTAGAATGGCCTGATTAGAGAGTAGAGGGATTAATATAGGAATAGGGGAATAATGAATTAATGGATGGAAGGATGAACGAACGTATAAATGAATGAATGGATGAATACATGGATGGATGGATGGGTGAATAGTCAAATAATGCATTAATGGATGGAAGGATGAACGAACGTATAAATGAACGAACGAATGAATGAATGGATAAATGAATGTATGAATGGATAAATGAATGTATGAATTAATTAATGCATGGACGGATAAATGGAGAGAGCATGAATGAATAAATGATTGAGTGAATGGATGGATGGATAAATGAATGAATGAATGATTTTATTAATTAATTAATGGATGGATAAATGATTGAGTGAATGGATGGATAAATGATTGAGTGAATGAATATATGGATAAACGGATGAATAAATGAACAAAAAAGCAATTCAGATGTATCGTTAACTTTCTCACACTTACCGCAAGGATTTGTGTCTTGAGTTCAAAATCAGAACATTTCTGTAGTATTTGCAGCAGCATTTCCACGAAACTACCAACCGACCACGGCTTTGGAAATGTCTACAAACCACAAACAATTGGTAAGTATTACATTGTAACAGTTCTAGTATCACTGCGATATGGTTCAATTTTATCAGTGCTAATTCTATTATTTACAATAGACCTTTTCACGGTTCAAATCGAACAACCTCAGCCTCGATAGCGTGTACTATATTCTTTAGAATTTGACTACAGCCCGTGGAATTTTGAAGTGTTTAAATTGTTTGATAATGTGTACATTCCTGAAATTGCTACAAGCTTTAGTCAAATTGCAAAGAATATATCACACGCTATCGAGGCTGATAATATGTACATTGATAATGAATACTTTCCTTAAATCGCCGCGAGCTGTAGTCAAATTGTAAAGAATATATTGCACGCTAGGATCGACGAGAACCGTGAAAAGGTCTATTGTATAATTAGCACTATTTTGTACTATTTAGTATTTGTATTTTGCGGATACACCTAATTCAATAATCGTTGTCGCAATCAAAACTACAGTCCACACTCTGAAGTCTGCTAAGGATGTCGGTATAATATCAATATAATTTGAGATTTAATAGACGTATTTTCAAGAACTATTTGTTTCATCATCTACCACTGCAACAACTTGTTATGGTCATATAATACAAACACGTACAACCAAAATATGCTATGAATAAATCGATAACAAGATAAGAAATACCGACATCCTTTGCGTACTTCAGAGTGTGGAAGAGTTTTATACACCTTATTCCAAATGGCTGACTGGCCCTTGATGTCTCGTTCTCATGAAATTATTCTTTTCTTTTAAATTCACTCAAGCTCAAAGACAAAAGAATAATTTCATGAGAGTGAGGCAACAAGGGCCAATGGAACAAAAGGTCGCCATTTTGGAATAAAGTGTATAGTCTACTGTATTTTCATACTTACATCAGGAGTGGCGTCAGGGAAGTACTTGTCAAACCATAGTGTCCCCTTGAATTGTGTTATAAAGTCGGGTAACGGTGTCGCAGGGGGAGGGGGTGGGGTTGGCGTTGGATCTCTCGGTGGTGTTGGCCTGAAATAATACGTCAATTTGCTAAATTAATAATAGTTTATAGAATAGAAAACACTAGTAGGAGAGTCCAGTGAGTTTTGGATAACTTTTTCTTGGAATAATATGACTTTGTTTCCTTGACAATTTCATTTCTCGCGAAGACGATCTGCAATATTTCTTTGACACGTTATACAATTTCATTGCTCTTGAAAACGATCAGAACAAGTTTTCTTTGACAATTATTCTCCATTATTGCAGTCAATTTTCCATTATTATCATGCGTCCATTGACAATCTCAGTTGGCCAGGTTCTTTGGCTTTTGCCATTTCAAGCGTAAGACTTCGAGTTTTATATCATTCAGAGTTTATGTTAATTGTTTTTCAGTTATTATTAAAAAAACAAAACATCATTTTTATGTATTTATCAAGTGAGCTTTCTTGGTATTTCTTTCTTTCAACATTGGAGAATAAAAAATATATAAGTAGAAAGATTCACTAAGAACCAGGCTAGATTTTTTTAATTGATTCAAGACACAAGTCTTCATAGTGAAAAACCTTACGTAAGATCCAACTAAAGAAATTAATAGAGGAATACCATCAAACTGACAGATGTTCAAGAGAGTTGCCTGGTAAGACAATCAATTCCTGATAGCTGTTATCAAATAGAGTAGAAAAAGAATGTCAAGATTTCCTATAAAGACAACTCTTGATGGCTGTTATCAAATAGAATAGATAATTAAGACCGTCAAATTGTAAGAATGTCAAGGTTTCCTATAAAGACAACTTTTAATGGCTGTTATCAAATAGAATAATAGAAGACCATCAAGATCCTACTGGATATGAACAGGAAAGACGAGCATGCAGAACAGGAAAAGCCCTTCAATTCAAGATATACTGTCAAATAGGTTGGCAAGACAATTCCTACAGGATGATAAGAGGAAAGACCAGCATGTAGAACAGAAAAGCCCTTCAATTCAATATAAGCATACAAATAGGCTGTGAAGTCAAATCCTACTGGGTATGAACAGGAAAGACTAGCATGCAGAACAGAAAAAGCCCTTCAATTCAATATAGGCATACAAATAGGTTGGCAAGACAATTCCTACAGGATTATAAGAGGAAAGACTTGCATGCAGACTAGAAAAAGACCTTCAATTCAAAATAAAATGTCAAAGACAACTCCTACTAGATGATAAAAGGAAAGACCAGCATGCAGAACACGAACAAGCATGCATAAAGTTAAGAGTAAGATACCTTATCTCTGATGACAACATTCTTCGTCTACGAGCCTGTTGAGATGGTTTGACAAGCCTTCTATTCTGTCTTGAACCACCCAACACATACCAGCCAACACTGGGTGGTAAAACACGTGGTGACCTCGTGGAGACACCGCCCTCATTGGTATCAATACTGGTGCTTCCCATAGATTGAGAAAGACGTTGTACAGAAAGTGGAGAGTGATTAACTAAGGCAGATTGGCCTGTGATGAGTCTGACTTCAGTTGAGCCAGATGAACGAGATGGTGTGTTTGGGCTAGTTTTGGAGTTATTCAGCTCACTTTTTGGTGGTGATTGAGAGATAATGTTTACTCCAGTTTTATGGTCATTATTATAATAAGTATGACCGTCATTGTTGTTAGCATTGTCATGACGAGTATCATCATCATACGTTTGAACATTACAATCACCATCACCTTCATTTTTATCATCATCATCATTATCACCATTTTTATTATCATCATTACCATCGTAATATTTCTCATCATCACCATCATAGTCTTTCCTGGCATCACCACCATGATGGTAATCACCATCATAATCTTTCCTAGCATCACCATCACCTTGGTAATCACCATCATAGCCTTTCCTGGCATCACCATCACCATGGTAATCACCATCATACTCATTTGCATCAACATATTGGCCGTCACTATAATCTTTGCCATAACCATCACCACTTCTTGAATCAAAAGAAAGACTTGACTGGTTGACATTTTCGCCTTTCCCAGATGTACCACTGCCATTGTCATTATCAGAAGTACCACTGCTTGTGTGAATTACTTCTCTGCTCTTTTCAGATACAGTTGTTTCAGCTCCCTCGCAATAGGAGGTAGATGACATCCCATCTTTTGTGGAAACTGAGCTGTACAGCTCTACACCAGCTGGAGCAGAAGATGGCCTGGAACCTTCCCAACTTTCTAATTCTCTATTGTCTATTTTGTTCCTGATCTTAGAAATCACTGCTTGATCGACTGACAAAGACCTTTGTGGTAAATCATTTGAATCACCAGCTTGGTAAATAGTAAGTAAGTCAGAAGAGTCATTGTTGAAAGAGTCAATAGATGACCACGACGAGGTACTAAATGGTCGAGAATTGTCTCGATATTTGTCGCAGTGATGTAAAGCTCCAGGGTTGAGAGCTGTATGTTTATGATCATCAGGAAGATTTGTGTTTTCATGGTGTGTGGTTTGTTCTTGTATTGTCATTTCAACCACGATGTTATCAAGTACAAATACCCTTGATAATGGTCTTAGTTGAATACCACAGGAATCCTGGCATGAGTGCTCCTTTCCTTTAAACTTGCTTGAATCAGAAGTGTTAGGAATGAAGGTAGTATTGCTTTGAGATGATTCGTCTCTCCTTAATCGGCCATCAGAAGGGGAATAATTTGGACTAGTGGATTTGTCTTTGATTGTGTTTGAAGCAAATACCCTTGATAATGGTCTTAGTTGAATACCACAGGAATCCTGGCATGAGTGCTCCTTTCCTTTAAACTTGCTTGAATCAGAAGTGTTAGGAATGAAGGTAGTATTGCTTTGAGATGATTCGTCTCTCCTTAATCGGCCATCAGAAGGGGAATAATTTGGACTAGTGGATTTGTCTTTGATTGTGTTTGAAGCAGATGAGTTAGCTCTGGAACAGTCATTGAGTGAAGACAGGGAATTACCAGCTGAACGACTACCAGTGAAAGAATGACCTGAACTGGTAATTCTGTCTTCAGTAACAATTGAATTAGGAGGGTTAGACATAGACACAACACTCCTTGAAGACAATACATCTTGCTTCGAAGAACTACCAGCAAGAGAGAAACACGGAGTGCTGAAATTCTCATTAATTATGATTGAATCAGAAGAGTTAGACATGGAAGGAAAGTCGTTTGAAGTTAACTCATTTGGAGTTAATCGGTCATCACTGAGAGAATGATTTGAACTGCTGGTTGGAGTTGAGCTCCAAGTTGAGCTCGGAGATGGTGAGTCACTAGTAGATTGTTCTGTACTAAGTAATGGCGAGGCAAATGAACCGCAATCAACAGTTGCAATGTTAATAACAGAGTTAATAACATGGCTATTGGCAGTCAAACTGCCCTCTTCTTCAGCTATACTAGGTGAAGGTGTTCCGTTATTTGTAGTACTTTTCGATGACAGAGTGGAAGCAACAGGAAAAGAGAGTTCCATACCATCTGAATCATCTGATAAATACAAATTAGCACCTTGGTTCACTTTTTCGAGATGCGAAATATTTTCGTTAAACATTTTATTCTCAGTTTCATCTCTTTTCGTTTGAGTATCTTTACTATGGCAATAAGCAGACTCCGATGGGACATTTTGGTTTGTCTTTTCAAGATACAAACGATGTATGTTGTTATGCATTGCATTACCCACTTCATTTCCATTGGTTTTACTTTCTACTTGCCAATGAACAGAAGAGTGAGAAGTTTGCAAAGTGTCAGAAGATTGCAAAATGTCAGAAGATTGCAAAGAGTCAGAAGATTGCAAAATATCTTTGTTTGTCACTTGGTAAGGATGCGAAGGAGGGGCATGCTTCAAGGCATCATATGATTCCAGATTATTTATTGACGAGGTAGATGTTTCAAGCCTTTGTGCATTGGTATTCAACATAAAGACAGCTCTTGTCCCCCCTGGACACGAGGACGTCGAATCCCTTGACAAAGTTAAAGTCTCGGCAACAGCGGTGGGAGGAACGGCCAGAAGGTCACGCTTAGTCACGCGGTCCTTCTTGGACGTCATAGATTCTGTATTGGTAAATGTGCAATCCATATTTGTAGTCACGCAATCTCTGTCCTTGGTAACGCAATCTCCGATGGTAGTCACGCAATCTCTGTCATTTGTAATGCAGTCTCTATCAATGGTAACGCAATCTTTGTCGTCCTTACTGATACTTTGAGAATTGATGTCACTGATGTCGTTTTCCATATTTCTTTGTTCAGTTGATAACACAGTGCCATCCAGCTTGTCTTTGGAGGATTTTTGATCTAAGACCGACTCTTGATATTTCAAAGAAACAGAAAAGTTAAAACTATGGTCAAGTTCAGTTTTTGATTGATCTGTCGATTCGACGATTAACTTTGGAATATTGAAATTGCGTGACGTGTCATGCAATCTTCCATCTGTGACACCATCGATATTTGCTTCTTTATTGATCGATGCTACCGATGAGGGAATATCATGCATTTCAACCACTACCTTCGGAACTTTTAAAGTTTCGCTCGTTTTGTCACGTAAGTTGATATTCACACTAGCGTGACTGTCACGCTGGTCTTGCTTCGTGTTTTCTGAGCTGGAAGCTGTTTGCGTGACTGGATGGATTAATATGCTATCAATGGAATTTTCTGGACTCGAACAAGGAGTGACGGTTTTTAAGTAATTTGGTATTCTTACAAGAAATCCTTTTTCATCAATTTTGTCCACTGGGACTTTACAATCTAGGGTCTTATCGCCTTTTGGAATCAATTCGTCTTGTTCTTTGATGGATTTATTGACGGCGCTCTCTTTATTAAGACTGTAATCATTGCTATTGTTGTTTGCAAGGTCTTTGGATCTGTCGTATTTGGTAATGATTTCGTTTTGTTGTTTCTTGAACTTGTTAGGAATAATCTTTGCATTACGACCGTATTTCTCTCTTTCTTTGCTACTCAGCTCTTTGGTCTCTTTGTTCTTAGAAATACCCTCTGTATTATGATAGTATTCCTCTCTCTTCTTGCTACTCAACTCTTTGCTCTCTTTGTTCTTAGAAATACCCTCTGTATTATGATCGTGTTCCTCTCTTTTCTTGCTACTCAACTCTTTGGTCTCTTTGTTCTTAGATATAACCTCTTTATTATGATCGTATTCCTCTCTCTTGTTGCTTGTCAGCTCTTTGCTCTCTTTGTTCTTAGATATAACCTCTGTATTATGGTCGTATTCCTCTCTCTTCTTGCTACTCGACTCTTTGGTCCCTTTGTTCTTAGATATAACCTCTTTATTATGATCGTATTCCTCTCTCTTGTTGCTTGTCAGCTCTTTGCTCTCTTTGTTCTTAGATATAACCTCTGTATTATTATCGTTTTTCTCTCTCTTGTTGCTTGTCAGGTCTCCGCTGTCTTTGTTCTTAGAAATACTCTCTGTATAAAGATCATATCTTCTTAGCCTCTGATTGCTACTCAGCTCTCTGCTCTCTTTGTTCTCAGAGATTATCTCTCCATTACCACCACCATCTTCTTTCTTTCTGCTCAGTGCAAGTTCCTTAGATTTCTCGCTTTTAATGTTTACATTTTTATCAGGGACTAACAAGACTTTTTTGTCAGTGTTTCTGGACCTCAAAGCATTAGGTGACAAAGATGATTTGCGGCTTCTGTTCCAGCAAGAAGAAGAATGAAGTAAGGAAGAGAGAATGACAGGATGGAAGAGAAGAGAAAAGAAAGATAAGGTTAGAATGCATAAAGAAATAGACAGAAATATATTGGCAATAAATATATTGGCTTTTGTGCAACACTGGAGGGTAGAGAATTATCGAACATCCATCAAATATCCGTCCCTAAGTAATACTCTTTTTGCAATATGCAACAAAGCAAAGGACAACTTCTTTTGAGACACACGTAATAGTCCTTTTCATAAATGGAAACTAGCGAATAAATTAGTATAGGCTGCGTCGGTGTTTGATATAAACGATAGGTAATAGAATGAAACTAGCGAGTAAATTAGTATAGGCTGCGTCGGTGTTTGATATAAATGATAGGTAATAGAATGAAACTAGCGAGTAAACTAGTATAGGCTGCGTCGGTGTTTGATATAAACGATAGGTAATACAATGAAATTTGTAACACCGTCAAAAATGTTGACTTAACTTTACTGACGTTTCGAGCTTTAGCCCTTCGTCATAATAACCATCATGCGACTGCCTACACCCATAGTTCTCATTCATCAACCACAGCCTCGATAGCATGTAATATATTCTTTAGAATCATACTACAGCCCGTGGAATTTTTTGAATTACCACGGGCTGTAGTCAAATTCTAAAGAATATATTACACGCTATCGAGGCTGAGGTTGATCGATGAGAACTGTGAGAAGGACTTTTGTACTCGGGATACTTTTTAAAATTTGTTTTCTTGAAGAGTTACTCTGCATTGTAGAGTATAAATTATAAGTTTAATCTATTTTTAATCGGATTAGATTTAGAGTTAATTGAAATTGTTTATCAACGGTTAAATCATTTAATATTTATCTTTACCTGGACTCTGAAGCACCAGAGTTTATAAGGTTTATATCTTTAGTGGTTTCATTTTCGACCAGCTGTTTAATGTACGCTATTTGAGTATGCGCATTAACTTCAGTGTTTTTAGAGCTGATTGGATTATTTCTTTCGAGTTAAAACAAACATTTATGTTAGTATCATTTATTATGTATTATACATATATTTTACTGTTAAATTGTCAAAAATGTTAATTTAATGAGCAATAAATTTGATTTGATTTGATTTGATATTACGTCATTTATGTATTTTTTATATATTTAGATTTTAGATTTTAACCAAATTTATATGACAAATGTAATTAGAAAGTTTCATTTTGAAAAAGGTTGTCAAAGGCAATAGGCACAACAAGACAGCAAGGAATTATGGTCATACATTTACACCAAATCGATACAAGGCGTCCAATCGGAATAACCCGCATTTACTGGCTAGCAAGTCTATAAACAGCTTTTGACGAGAGCAATGATTTGAAGCACCGATTATTTGCTCACAATGACTCAACAACCACCTCCATGTTTCTTGACAAGGATAAAGAATCCAAGAAACTCGATTTTAGAAATATACCCGGCCATAATTCCTTGTCATCTTGAAATTGCATAACACATTTGACAACCCTCTTCCCAACAGTTTTATGACTGTATAATTTAACTAGATTTTCCAAATTAAAAAATGTTACTACTTGTTATACTTACGGGGGTGGTGTGGGTGGTTTTGGTCGTGTAATTAGTTTCTCAATCGGCTTCACTGGTCTCTTGGGCGTTGGTTTAGGTGTCGGCGGTGGAGTGGGTTCTTTAGGGGGTGGTGTTAGTGGTGGTGGTGAAGGTGTTGGTGATTTCATCAGTTCTATTTCAGGTTCGGGCGAAGGCGTATCTCGTAAAGCCAGTTTCATTTGTTCGGAATATTTGTTTTGTCTTTTGGCGGATTTCTTGGGTACTGTATAGCCGGGCTCTTCTTCTGGAGATGGAACACGCTTCTGAAAGTACCAATGTATGTGCGTTAGATTAATTGTGAGCATATGTAAATGATGATGATGTAATAATCATATCAGAGTGATGATGTAATACTGGTATAAAACTGGTAATGATAATGCTGAATGATGATCATCATCATCATAAGTGATAATAACAGTAATAATACTGAGAATGGCGATTGTGCTAATGATGCTGATAGTTATGTTGATGATGATGATTAAGATAGTGGATGATGTTGGTGATGATAATGATGGTTGTGATGCGGTTTATGATCATGATGATTATAATGATTATGATTAAGATGGTGGGTGATGATGATGATTGTGATGCAAATACTGATAATCATAATGATGGCGATCACAAAGATGATGATGATCGTCAGGACGGTCAGGATGATCAGGATTATAATGATGACGATTAAGATGGTGGGTGACGATGATGATTGTGCTGCAAATACTGATGATCATAATGATGGCGATCACAAAGATGATGATGATCGTCAGGATGGTCAGGATTATAATGATGATGATTAAGATGGTGGGTGACGATGATGATTGTGCTGCAAATACTGATGATCATAATGATGGCGATCACAAAGATGATGATGATCGTCAGGATGGTCAGGATTATAATGATGACGATTAAGATGGTGGGTGACGATGATGATTGTGCTGCAAATACTGATGATCATAATGATGGCGATCACAAAGATGATGATGATCGTCAGGATGGTCAGGATTATAATGATGATGATTAAGATGGTGGGTGACGATGATGATTGTGCTGCAAATACTGATGATTATAATGATTGCGTTGTGATAATGAAGATGATGGCGATCACAAAGATGATGGCAAAAACGTCACAAATACAATACACAATTCTAAACACAAACGATCGCATTAGTTCAACGTCTATACCTTTTTTCTCTTTTCTAGTTCAGCCAGCTGTTCAACCGTCAAAGATGGCGGCTTCCATATCTTATTGATATCCTCTGCAGGTTTCTCAGATTTAATATCTTTAAAAATAGCAACTACAACACTGTTTGGAATAAATCCATCAGGGGCGACCACATATTCCTCTTCGCCACTATCACCAACTCTTCGGGACACCATACGAGCGGCTCGTCTAGCGACCATGTGCCGACACATCGTCGACGATGGGTATCGTTCAGTTTTCGGAACGTCGACGATGTATCGATTGTCTTTAGCGGAGCCGAGTAATGGTGGTCCTACTTGCATGGTTTTGTAGTCTGTTCTCTTCATTTCGCCTGCAGATTTGATTCGTTGGCTGCTTGAATCTGGATGGTCGGTATCTGACTCAGTTTCAATGTCAATGTGAGTACCTGGTAGTAATAATGGAGAAAGAAAGATTAATAATAATAGTGGTGATAATGGTGATAATGATCGTTATGGTGGTGATGATTATTATATGGCGATAGTAATGAGAATAGGCCTGTCCCTGGACCTTAAATCGCCGTAATTTAATGCGATTTAAAGCGTTTTAAGGCGATTTAATGCGATTTAAGAAAATATGGCCAAACTTCGAGTGAAGTTTTAAGGCGTTTTAGTGCGGTTTAAGGCGATTTAAGGCGATTTAAGGCGATTTAAGAAAATATGTTCAA
This sequence comes from Metridium senile, assembly GCA_949775045.1. Classification (NCBI taxonomy): domain Eukaryota; kingdom Metazoa; phylum Cnidaria; class Anthozoa; order Actiniaria; family Metridiidae; genus Metridium; species Metridium senile. The sequence continues at coordinate 5,810,192 of OX459100.1, forward strand.
ACTTCAAGTGAAGTTTTAAGGCGTTTTAGTGCGGTTTAAGGCGATTTAAGGCGATTTAAGGCGATTTAAGGCGATTTAATGCGATTTAAGGTCCAGGGGCAGGCCTGAGAATGAATAGATCGAATCGAAACTATGGCGGCCTGCTATTGTTCTTGACTGACTAGCCTCGTATTCATGATGGAATACAATGGAGTTTTCACATGAATGAGAGGCTAGTGAGTCAATAACAATAGTTATTTAAATTGGTCGCCATATTTCGATTCGGTGTATACTCAAGCCTGATAATTATAAATATTGATGATGTAATGATCTTGATGATGATGATGATGACTGATAGTAATAATAAATATAATAATGATGATGATGATAGGAATAATAATGATAATAATGATGATGATGATAGGAATAATAAATATAATAATGATGATGATAGTGTTTATTAATATAATAATGATGACGATAGTAATAGTAAATATAATAATGATGATGATGATAGTGTTTATTAATATAATAATGATGACGATAGTAATAGTAAATATAATAATGATGATGATGATAGTGTTTATTAATATAATAATGATGACGATAGTAATAGTAAATATAATAATGATGATAGTGTTTATTAATATAATAATGATGACGATAGTAATAGTAAATATAATAATAATGATGATAGTGTTTATTAATATAATAATGATGACGATAGTAATAATAAATATAATAATAATGATGATAGTGTTTATTAATATAATAATGATGACGATAGTAATAGTAAATATAATAATGATGATGATAGTGTTTATTAATATAATAATGATGACGATAGTAATAGTAAATATAATAATAATGATGATAGTGTTTATTAATATAATAATGATGACGATAGTAATAATAAATATAATAATAATGATGATAGTGTTTATTAATATAATAATGATGACGATAGTAATAGTAAATATAATAATGATGATGATGATAGTGTTTATTAATATAATAATGATGACGATAGTAATAGTAAATATAATAATGATGATAGTGTTTATTAATATAATAATGATGACGATAGTAATAATAAATATAATAATGATGATGATGATAGTGTTTATTAATATAATAATGATGACGATAGTAATAGTAAATATAATAATGATGATGATGATAGTGTTTATTAATATAATAATGATGACGATAGTAATAGTAAATATAATAATAATGATGATAGTGTTTATTAATATAATAATGATGACGATAGTAATAATAAATATAATAATAATGATGATAGTGTTTATTAATATAATAATGATGACGATAGTAATGATAAATATAATAATGATGATGATAGTAATGATAATTATAATAATGATGATAGTAATGATAATGATAATAATGATGATGATAGTAATGATAATGATAATAATGATGATGATAGTAATGATAATGATAATAATGATGATGATAGTAATGATAATGATAATAATGATGATGATAGTAATGATATTATAATAATGATGATGATAGTAATGATAAAGATAATAATGATGATGATAGTAATGATAATGATAATAATGATGATGATAGTAATGATAATGATAATAATGATGATGATAGTAATGATAATGATAATAATGATGATGATAGTAATGATAATGATAATAATGATGATGATAGTAATGATATTATAATAATGATGATGATGATAGTAATGATAATGATAATAATGATGATGATAGTAATGATATTATAATGATGATGATGATGATAGTAATGATAATGATAATAATGATGATGATAGTAATGATATTATAATAATGATGATGATGATAGTAATGATATTATAATAATGATGATGATAGTAATGATATTATAATAATGATGATGATGATAGTAATGATATTATAATAATGATGATGATAGTAATAATAATTAATGATGATAATCGTGATGATGACTGATAGTAATGATAATTATGATGATTTATTATAATGATGATGATGATGATAAAAGTCATGACACTGTATAATGATCATAATAATGATGATGATGATGATGGTGATGATAGTAAGCATTTCTTACCTTGCCGACTGACAACAAACTGACGTTCATCTTCACCCTCCTCCTCCTCTTCTTCGTGATCAGATTCAGGCGGAGGAGCTGCTAATGGTCGAAACTCAGGCATAGACAGTGACATGATTTCGTTCTTAACAATAGTCGGTCGTTCTTCTTTCTGTATGCGTGGCCTTTGTCGTGAATTCCTATTGATACCAAAGAACCCCTGAGCGCCGTGATCGGGCGTGAAATCCTCTGGTGGTTCATACTCTAATCCTTCTTCTTGATCTTGTTCGTCTTCTTCAGGGATTTCAATGTCGGGTCTCTTGTAGAATATCGATAAGTAGCGATCGAAGGCTTCTTGTCGAACCATCTCGCTGTTAGGACGTTGTTTGCGCTTTTCGAAGTCGAACGCTCCATCGCGGAGTTTTTGGAGCTCGTTCTCACGTTGTTGGATCTTAGCGAAGGCCTAGGACGAAAAGAAAGAAAGAATTGTCGTCTTTACTCAAACTTTTTAATCAACCCTATAACACCAAATCGAAATATGGCGTCCAATTTTATTAACTATTTTTCTTGACTGGCTAGCCTCCAAACATGTGAAAACTCTGTTGTGTTTCAACGTGGACACGAGGCTGGCCAGTCCAGATAGTTAATAAAATTGGCAGCCATATTTCAATTCAGTCTATGTTGGTACGTATGTCAGTATTTGTTATAGATATGCTAATTAGATGCCCTGTATAAATATTGTTCAAAACACAAATAAATGAATAATTAAGTTATAACATGTGATCAAACTATTATAAAATCTATTCAGAAATCAATAAATTAATCAATTAATCAATCAATCAATATATCAGATAATTAATCAATCAAACAATCATGTAACCAATCCACAATCAAACTATTATTCAAATTATTTTAAAATCTTATAAAAACAAAAACTTAACTAAAAATAGTCGAATACTTGAAAATCTAAAATATGGCCCTTTTCTGTCGTCTTGATGACGACAGAGTAACGAATTTCTAACCAATCAGACAACGAGAAGCGATTCAAAACAATCATAACTAATAACAATGAAAATTGCCTTTGACAGCGAAATCTAAAACTTGTTATTATTTTATTCGCTAAAATATCCAAAATCAACCTTTATAATATACACCTATTTCAATTAACGTTGTCCATCTGGAATGGTTGATCTGAGACCGATAGGAATTGTGGGAGCTCATTAAATTCCAAATTCATTGTTTTGATCACACTTGAATGGTGCTGAATTATGGATAACAGCATTTCAGAAGTAAACATTAATATTCCAGCGTGATTATAATAGTGTATTTGCAGTTTAACGAGCTCCCACAATTCCTATCGGTCTCGGATCAACCATTCCAGATGGACAACGTTAATTGAAATAGGTGTATAAATCGGTAAATCTGCACTCCATCCCGAACTAGTTCCCAGTCCTCTTTTCCCACAATTCCGAGAATTATGTAAAATAGTGTACAAAAATAGCGACTGACAGCGAGCTTGTTTTCTTCTCTACTTGGATGCACAAGGCTTATTCTTTTGTTATTTAAAACAATATCTACCCATCGACTGACTTAAAAAGTTAAATAGATATAAAATCTATGTCTGGTTGTGACAGTATTGATCACAGGCGCCAAAATACACTTCAAGCCAGCGAGAAAAAGTGTTGGATTTGAATATCGCCCATCGGTGGAGGTTCTTCGCTTTGGACGTTTCAAAAAAGAATCTTCACAGAATCTTTAAATGGAGTAACATATATATAGACGCTTCATGAATATATTTAGGACAATTTGTTTCCGAACTAAATTACACGAAAGCACAAAGGTTTACATTTACATATCGTAAAAAGGAGAAAACTACGCTGTAACTGTAGACGGCTGCCGCTTTCACATTTTAAAATGAAGATGAGAAGTGTTTGAAGTCTCCACAAGACTACGAGTCCGGTAAGAGGAAGAAGAGTGTATGAAGTGTTAGTGAAACCATGGCATTCAAAATATACTATATGTTATTATCGAATAATAAGGACTGTGTTTTTCGTAATTTTGCCAGTTATATGAACCTTTGAAAACGAAAATGGCATGCAGAGCTTATACACAGCTTTCAATGTTTGAAAGACAAAACTTTCCAGCTTAAAAATACCAAAATTCCAGCGTGGAATTGTACTTTGCCGATTATATAATGGCAACCAATGACTTGAAGTTAACTTTGTCTGCAAATAGTACAAAAAAAGATGAGAATAAGTTCAAAGACGAATCATATAAATACGTATGTGCCTTGCTCAACTCCAACGGAGGAACACTGACGCTAAATACCAAAATGAACCGAGATGATATAATTCGACCAATAGAGCAGAATTTAAAGATGTATATAGGCACAGACATCAGTGATAATCTGTCTGTTTGCGGTGATATGTCTGAGGGTCAGTATGTATTGAAAGTTAAAGGTTATCAACAATTGTGTACTATGAATTACAACGCTTTTCTTCCGTCTGATACTCAAGTGTTTTGCGTTATACAACATGAGTTTGAGAAGATGAAAAAGATATTGGATGTGAACAGAATCGTTGATATCACAGATGTAGATCACAATGTTCCAACCGAGTTTATTCGTCACCATTCCATCGGCATTCAGGAGTCTAAGACGGTGCAGTTTAAATGTGTACAACCGGCAGAGTCGGGGAAACCAAACACCGACCTTGCTTCTCGATTGTTTAACAACAAACTCAATCGCTACATTTCGGCCTTTGCGAATTACCGCGGAGGGCGATTATACTGCGGCGTGAAGGATGATGGGATAGTTGAGGGGCAGATTGTCAACGACGAGGACAAAGAATCATTAATTGGCTCAATCGGTGAGTACATCAACAAGATGATCTGGCCTGAACACATAGCAAGACCAAAACGAGGTAGAAACGACCAGTGGGATATTTCATTTCAACCTGTAACTGACCGAGATGGTGTTCAACTCCCATCGAGATATGTCGTTGTAATATCAGTGCCTGTTTGCCAAGGAGGAGTGTTCTGCCTCGAGCCTGAAAGCTACCACATAGTTGATGGTAAAGTGAAGAAGATGGCCTTTATGGAATGGAAAAAGGGATTACTTTATCCGAAGAAAAGAGGCACGCAGATAGTCTCGAAGGTACCTAGGTGCGAATGGAGCGATGAAGAATTAAGGAATGAATGTGACTCGCTAGACGGAAGAATGCTGAGAATGATCAATAACGGAAAGTGGGATAAATTCAAAAACCTGGCGGCTGAGTTAGAGACAATCAGTACGAGTAATCCCGAGTTAGATTTGGTCGTACTATCCAAATGGTCCATGTTTTATTACAGGAAAAACATGTTTAAAGAAGCCAAGAGCTACCTTGACACGTTGGGTGAACTTCTAAGAAAGGCGGAAGATATCTTGATATTCGATGTTCGAAAAATGCTCGTCCTTTCAGCGTTGGAGAGGTCTAGTGGTAACCATGAAGAAAGTTATGACATCGCTAAAGGTCTATTGGCTACAGTTGATAAGATTGCACCTAGTATTTTGACCGCAGAATTCTACGTGCATTTTGCGACCATGCTCACCATTATTGAGAGTAACAAGGACCTCAACAAGAAATTGAAGAAGGACCTGACAACTGGCTCCTTCAAAAACGAAGCTATTTCATTCTACGATAAATCATTGCAACACTTGGAGAACGCAGACTACGTTCCACAATCAAAAGTGGACATGCTGCAAAAAGCGTACATTAACTTGGCTATTTTGAGGTTAGGCTGTTCCCTTTCTGGTGATGTTGCAGATAGTCATGTTTGTAAAGAGGACATTATCGAGGCAAGTACCTGCTTGAAGCGAGCAAGTGAGTTAGACATAGACTCTGCGTCAATGACCGGTTTTCGTAGCTGTCATAATGTCTTTGCTAAATCGTTCCTTCTTTATCGTAAGGGTCAGATTCATCCTTCAAGAGAAGAAAGGATTGAACTGCTTGAATCTGCTATACAGAAAGCTAAAGAGGCCGAGGCATATGCTGACGGATACGACTTCAAAGAATTATCAGCTTATGCTAGTCGACACGCACAAGTGTTTAAAGAGGAATTAGAGAAACTAACAATGAACAGGGAGTAGCTCATGTCGTGTGCTCATGTCTTCCTGTAACAAGCTTACGCGAGCTTCCAATCGCTTGTCTGGGTTTCGTGTAATCAATAAGACTACATTTTGTCGACGTTCTCATGCATATTTAAGACCTAAAACAGCGAACTGACGTCAATGTCAAGAGTTAGGACAGTTTTAGGAAAATGTTAATTAGAACCTCAACAATCTCAAGTTCTCATATGCTCTTATTTTATTAATTAACCTTTTTAGGATGTATTCCTGTGTACTTTTGATATCCAATATTGTGTTTACTTCTTTTTAAAAGTCTTTCGATTTTTTAAGTCAGTTTGGGATGTATTCCAGCATACTTGCTTTTCCAGCTCTCGAGTGTTCTCCCGACATCACAAGTGTTTAGATCAGGCTATATAACACGGAAAATCGTCTTCTATTTCTTAATTATAAAATATTTTTTGAGGCTAAATCGGCATTTTAATTGCTGACAAGAATAGCAATTCTTAATACGCGCGCCATCAGTACGCGCGCGCATGTTTAGATAGCCTCATCCAACATGGTTTTTGACCAATCAGAGCGCGCGTACTATCTAAATTATTTTATAAAGTTTGTTCAACTTTTCAAATAAATGTAGATTAGTAGAGATAAGGTAAAACATTCTTTAAGCAAAATTCAGCGTAACTTAAGTTTACTGACGTTTCGAGTTTTAGCCTTTCTGTGGAGTGTGTTACAAATTTCATTTTATACATGTATACTTATAAATTACAATTCATAATAAATATAAGCAAAATAAATTTACGACGTTTCGCAGTCTCTATGACTTCATCGTTAGTTTATAAAGTAATGTCGAAAATACAAGTCTATGAACCTAACCAATTATTATTGAAAAATAATAATTCATTATTTTTGAGCTACAATGAACTCTCATAATTATTTACAATGCACGAATGTAGAAATAGAAAACGCGCGCGCGTGCTGTGTACAGTTATAAAGCACGCGGAGATTGACAGAACACGATGAAAAACGTCTCGGGTGTTCTAACAATCTCCAAGTGCGTTATAACTGCATACAGCACAGAAAGCAAGTTTTCTATTTATTTTACAACACACAAATTGATCAACATGCAAACGCACATGCTGTATGCTCTCACAAAGCACGCGCCCCAACCAATCAAACTGCGCGTGTGGATTCTAATAGTTATTTTATAATGAATATTACAATAGATAAGTTAATATAAGCAAAGAAAAACAAGTTTTCTATTTCTTTTATAAAATACAAATTGATCAACATGCAAACGCGCGTGCTGTGTGCTCTCATAAAGCACGCGCCTCAACCAATCAAAATGCACGTGTGAATTCTAAATGCGCGCATGAATTCTAATAGTATGAGTTGATATACAGATGTAGTACTAACCTGATTTCGTCGTTCTTCTTCGAGAGCCTTTTCGTCCATTTCCTCCGGCGAAAGTAGATCAGCGAAACGTTCAAACTTAAATATAGAGGACTTTGCTTTGGTTAGGCGCTGGTATTCGTCTGGTGTGAGTTTCTTCTTTATTTCAGCGTCGATTGGTAAAGGGTTTTCTGAGACTGGTCTTTGGAATTCCATGGCTACCATGCGGTAGATGTAAGAACGAGGCATATCTGGAGATTAACGGTATCATCATCATCGTTATCATCATCATTTTCCTCATCATCATTATCATCATCATCATTATCTTCAGCATTATTATTATTATGATTTAACATCTAGCAGCATCATTATCATCGTCATTTTCAGCATCATTATCAGTATTATCAGCAGCAGCATCGCTACTCATAAAAATCATCACATAACCACCATTACCAGCCTATAAACAAAATAATTACCATTACTACCATTAGCTTTAACATCGTATTCGTCGTTTCAATCATTATTATCATCATCATCATCGTATTTATCATCACTATCAATATTACTGCCATCGTCATCCGGCTTAATCGTCATTTCAATCATTATCAATATCACAATTTTCATTTCAATCATTACTACTATCATCATTATAATCATCATCTTATTCGTCATTTCAATCAGTATTACTATCATCATCACCATTATCATCATCATCATCACCATTATCATTCCAATCATTATAACTATCATCATCATCATCATCACCATTATCATTATTATCTACATCATCTCTACTTACAAGTGGCATATCCAATCTTATGTACCAATTATCATCATTATCTACATCATCTGTACTTACAAGTGGCATATCCAATCTTATGTAGATGGTTACTATTACCATCATCGCCATTATCACCATTATTTATCTAGATATCATCTCTACTTACAAGTGGCATATCCAATCTTATGTAGATGGTTCCCAATACCAATTAGTAAGTCACCCTTCTGACTGGAAAAACACAAACTACTTGGTATTGCATTAAGTGTAATGACCCTCAGAAGGTGGTTCGACTCGTCCCATATCTTAATCGATCCATCGGCACTGCTCGATGCAAACAGTCTCATCTTAGGACAGCTGGCTACGCCTGTCACATCATCTATATGGTCGTTATCACTGTTATGGTCGAATCGTTCTATAGAAAAATAGAGATCGGATATGAATAACGTTTCGAACTTTCTTCTTTTCTCTGTTGCGTTGTATTTTCTTTTTCCTTTCGTTGATCTTTGTTTTCTTTTATTAACGTTCTTTCTATTTCCTTGCGTTTTCTTCGTCTTTCTCTTTTCCTATTTTTTCCCTCTCCTCCTCCTTTCTTTCTTTCTTGCTTCCTACCTCCTTTCTGCCCTCACCTAATTTCTTTATTCCTTCCTTATTCGTTTCTTTGCCAGTTTCTTACGTTCCTTCGTTCCTATTTTGGTTTCCTTGACTCATTTCTCTCTCCCCTATTCATTTTTTCCTTCTCCTCTTCCTTCATTTCCCTCTCTCATACTTACTTACATCGTTCCTCCCTCCCTTCCTTCCTCCCTTCTTCCCTCCCTTCCTTCCTTCCTTTCTCCCTTCCTTCCTCCTTCCTTCCTTCCATCCTTCCTTTATCTTTCCTCCCTTCCTCCCTTCCTCCCTTCCTTCCTTCCTCACTCCCTTCCTTTTTCCTTCCTTCCTCCCTTCCTACCATGTTTTCTTTCTTACTTCCTCTAACACTCCTCCCTTCAGTATAACCATGTTCTTCACATTACCTTTCTGAGTTGTTTTAAATACAACTACATTATACGATGCCGTGGCGGGTTCATGTAGCGAGGCAAACAGCCTATGGTGAGCTACTGCAAGGCCTTTAGGGGTTTCTTGACAATACAATGTCATCAGCGGTGCTAAGGCTTCCTCGGCGAAAGGAAAAAGTCTCCAGATCTTGATACTGTTGTCTAAAAAGGTAAAAATATCATAATATAAATTAATTACTAGTAAGATTATGGGTGGCATGGGTGGCCTAGCGGTGAGAGCGCTGGCCTCTCACCGCTGTGGTCCAGGTTCGAGTCCCGGCTCGGGCATGGATTATATGTTAGTTGAGTTTGTTTGATGTGTTCTTCTCTCCTATGCCACGATGGTTTTTCTCCGGGTTATTTGGTTTTCCTCCCTCAGCAAAAATGAACATGTGAGCTGAATTGTGTGCAAAATATTAAAAACGTAGAGGTAGTGAGTTTACCCGATTAGTAGGGCGCACTGCGTCCAGCTAGAAGATTGAGACGTTAAAAAAGTTATTATTATTATTATTATTATTATTATTATTATTATTATTATTATTATTATTATTATTATTATAGATCTATTTTCAAAAACAGCAATATACTGACAGAATCAATGATGGAAATAATGAAAACAATTATAACTGTTTATACGATGAGGACCATGTTCAAGAAACTAAAGATGTTCATGTTACAGCATAACGCGCCTTACCGTGGCCGCCCAATTACTGCGGTTTTCGACTTTCTGCGAACTCAGACATTTCAACGGCTCGTTGTGAAATACGTTTTTAGCTGCCGTCAATCAAGGATTTAAAAAGGTGCCGACTAATTAGTTTTGATTGACGGCAGCTAAAAACGGGTTTCACAACCAGCCGTGGGAATGTCTGAGTTCGCAGTAAGTGGAAAACCGCAGTAAAGTTTTGTACAAGTTAGCTTAGCGTTTCTCTTCTCAAATTATTTGCTACACCTTTTCAAATATCAAATGATGATGGACTAGACTAAGCTGATGATGATGAAGATGATCACTGCGATAAAGTGATAAATAATGATATTGATGTTTAAGGAAATAATGTATGGTGTTGATGATTACCATAGCTTGCAGATATAACTTGGTCTACAGCAGGGTTGGCTATCATGGTGATTATCTCTTCTCGATGAGCCTTCAAACAAACAACAATAACTTTAACAAATTGCCTTATTACTCAGGCCTGAGTCTAGGTTTACCTTTTCTATCTATGGGTCTATTGTTGTGTCGAGATTACACATGACGTAATGCCACTGGTAAACCACAACTACTCTATGACGTAGCCTGAGTAAACGCAAAAAAGTGCGTCTAGTTATCAGATAGCACAGCAACTGAGCAAATTACGTGACCTGAAATGTGGATAACTTATCCTGACTGTTATATTACACACAGCTTTTAATCATGACAGTTTTACAGTACAAGAAAAATGTGGAGTACTTATGAAATTGCTTCTGCATCACATCCAGACATTTCTTTCATTGGGTCCGACTTAAGATTGTCGTACCTATTATCTCGCATATCCCATTACCGTGCTTTTTGTAAAAAGTAATATATATGCTTCAAAATTAATTTAAATAATTATGGCTGCTTATTCTGTTGCAACCATCTATTTTAGTCCACTTTTTTCAATAAACTTTTACGCAGAATAGAAGATATATATTATTTTTTGCGAAAAGCATGATAATAGGATGTGCGCGATAATAGGTTCGACTACCTTATATTGCTGCCACTCAGTTTAAAATCATAAGTGTGGTTAGATGGTGGGCTTACCTCTATAAGGAATGAAATAGCACCAGGTTTTTTCTTATTTTGCCAGTCATAGACAACTATTGTTCCATCAACACACCCACCAAGCAGCAATGTTCTGTCATATGTACTTGTCTTACTGATTGACTCAAACTCTAGCTCAGACGTGTTAGCTTTGAGAGTTGACCGCACAAGATCTCCCCATTGATCACTCTCAATATTGTCCTGTTTAAAATCAATGAAGTAAAAAAGAAATAATTAAAACAAACAAACAGACATATAAACAAATAGACAAGCAGACAAACAAACATACAAACAAACAGATAGACAAACAAGCTAACAAAAAAACAGCTAAGCAGCAAACAAACTAACAGACAAACAAACAAACAAACAAGCAAAAAACAAACGAGCAAAAAAACAAACAAGCAGACAAACAAAAAAGCAGACAAACAAACAAGCAGACATACAGACAAACAAACAAGCAGAAAAACAAACAAGAAGACAAACAAACAGACAAACAAACATTAAGCAAAAACAAACAAATAAATAGACAAACAAGCTGACAAACAAACACAACGACAATTGAACAAATCAACAAGCAAACAGACAAACAAATAATTAAATTGCATTTGAAATGCCATGAATCCAAAAGTCTTCATGATAAGGTAGTATTATAGTACAATATATGATGACATACCTCAACTACATACTCATAGAGACAGAGACATGAACAGGTACTAGGGGCTAAAGAAGAAACAAAAAACAATTACAAATCACATACAACCTTTTTTAACATTTTCCAGATAAATTCTAATAAGACATTGTGATATTTGGTATAGTCACCAAATTCCCACTAAAAATGGCTGCAAGGGCAACTATCCCCTGCTTACAGACAGACTTTCTTCCCATAAAATTACATGAGTTTGGGCAGGAAAGAGGAGGGGTTATTGAAGGGAATGAAAGAGCCTTCATTAGCTACTCCTTGCATGTTAGGAAGTTTGTTAATGGGGCTTTCATTTATTAGAGTATGGGGGGTCGGCAATATTGAGGGGGCCACATTATTTTCAGTAGCTATATAGGGGGGTTGTTACTAATTTTATGCAGCTTTAGTTATAAACTGGGCAAATATAGGGGAGTTATGATATTTTTCACCAACCAAGAAGGGGGGTTTGCATAATAATTGGAAAGACAAAAACGACCCCTACCCCACCCCCACCCCCAACATACACTAATAAATGACAGCCCCCTAAGTTGAAGTTGTTTTCTAACCATTAGTCATTTGTTTGTCCCATTCACCAAGAAGTTTACAAGGGTTTGTCTTTGTTGATGCTTTGAGTATCGAACCATTGGAGAGAAGAGTAAACAGAAGATCTGAAGAAAAACAATGTCACTTGTTATTTATTTATTTATTTTATTTACGATAATTCTGGATGTGGTTACAAAGTCCATGGAGAGACGACAATAGGATGCGAAGTCCCTTACAAAGTTCGTTCTCCAACTTTGTTAGATAATTATGACAGATAAAATAAACAATAAACTTACATGGAATGATAGGAGTCATGACAAAGTTAAATGATTAAGGAAGGGAAGAGAGAGAAGGAGGGAGTACATGGGAGGTAGGAAAGATGGGAGAAGGAAAGGATGGGAGGAAGGAAGAATGGGAGGAGGGAAAGATGGGAGGCCTGGGAGGGAAGGACGAGAGGAGGGAAGGATGGGAGGAGGGAAAGATGGGAGGAGGGAAGGATGAGAGGAGGGAAGGATGGGAGGAGGGAAGGATGAGAGGAGATAAGTAAGGGAGGAGGGAAGTAAGGGAAGAGGGAAGTGAGGGAGGAGGGAAGTGATGGAGCAAGGAAGGGAGAATGGATGGAAGGAAGGATGGGAGGAGGGACATGATGGAGCAAGGAAGTGAGAAAGCAAGGAAGAAAGAAGGGAAAAAAGGAAGGGAAAAAGAAGGAAATTATGGGAGGAAGAAAAGAAGGGAGGAATAAATGAATAACTTACTATCAGCTGCTGCATACATGGTGTCAACAATTGTACTTGTACTTGGAACAAGAAATGATGTCACACAAGCACCTGATCCAGGAGAAATCAGCCTGACGGTATTATCACTACAGGTACAAACTATACGGACTGGATACTAGAAAAATGGAGAGCAAAGGGATGAGAATAGAGAGCAAGAAATACAAGTACTAGACACAGCTTAAAGTTAAGTCAGCATTTTTTACGGTGTTACAAATTTCATTATATTACCTATCGTTTATATCAAACACCGACGCAGCCTATACAGTCTAGTTTACTCGCTAGTTTCCATTTGTAAACCTTATTATCAAGATATGCAGTCTTACCCGTGGATGTGTAGATGGTTTCATTGTCTTCACTTTGCTACCAACTGTAGTATATACACTATGTACATGGTTTATCTTCCATAAATCAAGTTTCTCACAAGAAAAGGAATAAAGGTCATCCTTCCCAATATTAGTCCCAAGTCCTAACACAGAACCCTTTGTTTGAATTCTGTCAACTTCATCAGATGTATCAAGACTCCAAACTCGTATAGTCTTGTCGCTAGAGCCTGACATGATATATGGTCCATATGGGTATATAGCTAAGGTATTGACCGACTTGAGATGACCAACAAAGATGATTTGTATATTGCCTTTGTCATTCCATACTTTGATTGAGCCATCTCTTGCTGCTGTCACTATGTACTAGATACAAATATACAAGCCAATTAGTTTGGAGCTTTAAAATGATGTGCTGCCAGGATACTTTTGTATTATGTGATGTGGTGTGACATGAAATAAGGCAGTGTGGTGTGATGTTGCATAAGAAAACATGATGTGATTTAATTTAATTGTGATGTGATACATTTTAATGTTCTGTGCTGTGTCCTGTGCTGTGCCCTGTGTTGTGCTTTAGTGCTGTGTAGCACTATTTATATGTCATGCCACATATCATTCAAAGCCCTGTTGTATAAAAAACAAGCAAGCAAAGTACAAACAGTACAAATCTGATATAACAAACTATCTCTTACCTTGAGTGGATTAAAGAACAACAGCGCAGTAATCTCCCTAGAATGAAGGTCTTTAAAATGAGCAAGACATTTTCCATCCAGTAAAGAGTGTACAAGTATGTTTGTATCACAGGAACTGAAGCATCTTTGAGCTCGACTTGGTGTTTCTTCCAGACAAATATGACTTATTTTACTGTCTGGATTGATACCATCCTAAATGAAGAAGGAGTTACACTTTAGCTCTATGGTATCCATTATCCAGATTTGAAAGAATAGTCCTACTCACAGTTCTGTTCAGTGACAACAAATAATAGTTTCAAGTCATAGAAAAAGTATAATTTATCATGCACAGCAACTCCAACCTTGGCTTGAAACTATTATATCATTTGTGGTCACTGAATGAAACTGTGTTACTATATCATTACGCGTACATGTAGTTCTAGACATTTATACTAACTTTAAACATAAAAGATGACTTTAAATAATAAAATAAATAAATCACTTTTTCCTTTTTAACATCTCAATGTATTTAGCCAGTGGCTAATTGGGGAGACTCAGACTTTAACTTGGTAAAGAGTAACAATTCAATTTATTAAATTTATTATAACAATGTTTTCAAACTATTATCAACTCACAGTTATAACTTTTCTCTGCAGTAGAAATTTTGCTCCATATCGAAAGCTCCAACACTATAGGAAATAAATCATAAAATAGATGAGTCCAAGGAAGGAAAACATTGTTTAGATCCAAGTTTGGGATGAAAAAAAATGAGAATTTTTCAACAATATTTAGACTTTTATTTCAAGTCATAATTATGTTACATTTAAGTTTACAAGATCAGCTATTTAAAATAGCTCTAACTCCCTAGAGGCTTTCAAGCCTTCATTGATTAAAAAAGATGAGTCCAAGGAAGGAAAACATTGTTTAGATCTAAGTTTGGGATGAAAAATACAGGAATTTTTCAACAATATTTTGACTTTTATTTCAAGTCATAATTATGTTACATTTAAGTTTACAAGATCAGCTATTTAAAATAGCTCTAACTCCCTAGAGGCTTTCAAGCCTTCATTGATTAAAAAAGATGAGTCCAAGGAAGGTAAACATTGTTTAGATCTAAGTTTGGGATGAAAAAAAATGAGAATTTTTCAACAATATTTAGACTTTTATTTCAAGTCATAATTATGTTACATTTAAGTTTACAAGATCAGCTATTTAAAATAGCTCTAACTCCCTAGAGGCTTTCAAGCCTTCATTGATTAAAAAAGATGAGTCCAAGGAAGGAAAACATTGTTTAGATCTAAGTTTGGGATGAAAAAAAATGAGAATTTTTCAACAATATTTAGACTTTTATTTCAAGTCATAATTATGTTACAATTAAGTTTACAAAATCAGCTATTTAAAATAGCTCTAACTCCCTAGAGGCTTTCAAGCCTTCATTGATTTGAGGTCTTAAGGAATTAGGAAATAAAGGTAAAATATTGAACCAATCAGGACAGTTTTATGGTATCATGTGTCACAACCCTAGCCCCTTTAATTAATTGCATATATTTTAAAGGTGAGAAATATTTGTAATTTTTACTTGAATAGTGTTTAAAAATTGATCCTGTTTACTTACTGTAATGTTGCCAACTCCTCCTGTAATGACTTCATTGACATTCTCATTAAAAACACCACTATAAAGGATTAAAACTACAACTTAGAGACAAATTAATAACTGGATATTTAGCATATTTACTTTTCATTTTTCATTAGGTGAATAACACATTTTTTAAGGAAAAATATCAAATTATATATATATTAAAAAATGGCTTCTCATCATCAATTTCTTAATTTCATTATGTGGTGTGAAGAGTTTTCCCCCTTAATTCAACAATTTTAAAAAGATAGCTAACAACAAAGTATATACTAAAACCATTTGTTTGTTTGAGGTTTTGTTTCCATAACATTAGGTCAACGAACAATCAAAATCCTTTTACTTTTTCATTAAATATTAATTAATTAGATCTATAGTGATCTTACCACAAAATCTTGCTTATTGATGACGTAGTACTGAGCAGTTTGAAATCTTCTGTCATAAGCTAAATGAAAGAGAAAAATTATAAACTTAATACCAGCATAAGATTAATCCTTAATCATTACTTAATTGCATCCACACTTCAGTAATACTATGTAAAAATATCATCTATTTAAGATCTTTGCAATGAACGTTGTCATACGAAAAAAGGACATTTGTATTAATTGGGTTAGGAATAAATTAAAAGTACAAAAGATGATCACTGAAGCTGAACTCTTTCTTTTGTACTTTTAATTTATTCCTAACACACTAAATACAAAATTTGTTCTTTTTTATATGACAACGTTCTTGCAAGTAGGTGTAGCGTATCTTGTTAAGATCTGGTAAGATCATCCAAGATCTTACTAATCTTAAGTAATTTTCTTGGAAGGATCTTGGGAAGACCTTAATTGAATCTTGTCAGAAACTTGAAAGTTCATGTAATTTCTTGCAGATTAAGTTAAGGGTTACATGTATATGCCAAGATCTTGTAAGATCATGC
Source organism: Metridium senile (assembly GCA_949775045.1). Lineage (NCBI taxonomy): Eukaryota > Metazoa > Cnidaria > Anthozoa > Actiniaria > Metridiidae > Metridium > Metridium senile. The sequence goes on from OX459100.1 coordinate 5,826,871, forward strand.
CTGGATCTTGCCAGGAATTTTTTTCATTCTTTTCACTCACAGTTTCTACTTCTCTTTCATTGTATTACATTTATGCTTAACACACTAAACTTTCCCATTTTCCTTCAATTTCTCTCTTTCATTTTCAGTTTATTACAATACACACTAAATAAACCACTACTTACTCTGATATTCTCATCATCTCCCCATCCAGCATATTCCTTTGTCTTACAAGCATATACCATTCCTTGCAGAGGTTCGTTCAAAAACCGATTTATTTGTCTTTGAGCTCCACTAGATGAAATCACAGTTATTCGTCCTTCTGGACTGATCCCAGCATATTGACCATTCGATGGATTATAAGTGACACTGGTAAACCCAACATCTGATTTAATGCTTGATAACTTGTGTACTCCATGGCCAACATGTTTAGACTGTTTTCTGTCAACTTTGGCAGGATCTTCACCTTGTCCTTTCTGGACAGAGTCGCGAATAAGTTTCCAATGTGAGCTAACTTTGCCTATCTTTTCCTCATCTACGGGCTTAGTTCTTTTCTCAATCATCTCCATTAATTTGCTCCCCATTGTGAAGTATTTTCCAGTGCTTTCCAATCAATAATAATAATAATAATAAACTTGCAATTAACTCGACAAAATACCAAAATATCTCAACAGCCTTGTTCGACGTTGATTTGTAGGCTATTTAGATCATAGACCCACATCTTTACAAGCATTCTGCTTTCTTGAGGTACACTGCAGTCTTTCCAGGAGATAGACAGATAAAATCAGTAGAAACTGTATCTATAATTGAGAAATTTCAATGGATGTACAAGACAACTGATGTTTTCCACTTCCCTTGTGTTCCAATATGGCGCCCCTCAATTGGTGTTGTTATGGAAACCACAACAAACTCTATTGACAAACCGCGTTTATCGAATCTCGTGGGCTCGTTTCCAAAAATATCTCAAAATATTATTTTCCTTTTTAATTTATTGATTTTTTTCGGCGAAGGACTTCTACATGAAACATTCGTGAGTCAAAATCACTTTTCCTAGTTTTAGATATTCATATTTTTTCCCCTAACCTTTTCTGATGTTTTCACGATGTCTTTCCGACCACTTCTTGAGATATCAGCGACGGCTTGCCGACAAATTCAGGATCGTGGCTTAACGCATGCGCAGTAGACCAGCTGTTCAGTGTTTATTTCTCTGGTATGACGATATTTGACTGAGGTGGTTTGTAGAGTACTTTAATGTCATTTAATGCATCCTGACTGGAGAGGAAGGACTCTTTACGAATTTTATCAAGATGAAGGAGATCTGGTTGAACTATGTGACTGTTTTTCTTGTCGTTGCTGTTGGGATTTACGCCACCGTACAGCCGATTCCTACTGTCCCAGCCACTTCGCATCCTACAAACGTTACAAAATACATGTAAGACGACATCTTTTCTTGCTATATTTCCTCTCGGTTTTACTTCCTTTTCCTCAATACCTATCCTACAAGTATATTTACATCTCTTCTCTATAATTATTGTTGTCTTTTTGCCTTAAATTGCAAGGAAATTGCTTTATATTGGTGTTTTTCTGTATCAGGAATTTCACAACAGTTCCTTTAAACACTACTACTCCAACTCCAACCCCTACTCCAACAAAACCAACCACTACAGAATCGCCAGAAGAAAAAGTAGAATCACCTGAAGTAGAACAGCACAGTTCGTTAACTATCTTTTTTATTTTACTTGTTATAGGTAAGTTGAATTGTCGGTTAGTTACTCTAGTAAGACACTTGATCATGTGTCACAAGTCTAAAACGTGAAAAATTAACAAAATTTTGTTTCGAAAAAATATCATATTTTACTTTCGAAACGCTTAAAATGTTTTTTCTTAGAGATAACATCACCAAAATATCGTGCTTTGTTTCTATTTGAGTGCTACTTGTTTTGAATTAACACCTAGAAAAAATTGTTTTATCATAATTGTTTATCTTTAGCTCTTGTTACATTACATCCTCGGGAACCCAGGGGTATTCTTCTGTCGCTCGTTTCTCGCTTCCACAACATATACCCCTGGGAACGTAGTCTGTTGGAGCTTGTTCCGGAAGTCAAAATTCAAACTTATTTAACGACTTTCTTTGAATGGTTATCTTGATTTTCATTGGTCGACCTAATAAGGTCGACCAATCAGGAAAGAGCTGAATTTTGACTTCCGGAACAAGCTCCAACAGACTACGTTCCCAGGGGTATATGTTGTGGAAGCGAGAAACGAGCGACAGAAGAATACCCCTGGGTTCCCGAGGATGGTTACATTAGAACCATTTCTAATAGCCAAACAAGCCTTGAAAACTGGTTTTCTCAAACTGTTTAGGCTATTTTCTCATCATTATGCTATTTTTCAATCATGCAAGTTCCCGTTTTTTCATCTTTTTAATTCATTCGTTTTTCTCAATAAGATTTTGTTTTCCATGGCAAAGGAAATCTAACACAGGAATTTTTAATTAACTGTGTCTTACCAAAATGTTTTGATAGTTTAACAGACTTCAATTGTTGAGGGGAACATGGGGGATTGCATATTGATGAATAATTTTTGCTGTGTTTTGGTGATGTAAATGCCTTTCGGTGTGCCGTGTTTGCTTAAATCCAAAGCTGCGATGTGCGGTGAATTTTAAAGCTGTGGTGAGAGATATTGTGATGCGGTGTTGTTGAATTAGTTTTTGCAGTGTTGAGGACCCCCCCCCCCCCCTCATGCCCTCCTCATTATTGTAAGCCTAAAATAAAGTGTTTTTCACTGAAAATAAAATCAATCTATTTTCAAGGTTGTTTAAAAGTGCAATCATATGTGCCAAAAATGAAAAAAATTTCTGTAATTCTTGGATGTACATGAGTGGCATAGAGGTGTACAGTTCACTTCTCACCAGTGTAGTCTATCTTCTAGTCCCTGCTTGGGCATGGATAATGTAATATATGCAGTATGAGCGGCCAATCTGTATGGGATGTACAGAGGCGAATATACTAAACTTACAAGTCAAGATAAAAGTAAACCTTGCCAAGAAAATTTAAGTTAAAACTTATGCGAGTTAAGGCACAGGCAAATGGCTTCAACATTTGCTTCAACATCCTTTCGATTTTGTTGAATGGCAATGTTGAAGCCGTTTGCCACCCCATTTTAACATTTTTGAAACCGTTTGCCCACTACGTTCAACATCATTCAACAACCAATAATTTTCTACAGCGTTCGACAAGATCGAACCAATGTTGAAGCAAATGTTAAAGCCGTTTGTGTGGGCCTTAGGATGAATCTGTATGAGATTTACAGTATTCATCACCGACATGATTTCTTTTGTCAAATTCTCATTAATTATTCATGAATTTTATAAATGGGAATGAAGTTTGACTAATGTGATGTTGTCATCACAGCCACAAGGGTTTTACAGCTTTCAGGTTTTCCTCACTCCATAGAAATCAACATGTCCCTGAAAGCATTATCAATATCACTATGACAACATTTTGGATTACAAATCACAGTTGTCATCAAAATATCATTATATAAATATCATGTGATCTATCAACTTTTAATCTGTTGTCATGGTAATAGAGTAATCTGATTGCTTTATTTGTTTTCTTACCATTAATGCATTGGTTACTATAGAAATTTAATATAATCTTGTGAAAATGTCAATTTTTAATAATTAAATAGTCTGGGATATATTTGAAAAACAAATTACTAAGAGATTATAATATTTATAAATATTAGTTTAGATTTTCAGTTTAATATAAAAAGCAAATTTATAAGGTGATGTTTTGCTTTTTTTAATTTCCTGATTCATTTTTTCTCATTTCAGCATTATGTATTCTTGTAACTCACTTTTTAATCAAGACAAAGTTCCATTACTTGCCAGAAAGTGTTGCAGTAGTATTTTTGGGTAAGTATAAATACTTATTAATCAGGGAGACCCACATTCACTATCACTGCATTAAATGTTTTGGACACAACTTACATTTTATACATTTTTGGTTGAATTAAGAAAGCAATGATTTGGCATTCAGAAAGTAGAGCATTCTAAAGAGTGCAATATGGCACAATACAGTAAATGTAAGAGCAGTGTTTTTCTACATGTGATTTTGTAATATTTTTGTTGTATTATATTTTAGGTGCTCTTATTGGTCTAGTGATGAAAGCTTTGCGACATTTCTCTCTTGGAGACTGGCAGGTAAAGTGACCAAACATGTCTTCGGAGCAACTCATTTTGTGAACTTATTTTCTTCTTTCTAGTAGTTTCTCTTGTAGAAACATAACACACTTTTTTGTGATTATATTAACTTTTATATTTGTATTTATTGTGTGTCACATCTTTGTAAAGTTTGACTGATTTGACAATTTTTGGAGACACAGTTGATGTATATTTTATAATCTTCCCTCCCTTACCAGTAGTTCTTTCCTTTAAGCCTGGTTGACACGTGCTTCATAATCATAAGTAAGAAAACAAAAGATTTATTATCCCCTGGGGAATTAGAAAACAAAGACCAAAATGTTTCCTTTTCTAATTTCTTTTGTTTAGCTTATGATTATGATTACGACACAGTGCGAACCAGGCTTTAATTCTAGAAAAGAAAAGTGTTTGGTAGATATAAATTATATTGATTTAAAGTTAAAATTGTAATATTGACAAGATTGTCTTTTTGTGTATTTTTAACAGAGAGAAGAGCATTTTAATCCCACAGCTTTCTTCTTAATCTTACTGCCACCCATTATATTTGAATCAGGATATTCATTGCATAAGGTAAGACCCATCTATCTCTCTTTTTATGTAAAACTTTCTATCTGGAACAGGTTCCCATTTAAATCTGTACTTTCCCATTTAAATCTGTACTTATGCAAATTTTGTTGATGTGTGCTAAACACACAGATCAACCAATCAGAGAAGTTCACTTCAGAAATAATATACTCTGATTGGTTGATCTGTGTGTTTAGCACACATCAACAAAATTTGCATAAGTACAGATTTAAATGGGAACCTGTTCTGGTTATCTGTTACTATCTTATTGTATATTTTTTGGTCTGTCTCTCTGTATCTATAAAGTATTCGTTTGTCAATCTACAATGTATCTTCTTTAATTTGTCTGTCAATTTGTCTTTTTGCTGCAGTGTATCTATCTTCCCATATGTCTGATTGTCTGGATGTTCATCTTCTTTATAATAAATCTGCCCAGGCATCTATCCTCCTGTCTTTAGGGACGAATCATTAGATATTGGAGGTGGGAAGGGGGTTTGTAAAATATTTTTTGGGTGCGTGATATTTTTCTTGCCCTTGAGCCTTTTCAGGATTTTTTTTCTGCTTTATGCAATATTTTTGTCAGGGTTTTTTGTTGTGCACAATATTGTTTTGTCAGTCAGTCCATCCATTTTATATGTTTTCTGGCCTTCATAGTCCTTTTCAAAGTTCCGCTCAGTGACCATGAATAATAGTTTCAAGTCAAGGTTTGAGTTGGTGGCATAGTAAAACTATAATTTATCATGCGCAGCAATGCGAACCTTGACTTGGAACTGTAAAAAAGACTATTCTTGTTTTGTTTTCTTATATATTTTTTTTCAATTCTTGTTCTGCACAGGGTAACTTCTTTTCTAACATTGGATCCATTGTGATTTATGCTATATTTGGTACGGCTATATCTGCTTTAGTCATTGGTGGAGGCATTTATCTGTTAGGAAAGGTAATTAATAATCACATCACTTTCTACAGGGTAGCGAAGTAAGGGTTAGATAATGAACGAGAGTGTCCTCTGGGATATAGAGTCTCGAGCATTAGATAGAAGGCCACGAGGGCAAAGCTGGAACACAAGCGTTCATAATCTAACTGTCTTAAAATATGATCACACCCACGAAGAATGTTGTCAAAATTAAATATCACATGACCATAGCAAAACAGTGTTTTATTATATGGCTTACTATATAGTACTTATAATGCATTGTGAACTTCTATATAGTATTTCACTGGCAAGGTGGCAAAACAATAAAAAACAAAAAGCCTTTCCAGTGGAATACTATTTTTAGATACTATGGGATATATAACTCTAAAATACAGTCATCTGATTGGCTGAGTGGGTGTGATCATTTTCTAAGAGGGGGTACCGATCAGAAATCAAGGGCTTTCTTTCCATAATTTAATGGATAATAGAATTACAAAGTAGAGCAAAAGGTCACATAGATCAAAGGTTGTTGTTACACAGTGTCACACAAACTTTCATGTTTTACAGCTCACATATAATCCTGAATCACACTATTTATATCTGAGGTATTCTGAATATTTCTATTGTATTTTTAGGGAGGTATAGCATTTCAACTTGGTCTCAGAGAAAGGTATTTTAACTTGTTCTTAAAAATAAAAAAATATTTTTGCAAGTGACAATAAAATATATTATTTAGCAATAGACGTTTCACAAATTCGCATGGATTATCACAAAACAAAGGTTCCATGTTGAGGTTGAACTTGATTTTTTTATTTATCAAGGCCAACCTTGACTTGAAACCATTGTTTTGTGAAATACAAGCAAATTCAGGATATGTCTAATCATCTTCAACAGGTTCCCATTTAAATCTGTACTTTCCCATTTAAAAGCTGTACTTATGCAAATTGTGTTGATGTGTGCTAAACACACAGATCAACCAATCAGAGTATATTATTTCTGAAGTGAACTTCTCTGATTGGTTGATCACATCAACAAAATTTGCAAGTACAGATTTAAATGGGAAAGTACAGATTTAAATGGGAACCTGTTCATGATATCGGTACTGACTGCTGTTTTTCTGACATTCTAGCTTTGCATTTGGTTCTCTAATATCAGCTGTAGATCCAGTAGCAACCCTTGCTATTTTCCATGCATTGGATGTTGATCCAACACTTAACATGTTGGTATTTGGAGAGAGTATCCTGAATGATGCTGTGTCTATTGTCATGACTAAGTAAGTTTGTTGTTGAATGAAAGTTAATTCAGAATACTAGGATTTTGCTATATAATCTATTTCGTTAAAATGGAAAAGAAAAAATAATTAGTCGGGCTAGAGGGCCCGACTCTAGATTTACCTTTTAGTCAATCTATGTATCTATCTGTCATGTCGCGTATAGGCCCCATGATGCTTTGGGAACAAACACAGGAAGCCCAACGTAGAATTGTTTAGCCTCCTGTTTTGATTTTATGACTAGCCCGACTTCACGCTCCTAGAGCGTCTAGTTATAATTAAAATAGATTATTGTTTCAAATCAAGATATGTACCAGATATGTAACATCAACATATCAAATCAACATATGTACCAAACATCAAAGTTGGTTGATATTGATAATAATAATAATAACATTTATTTATATAGCGCAAATTCAACAATGCAGTTTTCAAATGCGCTTAATGTACAAGCACATTGAAAGTCTCAACATTGCTGTGACATGGGTGGCCTAGCTATGAAAGCTCTAACCTTTCACCACTGTGGCCTGTTTTCAATTCCCGGCTCAGGCAACAAGTGGACATAGTTTGTCTGATGTTCTATTCTCTCTCATGCCACAAAGGGTTTTTTTCCCGGTTTATCCGGTTTTCCCATCTCTTCAAAGATCAACATGTGAGCAGAGTTGTGTGTTGTAAATATTGAATGTAGCGGTAGTGAGTGTGAGAGAACCTCGTGGAAGAGCCCAGATCGTGGGTGATAGTTGTGAAATTTACAAATTTACATTTTAGTCGGGCTCATAAAATTGATGCTGCAGCTTTTGTGGTTGTTTTTATGTAATGTAAAATACATGAGGTTCCCATTTAAATCTGTACTTTCCCATTTAAATCTGTACTTATGCAAATTTTGTTGATGTGTGCTAAACACACAGATCAACCAATCAGAGAAGTTCACTTTAGAAATAATATACTCTGATGTGTTGATCTGTGTGTTTAGCACACATCAACACAATTTGCATAAGTACAGTTATAATGGGAAAGTACAGATTTAAATGGGAACCTGTCATGTATTTTGAAATGTTTTTTAGTTCTAATAGTACTAACACTTATTGTTTTATTGTTGTTGTTTTCAGTACTATCCTGTCCCTCGGTGATCCCCAGTATGCTAGCATGTCATCTCTAGAAGCATTTTCCCATGCTGTTATTAACTTCATGATCATGTTTGTTGGGTCAGCTGGACTAGGAATTCTCTTTGCCCTTATTAGTGCATTAATATCCTTTATTATATGCTGTCTTGTTTGTTTATGAATTTCTTCATCTATTCATTTATATATCTATTAATATATCCATCCATCCATCCATCTATCCATTTATATATTCTTAAATGTATTCAATATATATTTTAGATTTATTTATTTATTTATTTATTTATCCATTCATTTGTTTAGTTATTCATTTATTCATATATCCACTTATGTTTACAGTATTAAATGTTTATCTAGTCATTCATTTGTTCATTCATTTGTTCATTCATTTGTTTATTCATTTGTTCATTCATTTGGTCATTCTTATGTTCATTCATTTGTTAATTCATTTGGTCATTCATATGTTCATTCATTTGTTCATTCATTTGTTCATTCATTTGTTCATTCATTTGTTCATTCATTTGTTCAATCATTTGTTCATTCATTTGTTCATTCATTTGTTCATTCGTTTGTTCATTCGTTTGTTCATTCATTTGTTCATTCATTTGTTCATTCATTTGTTCATTCATTTGTTCATTTGTTTGTTCATTCATTTGTTCATTCATTTGTCCATTCATTTGTCCATTCATTTGTTCATTCATTTGTTCATTCATTTGTTCATTCATTTGTTCATTCATTTGTTCATTCATTTGTTCATTTGTTTGTTCATTCATTTGTTCATTCATTTGTCCATTCATTTGTCCATTCATCTGTTCATTCATTTGTTCATTCATTTGTTCATTCATTTGTTCATTCATATGTTCATTCATTTGTTCATTCATTTGTTCATTCATTTGTTCATTCATTTGTTCATTCATTTGTTCATTCATTTGTTCATTCATTTGTTCATTCATTTGTTCATTCGTTTGTTCATTCGTTTGTTCATTCGTTTGTTCATTCATTTGTTCATTCATTTGTTCATTCATTTGTTCATTCATTTGTTTATTCATTTGTTCATTTGTTTGTTCATTCATTTGTTCATTCATTTGTCCATTCATTTGTCCATTCATTTGTTCATTCATTTGTTCATTCATTTGTTCATTCATATGTTCATTCATATGTTCATTCATTTGTTCATTCATTTGTTCATTCATTTGTTCATTCATTTGTTCATTCATTTGTTCATTTGTTTGTTCATTCATTTGTTCATTCATTTGTTCATTCATTTGTTCATTCATTTGCTCATTTGTTTGTTCATTCATTTGTTCATTTGTTTGTTCATTCATTTGTTCATTCGTTTGTTCATTCATTTGTTCATTCATATGTTCATTTGTTTGTTCATTCATTTGTCCATTCATACACTCATTCATACACTCACAATAGGTAGTCAATAGTATATTAGTCTCTGAAGATGACTTCCGCTCAGGTTGTCGAAACGTCAGAAATCAACACCACCAATCCCTCTCAAGACTACACCAACCCGTACAATCATACCTCATCTACACCGATTACACCTGGGATCAGACCATGCACTCTTATAGTTTATTAGTTATAGGTGGAAACTAGCGAGTAAACTAGTATAGGCTTCGTCAGTGCTTGATATAAACGATGGGTAATATAATGAAATTTGTAACACCGTAAAAAATGTAGACTTAACTTTACTAACATTTCTAGCTTTAGCACTCCAAATTTTATTATATTACCTATAGTTTATTAGTTGTTATTATTTTTTGCTACAGTACATAACCTCTTTATTCATTCACCCTCCCATTCATTCATTCACTCATACATTCATTCATTCATTTGAAGGTTTTTCTCTGGGTTATCCAGTTTCCTCCCTCCACAAAAATGAACATGTGAGCTGAATTGTGTGCAAGATAATTAAACGTAGAGGTAGTGAGTGTGTGTCTCCCCATCAGTAGGGCACACATGTCCAGTCTTGAAGAATTGACACGTTTAAAAAGTGATTTATTTTTTTTTATTTTTTTTTATTCATTCATTCTGATCACAATAACTGCTATCATGCAGAGTATAATTATGATCCTTAATGATATTTACTTGTTAAAGCATATTGATCTAAGGAGTACACCATCTTTAGAACTAGCAACAATGCTAATATTCTCATATATACCATATGGACTGGCTGAAGGATTGAAACTATCAGGTAAGCTATTGAGGAAACTTGTGTTCAGAATATAGAGTTCTTTACAGTGTGATTCTAAAAACTGTGGGCATCCAGAAATATTTTAGAAATTGTTTATTGTTCATTGAAAAACTCACAAATAACTCTAACTACAAAACGTTTATCATACTACATATCAGTCAAACTTCTTGCTGTGATATAGTTGTTTCTGAGTTGTTCAACGACTAATAAATGATTTCTAAAACATTTCTAGATGCTCACGTTTTTTTTGATTCGCAATGTAAGGTTGCAGAGTTTTCTAGGTCTTTGCTGAACATCAAGAAAAGCCTAAGCAAAATAATGTATATCTATTAGATATATTTTTTATGTGTTTTATTTTTTATTTTTAATAATACTTGTATAAAATGAATTATTTGTAATTAGACTTGTAAAGCGTTATGGGCTACTAGAGGATCTAACGCTATATAAATAAAGCTTATTATTATATTATTTTAAATATAGACCAGTGAGCAGCACAGCTTTCAACTTGTAAACTTTTTATTTCTCCTATGCGTTTCGTTTGTATTCTACAAACTTCGTCAGGGAGTTTACAGTTAAAAAAAATAAAAAATTGTTTAAAAAAATTTCTTAGAAATTAGTAAATGTTTATCTTATCTTTGTCTTGTTGTGACCAATAGGCCATTTGCATTTTAGCGTATATAATACCTGTACCAGAAAGCGCTGCCTACTTTCTTTTGCTAAATAACTATAGTGTCAATTGTTCTAGTTTTCTCAAGAGGGAATACAAATCTGAATAGGAAAGAAAATTCATAGACCATTCTGGTACTGTTAGTCCCAGGTGATGTACTCGGGGAGTCAAGAGACCTGCCTCATATTTTTTTCAGCAAGGCGTGAGTTCCGTAAAGAAACATACTATATACATTCAATAAATCAGTTTTGAGGTATTAAAGTCTTGTATTTTTTTGGGTTCGAAATTTGAGTGCCATGTATTTTTTTGGGTGTAAAATTTCAGGTTTGAGTATTTTTGGGGGGTTGCAATATGAAGCTCCGTGCCACCCCCCCCCCCCCCCCTCCTTTTACCCCCTGATTACATCATCTGAGCTGTTAGTAACATTGTACCAATGTCCTATTGATGGTTTGTGTTTTACTAGGTATCATGGCTATATTATTCTGTGGTATTGGTATGTCACACTACACCCATTTCAACCTGTCACCAATGACCCAGATAACAGTACAGCAGATCTTTAGAACAGCAGCCTTCATGGCAGGTAAGACTAACTATTTAACTAACTAACTAGAGTGATTGTCCTTCGTCCGTGCAACGAAGTGGACTAGTAAGTGAGTAAAAGTTGAAATAAAACAAAAGAAAACAATGGGATTAGCATGTACTACTATGTATTACGTTGACTATTCTTTTACAGACCGTTGAAGGGAAATCGTTCTAACTAACTAATATTTAACTAACTATTTAACTAACTAACTAGAGGGATCTTCCTTCGTCCATGCAATGAAGTGGACTAATTAGTGAGTAATAGTCGAAATAAAACAAAAGAAAACAATGGGATTAGTGTGTACTACTATGTATTACGTTGACTATTCTTTCACAGACAAAGGGAAGTCACTCTAACTAACTATTTAACTAACTAGTAACTAACTATTTAACTAAATAACTATCTAACTAGAGCGAAAACACTAGAACCATGAAATAAAAACAAAATAGTTACTAACTAATAGTTTTTATTTAGTGACTATTAAGTCAGTATCACTCAACCAGAAACATCAAATACAAAAGGAAACAATACCTCATTACAACTTTACTTGTCTTTTATAGTTACTAATAGTCACTAAATAAGAACTATTACACACTAACAATTTGATTTTGTTTCATGGTTCTAGTGTTTTCGCTCTAACTGACATTCATTTTAATCAGGGGCTCTTTGAAGACTTGAAATATGAGTGGATATATCGATTCTTATCAGCAGTAAGAAGGACCCCAATCTTATTAATCTAACAATTGTTATTTTGATAATTGCAGAAACATGTGTATTTGCATATTTGGGAATGGCAATATTTAGCTTCAAGCATTCGTTGAAACCTGCTTTTGTTATATGGAGCATTGTGAGTACTGTTAATTCATTCATTCATCTATTCATTCATCCATTCATTTATTCAATTATTCTTTCACTTACTTATATATTCCCTCAATTTTTTTTTATAAATACATATTGTTTCTTCTTCTGTTCACTTATTCAGTCATTGTTAGGTTGTTTGTTTCTTTGATTGATTGATTGATTGGTTGTTTGTTTGTTAGCTTGTTTGTCTATTTGGTTGGTAAAAATGCAAATGCAGTTAAACCATGAAATAAAATCAAGTAAATTCTAACAAATCGTCACTTTTTAGTGACTAATTGTTGCTACTATTCATCCAGAATAAATAATAAAACAAAGGATATAACAAAGGATATTGAGGTTTCTTGTGTATTACTCTTTTGTCTCAAGATGTTCTGGTTGAGCGATAATAGTCAATATTTGTTAGTACTTTCTTAGATTGCATTTCATGGTTTAACTGCATTTGCTCTATTTGTTTGTTTGTTTATGTGTTTGTTTGTTTATTTGTTTATTTATTTGTTTGATTATTTGTTTGTTTGTTACTTTGTTAGTATGTCCATCCATTTATTTATATTTATTCACCAATTCAATCATTCAAATGTATTCATTTACGATTTTTCAAGAATTCATTTGCTCATTTATTTATGCATTCACTTAGATTCTTTAATTTCTATTTCAGATTCTTTGTCTTATCGGAAGAGCAGTGAATATTTTCCCATTATCAGCCCTTGTCAATCATTTCAGAGACACTAAAATAGACAGGAAAACACAGTGTGTCATGTGGTTTAGTGGTAAGTAAAGACCCTAAAGACACAATTAAATCAAGTTTTGAAGAATAAATCGAGCCTTCCAACCTCGATAGGAACGCTTCTGTAGGTTTGGTTGTAACTTTTTTGTTATTTCATTCTAAAGGACTGCGAGGAGCAGTAGCATTTGCTTTGGTTCTACATCTACAACTTGATGATGAAAAGCGACAAGTTTTGATTACGTCTACATTAATCATTGTGTTGTTTACTATCCTGTTCCTGGGCGGATCAACACTACCTCTACTCAAGGTATTCAAAGCAAATCGTTGTTGCATCACATTAATGAAAGTTGTGACACGGGTGAAAAACGCACTGCGCACGCTCGGAAGACGGTCATGTTTACAATAAAACCATTGGAGATTTACCGGCGTTTGGTAAATCTTTAAAGTTAAGGCCGTTCGTAGAAAGTTAGTGCTTGTATTTTCCTAACACATCACATTAGTTGTTTTCTTTCCCTGGTCAAATAATACAAGAGAAATTTGCATAATACATAACATGAAACCATTCATAAAATCTTCAGCTAGTCTTTTCCTCAAAAGAAAATGCGCAGTGCATTTTTCACCCGTGTCGCAAGTTGTAGAGAGATTTAATGAATGAACGAATTAATAAATGAATGAATGGATGAATAAGTGAATGAATGACTGAATGAATGAAAGAATTAATAAATGAACGAATGAATGAATGGATGAATAAGTGAATGAATGACTGAATGAATTAATGAAAGAATTAATAAATGGATGAATGGATAAACCAATATTAAATGGAATCAATCAATCAATGGATGTATGGATGGATTAATAATTATGTGTATATGTTATGTTATGTTATGAATAAATGATTGAATGCATATAAGGATAAATTAAACAAATGAATTGATAATAAATTGTCCTTTAGTTTCTAAAAGTCGAGAATGAGAAAAATCTAACATTGAGCAAGACTGAAACAGAGGTAAGTAATGACAAAAATTAGATTTATTGTTGTCGCATAAGTTTTGCATTCACTTCAGGCATCACCACTGCCATTGTTATAATCATAGTCAGTATCATCAGTATCGCCATCATTTTTGTTATCATTACCAACATTGTCATCACTGCTATTATTATCGCCATCATCATCATCATCATTATTGTCATCATCATCACCACCGCCATTGTTATAATCATAGTCAGTATCATCAGTGTCACCATCATCTTTATCATCACCACCATCATCATCACCACCACCATTTTGATCATCATCATCGTCACCACCATCACTATCATTATCACCACCATCATCACTGTCATCATTCATCATCACTGCCATTATTATCACCACCATCATCATCGTTATAATGTGTCGTCATCATTATCATCATCACCACCATTTTCATCAGCATCGCTGCCATTATTATCAACGTCGTCATCATCATCATCATTAGAATGTACCATCATCATGACCATCATCATCACTGCCATTGTTATCAGCATCAGCATCATCATTAGAATGTACCATCATCATCACCATCATCATCTTCACTGCCATTATTATCATCATCATCGTCATCATTAGAATTTACCATCATCATCATCATCACTGCCATTATTATCACCAGCATCATCATCATCATTATAATTTATCGTCACCATCATCGTCATTATCATCATCACCACCATCATCCTAACTTATAATAATCTTATAACATGGAATATGATGATTTCCCAGGGCACAGCGTTAGATGCTGATAAGTTAACAGATGATGAATGGAGGCTTCCACGTCAAACAAGGAGAGGATTTACAAAGCTTGATGCCAAGTACTTCCTTCCTTTCTTTACAAGAAAGTTTACTCGACAGGTTAGCTATATATCTCATTTTACCCTCCCCTCTCCTGTTAGACAGGTTAACATTCAGATTATGGACAATGAAGGAAAAAGGAGGTAGGAGCTTCAGCTGAGGTTCAGCAAGTAGGAAAGTGGAAAGATTTCTATAAAAAGTGAAATTAAGATCATTATATTTGCTAAATTAACCATAAGCTTGCTGATACTAAATGAATCCCATGCCGGTAAGTGACCATGAGTCTTTAAGTAGTATTGCGTTACATTTACATGGCAATACTTTCTTTCATTTCAATAGGAAGTACGTGATTCGCATAACGAGATGCATCGACTGACCAACAATTTGTACAATGAAGTATACAGCAGACCAAACTCAGAGGACGAAATTTAAACTGTTGGTGTACTGTAAATATCATAAGGAGAAGAAACATCGACTGGCTCGATTAGCGGCAAAAGAACTTGGGAAATTGAATGAATAAAATGATGAATGGGATAATAAAATGAATAAAAGAAAAAACTCAATGGACGAAACTGATTCAAAATGGAAAAAATCCAAAGAAATGGGAAATGCGGGGGAAATGTCTTCAAAAGATGATTTTATACATGGGATAATTAGTAACTACATAAGTTATTAACGAATGGAAGTCACAGTAAAGAACTTCAAGAATTAATGAAAGCAGAGGAAAAACGATAAAGAAAAACAAAGAAGAAAGAAAACTGAAAAGAGAAAAACAAGATAATTTATTCAAAAATATATTTTTTGTTTCTTGAGATGGCTTTAACTGTTGTATGGCAAAGAAATGAATATCAACATTACAGTGGATAAATAAACTAACTTCCAGTTAATGGACAACGTAAAAATGCTTCTTGTACTGGAAAGCTATTGTATTCTTGGTAAGCTTCGTTCTATTGTTTATCTTTGGGTCTTTTGTTGTTACACGGAGAGGATGTCTGCAAAAAGTCGATTTTACAAATATCGAACTTATAACAGACTAACTGATATTGACACTAATTGTGGGATTTTAAGTTTTTCGTCCATAGTCCCCTTCATGTGAATAATTGTCCAGTAAGGTGATAAAAGGTAATTTCTATCATTGCAAGCTCGCCTCGATGCAAAGGCCTGGCTACATTTCAAGTAGAGAAATTGTAAAGATTGCCAATAACCAAAACGGATTGTATTAACTACTTGACCAAACGATTTAATGATAGAATTTCTTACGTATGTCATTCATATTTTATTTTTAGAATGCTCATATCTGTATATGTAATTACAATTACACAAAAAGTAATCATTCATTGTATAGGAATGTAGAGAAAACTAGCCTGAGTATCAGGCTCTCTGGGGAGGTGGGGTGGGTGAGGGGAACTCCTCTCCCCAGATGGCCTGATACTCAGGCTGAGAGAAAACCAAAAAATATATCTTTACAGGACTAGTGGCAATGAAAATCAAGGCTAATTTAAAAGCTATAGAGCTATTTGTCTTTTTATTTAACATATTATTATTAAACTATATTGCTTTTTTTATAGTATAAGTTATATAATATAAGAAAATGATAATTTTTGATTGTTGTTTGTATATAATAAATTGAAAGTCTGTGATTATGGGTCATTTTTGTTTTCTTTTAACTAATCTTCCATCCTCTGCGCACTTCTTGCATTCTGTCGTTAAATCGTTCTCCCTCTTTGTCGTGATTACCTCTGGGAGCAAGTCTAGTTGATCCCAGGATCTGCGCTCATTTTCTCGAACGAAACATTTATCTTTGTGCAATCACAGGTAGCCCAAGCTCACTGTTAGTGTTGATTTACTAAAGGATATATTATATGGGTACTTTTCAACCTTCAATTTTTTGCCTTAAAATTTAATAAAATTCAACAAAACTCTTACAGTGTCATCTTGTTGATCTCTATAATCCTTTGAGTTAATTTATCCTGAACGAAATCGGCTGAAATTAACTCAGAGGATTATAGAGATCAACAAAAAGACACTGTAAGAGTTTTGTTGAATTTATTTAAATTTTAAGGCAAAAAATCGAAGGTTTGAAAAGTACCCATATATCCTTTAGTAAATCAACACTAACAGTGGACTTGGGCTACCTGTGGTGCAATCCTCCCCTCCCCCTTTCTGTTTTGCAGCATCCTTGCTTACTGCTAAAGAATACAACTGAAGAATTTTAATGGTTTTCGAAATAAAAACAAAATACAATTTGCAAAAAAAAACCTCTGTTGCTGGTCTTTTGACTAGCGCGAGTTAGGTTTTCTGTCGGGATATTATCAGGGCTCCCTGGATATAACAGATCTGGGGGGGGGGGGGGGGGGGTCACTCCCATATATTTACTATACGGGGATGATCCGCTGAACAGGGTATGGTTTTTCGAGCTTTCTGTCATAAACAGGGTATGGTTTTTGAGTTTTCTGTCATGAACAGGGTATATTTTTACCCCATTTCCCAATTTCCTTAGGTTTTTTTGTCATAATCAGGTATATTAATTAGGTAATATGATGAGCAGCGCGATTTAGCACGTTTTCGCGGCATAAAAAGGGTCCTAACAGGGTCCCATTTTTATCCGAAATCTTCATCCTTTACGTAAGCCGATTCGATGCTTCAGCTTCATAGAATGTGGTCTCGGTGGAATCGTCCCATTTTTTATATGTCAGTAGTTGTTTTATCTTTATTCAATTATTTATTTTTTGTGTCAATATCCGGACCTCACGCCGTACACGCTTTTATACACCTAATCCAAAAAACGTTGTCGGGTCCGCCGCACAGTCCTCGCGCCAAGACCGTAAAGGAAAACACAGTGAATATTTTGATGAGAGTGATAAAACAAGAAAATAAAAGTAGGCACAACACTATTTCGTTGAAAAAAGTACCACACTAGAGTGTGAACATGAAAATAAATTAATTACTGATTAGATATAACCAATATATTTCACAGTCTTGGCGCGAGGACTGTGCTACGAACCAGACAACGTTTTTTGGATTAGGTGTATATTATTCCCTTTCAACAGTATTAATAATTCTAAATCGGAAGTGGGATCCCTGTGGGAGCATAATGAGTCTGCTGACAGTAGGGTACAGCGGTGCTCCACAACAGCATGGTTGCGAGGTCGTGGTGCAAGACTTTCATCACATGTGTTTGGTTTATAGTATCACAAAGTGTTGAATAAAATCACTTTTCCTGATTACTCCTTACTAAAAACGTCAACTATAACAAGATTGTACAATCCACAATGGCTGTGAGAGCTCAGTTTGAAAACAGTAACGAAATCGGTGTCTTTTCAAAGCTTACCAACTCGTACTGTCTGGTTGGAATCGGTGCTTCGGAAAATTTTTACAGGCAAGTAAAACGATAAACTTTACAGTCTTTTATTAACAACTTTGCTTTATTTAAAGCTTTGGTGCTTTTGCAACTCGATGTTGAAGTAGTACATTGAAAAAGTCGTTTCAAAATGCGGAGAATTAGTGCAATGTCAATACATGTACAGTTTAGGTTTCCATTATCATTCATATTACAGTATTTTGTACAACTTCATTCATTCACAAAATAGTTGAGTTAATCTTTATCGAAACGGTGATCATTTGATTGGTCATGACTATTATCATCATAGTCTTATACATTAATTAATGCATTATTGTCTATACTCCATCAATATCATCACCAGCATCATCATCATCAATTTCAAAATCATCATCATCCCACGTCCATACCAATCGATAATTTTGATAATTGATAAAAATCGATATCAATCGAAATTAATCAACTAATCAGTTGATAAAATCGATGAAAATAGATAACCCAGTTTGGTGTGACTATCGATTATATCAATTTCATTGGGATATTATGATTGATTTTATCGATAATGTAAATTGACAAGAATTTCATGCGCAAACATCAGTCGCCATGATACTTATCATATGTTTTTTTTTTAAATCACAAGTAGAATTACAATAAATCAACTACAGTATTTCAAATAACAATTTAACAGATGTTTGTCTGTTATCCAATTGAATAATCAATACGATTTAGGTGTTCCGGCTCAAACATTGTGTTCGATAAAATCAATACAATCGATGTAATCGATATAATCACATGAATTTTGTTGTGATTACAACAAAATATAATACAATCAATATTAATCAATTAACGATTATCGATTTTATTGATCAGTTTTCGATGATCGATTTTCATCAATTGGTATGGCCGGGCATCATCACTATCTTCAATAATTTCAGTGTCGTCATCATCATTACTATCATACTCATCACTATTATTGTGCACATCTGAAGTCGGTGTAGGTTTCAATATGTTTCTTACCATTTCTCTCCAGTGTTTTTGAGGGGGAATTGTCTGATATTATTCCTGTAGTACATACGTCTATTGCTGGACTAAGGATCATTGGCCGGTTAAGTGTAGGTAGGTCAACTCTTTTACTCTTATGAAGGGCTAAAGTTTGAAACGTCAGTAAAGTTAAGTCAACATTTTTTACGGTGTTACAAATTTCATTATTTTTTTGACATTTTTTATTCATTTTACATTTCAATATATTAGATTTTACAATTCAATCAATTAATAGAAATATTCTTTAAAATAGTTATATTGTTACAACAAATAGTTAAATGCTACAAATTTCATTATATTACCTTATTATCAAACACCGACACAGCCTATACTAGTTTACTCGCTAGTTTTACTCACTAGTTTCCATTTGTTGGTTGGTTTTCTATACTGTTTATAAGTTTAAAGTTTCTTTCATTGATTAAGTAAAGCTGTTCTGGTTTCTTGTTCAGGAAATCGACATGGTCTTTTACTACCCAATACAACTACAGATCAGGTAAACTTCATTCTATCCACATCTCATCCCATTTTTTCAACTCATTCATTTATTCATTCATTTCTTTGTTAGTGTTTTAATTCTCTATTTATCTTTTCTGCTGTTGATTTGAGAACTCATTCATTTATCCTTTCATTCATTTATTTTTTAGTCCAATTACTCATTTATTTATCCATTCATTCATTCATAGATGTATCCCCATTTCATTTTATCTCATTTATAGAAATACACATGTCTCATCAATACTAATAAAGTATATTTATAATGCCACAAAGTTTAAACCAATAATTTGTGTTTGTCCAACTCTCCATAAACGTTTTATCTATTAAATAAGTAAAATAAAGTAAAGAACAGTATTTTTTCGTCGGAAGTCCCTTAAGCCGAGGCTAATCTTCCAGAGAGCCGAGGGTGCGCTCATTTTACTTCCCTCTCTTCATCAGTGCTCCCTTTTGCGGGTACTTAAAGCTACACGGAAAGAAGAGAAGTCGAAACAAGGATGCGATGTAACTGGGAATTAAACTTGGGTTCTCTAGCACCGAAAGCCGCACACTAGCCAACTGTGCCATCCTTGCTCCTTTGTAGTAGCAATGAAATTGTGAAAATGCTAAAACACATTTGTTATTATTGTTTGTCTCAGGAATTGCAACACATAAGAAATAGTTTACCAGAACAAGTTAAAATCCAAAGAGTTGAAGAACGACTCTCAGCTCTTGGTAATGTTGTGGCATGTAATGATTATGTTGCTCTAGTGCATCCAGATTTGGACAAAGTAAGTTAATATTTTATTTGTTAGCATCATCATTTTAGGTATTCCCCTTGTGAATCACTATTCTCGGTTTGCATGTGACGTCATCAAAACGCTAAAATGTAGATGTATAATATTATCACCACCACCATCATCATTTTGGAGACAATTCTAAATATATTCATTTCAGGAAACAGAAGAAATTCTTGCTGATGTCCTAAAAGTTGAAGTTTTTCGACAGACTGTAGCGTCCAACGTCCTTGTTGGTAGCTACTGTTCACTTAGCAATCAAGGAGGACTTGTAAGGGAACTATTTGACATGATATGATCAATATGACTTATAATACTGTACAGTGATGTACAGTGACATATTTTGTTATGATTTTGCCAACCAACCATTGTTATTAGAACAAAGTAAATTGAGAAATCTATATGATGATTCCTTACTTCTTTATATAGCTGTGAGGACATACAAGTTCAAAGATTACCATGTTGCTCATAAAGTCATAGATAGTAACAATTTATTCCCAAATTTTCTCACATTCATCCATTCAAGCATTTCTTATATTCTAAAATTTCTACTTTATTTAGCCCTAACATTTTATAACTGTCAGAAAGCTCATGAATAACCGGCTACTAGAAAACAATTGATAGCATATGATGTTATTGTTCTGTATAATCTGATTGTACAAATGTGTATAAAACAAATGAACTATATTATATATGAGATTAAGATATTGTTAGTAATGAGTATAATTTTTATTTCAGGTTCATGCCAAAACCACTATATCAGATCAAGATGAATTATCATCTCTTTTGCAAGTTCCACTTGTTGTAAGTTGATTGATTTTGTCAAATATACATAGGTTTATATATAATCAGGGATTCTGGCATTATGCGGAGGTGCGGACCCGCATAATTGACTACTTTCCGCATAATCCCGCATAATTTGTCAAACAAAATAATAGATAAAAGCACCAAAAAAGCACCAATAAAACAAATTAAATAGATAAAACAATAGATATTTATATATTAATTATCTCCCTTGCTTGCTTGAATAGTTTTTTGCCATTTTGTTACAGGCGTACGAAGTACAAATTGTTCATTTTCACGGCTTACACTGAACCAGCCGTCGAAGCGACGCCATTTTGTTTTTATTTCTATAGTATTGGGCTTCCTGTATCTCGGCCCAGGCCCCATGCTGTTTGGCGGTTTTCCAAGATGGCGGAACGTTTCGGAAATCGTTAGTCAATCGTTAGTTCTTTAGGTTATAGTGTTGTTATTAGTTTGAATTATTGATAAAAAACAAATGATATGACATCTATGTGTAAAAAAGAACCAAAATAGTAGAGCTAAAGTATGTGTAATTAGTTTTGTTTTAAGTTTTAAGCGATTACGTCATCCCGCATAATTTTCCGCATAATTTATCGTTTCTTCCGCATAATCTTCCGAAAAAATTCCGCATAATTTTGATTTTTCCTCCGCATAATGCCAGAATCCCTGTATAATGGTAATGATAATGGTGATGGTGGTTATAATGATGATGACAATAGTGATGGTGATGATAGCAATGGCAATGATGATGATTAAAGGAGATGATATTGCACGGTGTTCTTGGTGAGGACGATAATGATGATAATGATAGTAGTGACAATGATGGTGATCATGTTGACATGATGTTCATAATGGCGGTGATGATAACGATGGCGATGATTATGGTAACAATGATGGTGATCATGTTGACATAATTATGTTGATAATGGTGGTGGTGATGATGATGATGGTGGTGGTGGTGATGATAATGATAAGGACAATGATAATGTTGATCTTTCTACTGATTAATTGTGCAGACAATAAATATGATGATAGTATTATTAAATAATGATGTCATGCATCATTTCTAGGCTGGTACAGTAAACAGAGGTAGTGATGTCATAGGAGCAGGTCTTGTAGTCAATGACTGGAGTGCATTCTGTGGTCTTGATACTACAAGTACAGAGTTATCTGTCATAGAGAGTGTCTTCAAGATTGGTGATGCACACCCATCTGCCATTGCTACTACCATGAGAGCTAGCTTAGTCGAAAGGTAAGAACAGAACTGCTTAGCTCTTCAATAGACATTTAAAGCAACTAAGTCTTCATGTTGTTAGTACAAACTAAGTAACTAAAATGCAAACAATATATCTGAGCAATACAAATTAGAGCGCAAGCAGTTTATCTGTGAAACATTAACAGAACTAAATAGAACTGTTTACCTCTTCAATAGACATTTACAACAACTAAATCTTAATATTGTTAGTACAAACTAAGTAATTAAAATGCAAACATAATATCTGTGCAATACAAATTAGAGTACAAACAGTATATCCGTAAAACAGTGATACTAAACAGTACAATTTTATGCTAATTCTATTGTTTTCTATTGTTTAATTAATTAGTATTTGACAAGTCATCCAGTATACTACTTGCACTAGCATTAAACAACAGAAAACAATAGATTTAGCATAAATTTGCACAATTTTGTTTGCTAAGTTTTTCATGGATATATTGTAATTGAAGGGTTGACAATGTAAAACCAACTAAATGACTTTTTGAAATTCATGAAGTTAAGGATTAAACTTTTCATCGTCACCAGTGCTTTTATTATCATATATATAGTAGTACGCTAGGCGAAAAATGTCCGCATCTTATTCCAATGCCACCAAACGAATTCCATAAATGCTAAGAACTGGTAATTGTGGGTACAATAGGGGGAAATTGGAACGATAAATTGAATGCTTGCAAAACTAAAAATCAAAGTCGTCTCCCCACAATCTCACCTCAGCCGCCATCTTGGATTATCATTGACGCAGGGAGCCCAATCATTACAAAGAGCAGCCCAAGTGTTAGGAAAAGTAGTGAATTTTTTACAGGTACCCCGACTAGTAAATCATATTTCCTTATTTTTGCCTATTTTTCTTGTATTTGCAGCATGACATAACCAGCCACCAAGCAAACAAGAATGCAGTTTAATCTTATTGTGAAGCAATGTGGCAAAAAAATATAACTGATATAAACAGATACTTTTTTCTCAACATAACATGGATATATTATTTTACCATATTTGGATGTTCCATGATCATACTAAAATAGCAATGTCTTGGTGATCAGATCTATACATTAAAAGAGTACATTTTAGACTACAAATTTTCAACGCTGAAAAGTGACCTCATCTTCATAATAGATGCAATCTGCTAACCTGTTATCATGTACTTTTCTACCCTATTCAAAACCTCTGGGAATAAAACTTGTGTTCTGAAGAATTTCTGTGATATTGAAATACGTAAGACAAATAATCTTATTCCCAAAAGATTTAAATTGTGTGGAAACATACGTAGCAACATGTTAGCCAAATAGGTCTGTATGAAGACTAACAGTTCAGACTCAAAAACTGTTAAATTTTTTTTTTTGCGTTTTGTATGATGGAGAATAGACCTCATGTCATTCCCTTGAGAATTGTTCTTTTGTGATGAACGTGTTATATCATTTACATTTACAAAGAAACAATTATTCCAAAAGGTAGCATCACATGATCTGAAATAGGACAACAAACTAGGAAGGTAAAGTGGTCTATTCATAACAAATGACCACATTCAGGATAGTGTATTTGAAGTAGTTTTTTATTGTAAGTATAGCTTTATATATTTACCAATTACTAACAGTGAAATTGAAAGAATTCTAGTCTACAACCCCACAGGCCTCGCTCAGTAGTCACTGGGTTTTTTTTGTATGATCATGATGTATTAACTTATTACTGAAGAAATAGAAAACATGTGTGTGCTGTACATGTGTGCAGTTATAATGCAGTGCTGAAATTGACAAAAGTGTTCTGACAATCCCCAAGTGCTTTTTACCGTCGTTTGCACCTAGCCATTAATGGTTGCAACAAAAAACATGTTCTGTCTAGACGTAAACTTCCAAAGTTTGGTGCCAAACTTGGCACTCTCCCAATGTGATTCTCTGAATAGATTCAATTTGTTGGGGTAAATTTCATATATATAATATTTTTGTCATATCTGTTAATGGGTAGATACAAGTGACGACACATATCTAGAAATTTGTAGCCTTTTTTCAGGACAGTGGTTTACAAACTTGCCAAGATTGGGTCGCGAATCTTTGAAGTTTGACTGACAAAACATGTTTTTGTCACAATTAACTGTTAATGGGTAGATGCAAGCGATGTAAAGAAAGCAAGTTTTTCTATTTCTTTTATAAAATACAGTTGACATATTTGATCAACATACAAACTCACATGCTGTCTGCTCTTATAAAGCATGTGCCTCAGCCAATCAGAATGCATGAATTTAAAGTTATTTTATAATTTTGCACAGACGATGTAATAACATAATAATGTGCAGTCTTAACAATAATTTTGTATGCACTTATAAATTTGTTCATGATCATACATTCTAGAATACTGTTCTTACAATCTACAATTTGATTGTTATGTATTGAGATATAACATTAAATACACAGATATTGGTACTATATGTGAAGGCTTATGTTTTGTGTAGTAATAAATTAATGATCATATGTTCTAGAATATTGTCCATCTACTTGCAATCTAATAGACTAATAACATTAGCACAGACAATGATACAACATATCATGATTCAAGTCTTAATGTTTTGTGTACATGTAGTATAAGTTAATGATCATATGTTGTAGAATATTTCCCATCTTCTTGTAACCCTTGTTCTATCAATGTTTGCCACAGACCCATTTTAATTTAGAATCAGATAGAACATCTGTGATATCAGCTATAGAACGCCATGTACATTGACAAGCATATGCACGACAACCTGAAAGAAATATAGTCAATTTGTAAAGTTCACTTGGATGATATGTTAATTGTATACCAAGCGGATATTGCCTCCCACTAAGCCCATGAAACAAATAGTACTAAGAAGTACTAAATACATGGAGTTAGTACAAATTATAGTTAACTGGTTTCATGCAAACACTCTTTTTATTTTAACTATTCCCTGGGCCTCATTTTTTTCTGACCATCACTCCACTAAGGTAGTTTGGGACTCGTGGATTCCTTCAAAATAATTTTCTTGAACAAGATATGTGCGAGCTTGATGTGCAGAAGCAAGGGTCCCTAACTACCTTAAGTTTCAAATCAGCTTCACAAAGGTTTTTGTACAGGAAATAGTTTGGTTCACCTCTCTAACTATTTCGATTATTACCCTTGTCCATGTGGCTCATTTTTTCCTGACCATCAGGGACTGGTTGTACGAAGGGTGAATAGCACTATCCACCGGATAAATCCTTATCGAGCGGATAAAATCTATAAAAAACCTATGTAGTGGATATCTTTTATCCACGGATAACTTTATCCACCCTTCGTACAACCGGCCCCAGTCCACTTAAATTTAAAATCAAGTTTTTGTACAGGGTTTTTTTACCTCGTTTTGTATCTAATTTAGCCTTGAGTTTCTGAAAATCAGGGACATTGTTTCTAAAGAAAAGATAATCACAATCGCCATGCCACTGGAAGTTATCAAACATGACCACTTTGAAGTCACATGATGTACATCGTAGGTGGTCACAAGTCCTGGAAAGAAAACATACAAGAACATTAGCCTCCATCCCAGGCTATACTTCTTTTACCCTCATGGAAACCCCTTGTCTCTCTTGGTCATGCAAGACAGGAAGCCCTACATGAGGGGGGTGTAAGGGTTTGTGGTGATGCGGTTTCGCGTTATTTTTGGTGCGGTTTTACGGGTTTTTTCATTCATAACTGCAGTTTTGTGGTGTCGCAAATCTTGCAGTTGCGGTTTTTAGCAAATTTTGGTGCGATTGTGCGGTTTTTGTCAGTTTGTTTGTGTGGTTTTGCGGTTTCCAATATTCCCTTAAGCCCCCCTCCTACATCAAAGTGATAGCAAAAAGAAATGCCTGCAGAGTGGCATATCATTATAAGAACATGTTCAAAGTAAATATTTCAAGTTTGTTTGTAGGTTTCAACTTCTTTTTTTTTATAATTTATTTTAATAAAAATTTAAACCGGGCATCTACAATTAAATAAGCATGACCAAATCGGAATATGCACATTGTTCCTCCCATTGTCCTTGATTGGCTAGCCTCATATTATTCTTGCAACCTGGTCACCATATTCAAATTTGGTATTTTATACTTACTTTTCCTCTGACACTGTACACAGTCCCTTGACATATTTGCTGCCTCCAAGGAGTAGCTTTAGACATTTTGGTTTATGGCCTTTGGTGTCTTTATTTTGTTGTTTGTTACTTGTGCTTGGTGCTCGCTGATAATCCAAAACAAAAATAAGTCTATTCATGACATTGATGATGGATTTGCATTATTTCTGATGCAGTTTTGCAGTTTTTCACAGATATTTACAGTTTTGCAGTTTTAATTTACAAATCTTGCAGTTGCGGTTTTTAGCAAATTTTGGTGTTGTTTTGGTTTTTTTTGTGCCTCCCCCCCTCCTCACCCCCCTCATGATGCTGTTAATAAATTATTCTTGTGATGACAATGCATGATGATGGTGATATTAATGACAATACTGCTACAATATACGGTAATTAATCAATTGTCATATTTTTAATAATAAACATCTTTATTATATTATTATGAAAATCACTCGAGTGGTTAAATGTCAGTCGAAAATGTGGCCTTGGGGGTGTGTTTATTTGTACCACATGACCAATTTTGAGCAAAATGATTGGCCAGAAGCGATCACATGGTACAAAAACGAGAATTTTAAACAAGGATTTTACCACTCTAGTGATCTCGATAGTATTATATTATTATATATATTAACTTATATATATTATTACTAAGAGAATAAAATAACTTTAAAATCTATAATGCATTTTTTCCAACTTTTTAAGTCACAAAGTCTATAATTCTTCAATCTGAATTAATGATGGTTAACCTAGCTGCCAAGCAAACAACTTGACAACTTGTAAATATGTAACGGTAATACTGTAGTTTGCATACTGCGGTTGACATGGTAACGACAAAATCGCCCTGAAATTTCAATTTAATGGCAAGTTCAACATTTAAGAATACGTACATTATTCAAAATTAGGAGAGTTAAAATAAAGTTAAGGTGCCTTAATAATGTAAGTTAATTGAGGTTGAGAATATAGTGGAGAGTTTATGCAACGTACCGGAGAGGGGATTTCAAGGCCATCATCATCGCAAATATCTCGAATAATGTCGTTTAATTCGTCTCCATCCCTCTTAGTTCTTGTAGGCCTTGAAGAATTAAGTATTTCAATAAGTAACAAGGTTAAATCTATCAAGAAAATGTTTTTTGAAGAGTTTTATTACCTTGAAGTTTGTGGCTGTTTTACATTCACGCTTTGTTCTTTAGTTTTTGAGGGCTTTTTCGAAGCCGAATCTTTGCAAAATTTCGATTCTACTTCGTCCAATAAATCATCTAGGTCGTCATCCATTTTAATTTAAGCTAGAATTAAATTATCTTGGTATTTTTAACTTCAAATAATGGAGAAAAACAGCATTTTTTCGCCAATTTTGTTCGAACCACGAATCTCCTTGACCTATCGAGCCCAGTCTACTCTCATTTAGAATAATCCGGAAGTAACACAACAACCGAAAATAGAGATATAGTTTGGTCAGTTTGATACTTGGCACACAACTATTCGCAAATTGTTAACAATTATCTTTACACTTTAAGATTGCCTAGTTTTTGTTGTAAAAATATCTTCCTTTAAATTGTTAATGCTTTCAAAAAAGTGTATTTTATGCATCTAATGCGTTGCGTGACGGAACCTTATCCAGGAATATTGCCAGAGTTACCCATAGTGCACTTCCTTCTTCAATCTCATGAGAGTCATGTGCAAGGCCACGAAAATAGAAATCTAAACATCCAAGCATTTTGCAGCTAAAAACTCATCTTTTCAATACTACAAGAGTCTTTTGGAGAGTTCTTATAGCAGTCTTTTGGGAATTGTTTTGTCTTAGTTATTATTTTAACGAAAAAATGGCAGCAACCCCAACGTAAGTGAAGACACTTATTTTAAGAGCTGTAAGGTACCTATTATCGCGCACACCCTACTATCGTGCTAAAAAATGATATATATATTATATTCTGCGTAAATGTTTATTGAAAAAATCGGACCAAAAAAGTTTGTTGCAACAGAATAATCAGCCATAATTGTTTTAATTAATTTTGAAGCAGTTTTTGAGAAGATATATATTATTTTTTACGAAAAGCACGAAAATAGGATGTGCGCGATAATAGGTACGACTACCTTAATTAGCTTATTGTGTTATACTCTTTTTGTGTAGTCTGATAAAGATTTGGTTCTTATTTATTTTAGTTTTAAATATTTCAAGACGCTTTATAATACATGGTTATTTAGAATAGTTGTATTATTACTAGATGTATTATTTATTTATTATTTATTTATTATCATTACTTAATTAATTAACATTGAAATTAAATATATATCGATTGTAGATATTGTAAATAGATCAGTATAGTTGTAAAGCGCCATGGACAATCTCGAAACCAGCGCTATATAAATAAACGTTATAATTTTAATAGTTATTTTTCTTTTGATGTGATATTGGGGATGTCTATAAAAGTTAGTTAAAAAAAAGTTTACTATGGCCTGGGTCGCACTATGGCCAAATCTAAAAATTTACTCGACAAAATGTCCTCCAAAGTTTTAATCCCGACACAGGAAATACAATTATTTGAAGTTTTGAGCACGGTCGCATTGCAGATCTATGCCGATATTTGTATGTCAGCGTTAGCGTGGATATTATTGCAAACACTGAATCAAAGTGTTCTAAAAGATAGCTTATTTGTAGTTCTTTTGAAAGCTTTGACTCTGCAATGTCCAACCAATTGATTTGGCTGTCCCGATGTGATATCTGAAGCGAAAACAGTCAACTCTCAATCACTGATGAAGCCGTAACTGGTTGACTACAGTCACAAATTTAACATATGCTTCTCCGAGTCTCCGTAGGACTGTTTTTCCTTATATCAAGCAAGTTAAAAGTACATTATTTTGTTTTTCGAAAGTTGTCTGTTTTTGTTCGAACAGCCATATTGACAAGCGTTGACAGTTCCCGCTGTGATTTCTTTTGTTTAAGCAAAATTTGGACAAATCAGGCAGCCGCACCCCTGCATTACGGCGTCTTTCATGTTTTGGCCGATTTCTAATTTTTTGCCAAACTGGTAAAAGTGAGGTCGCACTAAGGAAAGGGTTGTGATGATAGATTCTAACACTTGTGTAAACAAAACTCGACCAAAATTTGGTATAATGCGACCATGGGCAGCAGAGTATCATTCGCGTTTTTATTCGCTTGTAATCTCCGTGTATTTATAGTTACCAACGGTCGCTTTAATTATTCGCTTGACCTTCGTCTTTATATTTCTAGCTCCTATTTCAATCTCGTGATATTGGTCTATCTAGTATTAAAACTGCGATCGTATGTCACTCGGTTACTAATCGGTAACTTCTTTAACGGCCCCCGAAGGTATATAAGATACCAGGGTATGCAACAAGCCTTAATCCTATTGTTCTCTATCTGCCCAAATCCGTACTAGGTAAACGTCACTGCTATGGACAGTGATGATAGATACGCCAGTTCGGACTCTGTTCGCTTGCTATCGGACTCCGTTTGACCAGTAATAAAGATTGCGTTACCGTATTAGTTGTTGAATAGTCCGGCCGTTATTTTGACACATGGAGAACGCATTCACAAGAATATTTTATTATAAGGCTTTAATAGAAACGAGCAATGCATAAGAATATTATTATCATGTGAATGCAACGGTTCGACAAGGTGGCAACCACTGCTGTCGAAAGACCGATTTGGGGAAGTTTATAAAGAAGGTTTTTACCAATGTACCAAAATATAGATTGAGACAAGTTGATGGTTCCCGAGGTTGGGTAATTCATTACGGTTTGAACGCTAATAGCGACTTATTTGTTTACTTTAAACGTTTCTGCAGCTTGAAAGTAGCGACTTATTATGAACTAGTAAATCACCGTACGTTAGTTTTTTAAACGATGCGTTAGTTTCTATCTTAAAAAATCTATTTTACTTAAATCATGAAACCACTCAAATGAATAATTAATTTTATATCGCAGGTTTAATGTTATAAATACCGGTACTTCTGGTAGTACTGATTATCGACCGAACGAATAGTTGTGTTTTCCGATAGCAAGCGAACAGAGTCCGAACTGGCGTATCTATCATCACTGTCCATAGCAGTGACGTTTACCTAGTACGGATTTGGGCAGATAGAGAACAATAGGATTAAGGCTTGTTGCATACCCTGGTATCTTATATACCTTCGGGGGCAGTTAAAGAAGTTACCGATTAGTAACCGAGTGACATACGATCGCAGTTTTAATACTAGATAGACCAATATCACGAGATTGAAATAGGAGCTAGAAATATAAAGACGAAGGTCAAGCGAATAACAAAGCGACCGTTGGTAACTATAAATACACGGAGATTACAAGCGAATACAAACGCGAATGATACTCTGCTGCCCATGATGCGACCCGGGCCTATGAAAGATAACAGTGATTAATTGATATCAATGTATATTGATTGACATTAATTGTCAATTTCATTGACTAAGGGGACGGACCATTGATAGGGGGTTTGTGGGATTCCCCAAAAAATTATTGAGCACAGCTTTATCCTTGAGAAAAAATATTGTGAACCACAAAAAAAAATGAAAACAATATCGTGCAAAAGCTGAGAAAGAAATCCTGCACAGCCTTGTGGGCAACAAAAAAAATATCTTTCACCCATCCAATATCTAATGGTTGGTCCCTAAGTATGCCAAGACTAAATTCACCAATGTTTACTCTGCACAGTTTATCAAAAACAACAAAACAACAAAAATATCCTTCATTGTTTTATTTTATCATTTCATTTGTTTTCCAGTTCGTTTATGCAGCTTGGTGACCACACCTTGAAAGTATCAATGTCAATGTTTGCATTGAACAGAAAACGACTTTGCAAAAGACTGTCTGAAAATGAGAAAGTCCCTAAAGGTGCCATTGTGGTCTTACAAGGAGGAGAGCAACAAACTAGAGACAGTTCAGACACTGACATTGTCTTTAGACAGGTAAAGAAAGAAAGATTCAATCTATTGATTTACAGTCGAAATGCATGTAAGGGGGCTTTCATTTATAAGTGTGTGGGGGGAGGGGGAGGGAGGGTGTTTGGCAATATTGAAGGGGGGTCATGTTGTTTTCGGAAGTTATATATGTTGGGTTGTTACTAATTGTATGCAGTTTTATAGGGGTTTGGTAAAAACTGGTCGGAATATAGGGGAAGTTATGATGTTTTTGTCAACCAGGAAAAGGGGTTGGGGGGGGGGGGGATAATATTTGGAAAAGACAACATATGATTTGTCCCCCCCCCCCACCTATACACTATTAAAATTCAAAGCCCCCTAGTTCATACACTTTATTAAATGTAGTTTCATATGTAATTTACTAGTATTGTATTTGCCAGTATATCATTCATGTTTATAGATATAATAAATATGGATTTTCTATTTCAACAGGAGTCATATTTCCACTGGACATTTGGTTGTCTTGAAGGAGACTGCTATGGCGCAGTGGAAGTTGACACCGGCAAATCTATTCTGTTTGTACCTGAACTCCCTGAAGCATATGCAGTGTGGATGGGAAAGTATGTGAAATCTCTATTTATTGCATGTGAGATTTTTTATGAAAATATATGCTATAATATAAATTTAAAAAGCAATGACCTGAGAACAACATCAAGATACAGTTAGTCTTTGGGTAAACATTTAATCATTCAACATACAGCAATTTGCAGAATGTTTGACCCCACCAACATATACCGGGTGCATTGTGGGTAATGTTTATTTATGCCTTTGCTTGCTTTCCTAAGCTCATCAATTCTCCACAACCATTCATGATACTTCATTCATACTAAGTGCATTTCGTCAGTGAATTCTGAACAATTTCAAGCAATTTAAGGCAAAATAAACATTACCCACAATGCAGCCATGCAATACTCCTGCAAATTGCTGTACTCACACTCATGATATTTTATCACACAATAATAAAGTTGTTAGTGCTTGTGTTATTATTGTTGATTGTTGGTGGCTATGGTTGGTTGGTGATCTTTTTATAAATGTAATAGTGCATTTTAGAGAGGCATCAGATGGTGTAGTGGTCAGGGGATCGAATTCCGGGCCTAATGGTCTGAGTTCAAGCGTTGTGTCCTTGGGCAAGACACTTTACTCTCTCAGTGCCTTGTTTTCTCGTATGAAGGAAGAGCTTATGAATAAATATAAATGCATTTTCACAGGATTTTTCCCAAAGACCATTTCAAGGAGAAATACGAGGTTGATGAAGTTGAATTCACTAATCAGGTAACATTAACATTATTGTATATTATTGGTTTTGTAATATTAAATTATAAAATCTTTAACACTCAGGAGCTTGTTGTACGAAGTCTGAATAGTGCTTAATCCAACGGATAAAACCCTATCAAACATGCAGATAAAACCTATACAAATTCTATACACTGGATAACTCTTATCCAGTGGATAACTTTATCCAGGCTTCGTACAACTGGTCCAAGACGTCTGACTATGTCTCCTTGTGTATTATTTAAATTATTTTTACAAGCTAGTTTGCTCTTGTGACAAATTAATCAAAAACAATTAATCAAGTTCATATGCTAATATATTTTTTTAGATTGCAGAAGTCCTTGAAAAGAAAAAGCCTTCAGTTCTTCTTACTCTGGTAAATATTATTTTTAAAATAGCATCCATGTGAGAGATATATATTAAGTAATGGTCTAGTTGGAGGGGGGGAAAAGATGCCTAAGTTCCATCCTGGAAAATAAAAATAAAAACCTCAAAAGATAATACAATAATAATTAATACCATAATTATTATTAATAATTGTTAAAATGTTTAACATGCTTTGAAATTTAAATAGTTTGCATTGTTGTTTGTTGTTTTAGAGAGGGACAAACACAGACTCTGGTAAAACCTGTAGAGAAGCAGCTTTTGATGGCATTAGCAAGTATGTACAATGTTACACTGCAAACAGAGCCACCTTTCTCCCCTGCCAAAAAGCGAGAGAAAAATGGCTCTGCCGACTCTGCCGATAATTGCCCTGTTGAGCATGAGTGAGGGTGATGTAATATGATGTAGGTCAAATGTCAACGGAAATTCTTTCTGCGAACTCGATTTTAAACCAGTTTACTTGATGGATAACCCATAATTTTTTCATCCAGAAGTTTGGATGTAATTATCAGTCAGAAGAGCTATTTCTCTCTCGTTTTTCAGCAGTGGAGAAAGGTGGCTCTGTTTGCAGAGTAGTACAATGTTTCTTTGAGTAGAACAAACAAACACCGTATATTTGTTACTACCAAATAATTGACCAAATTGAAATATGTTGACCTCCTATTGCTCTCATCTGGCTAGCCACATGTTGGAACAGAATAGAGTTTTCACGTGGATAGGTATATAGCCCAACAAGAAGAATTCTTATTCAAATTGGTCTTATCTTTTTATTTTTTGATTCAGTGTTTTTGATTTGATTTTTGTTTTAATTTTTTTTAATCATTAGGTTTAAAGTTGACAACGAGCTGCTTCACCCTGAAATTATGGAATGGTAAGTTAGCATCAGAAAAACAACAAAATAAACTGAACAGATAATAATTGTAATAACTGATGAGTGTGAGCCATCTGTCTATATAATACAGTCAATTCAAAAAACATTGTCTTCAATAGGCTTCAAGTCTACACAAATTAACTAGACCGAAAGGTAGCATGGGTAGAAATCACTGAAGCGGATAAATGCACACAGTATCTAATGCAATACCACGCGCACTGAATCAACTAATTATGGATAGCTCGCCGCTTCGGTGATTTCTACCCATGCTACCTTTTGGTCTAGTCACGTAGATTTGAAGCCTATTGACGACAATGTCTTTTGAATTGACTGTATACATTTAAGTAAAAGAGAACAGTTATGAAACAATGAGTAACCAATGACACTGATAATTTCTGTTTTAAAGTCGTGTCTTCAAGACTCCACAAGAACTGGAGCTGATGCGTTATGTGAACAGAGTCAGCAGTGAAGCTCACAAAGAGGTATATTTCAGTGGTGGTACAATTTGAGTAATGATATCCACATGTAGCATATCTAGTTTATCAATACAATACATTGTGAAAAGATAGTCCATGAATTTAGCGTATTATTTTGTCCGACTGCACCCCACAGCAATTTTGTCATTAATTTTTAGTTGATGAGACGTGTTCGACCTGGAATGATGCAATTTGAAATGGAAAGGTGAGTAAAATCACATGGTAAACAGGCCTTTAAGATACTAACATATGGTGGTGATATTTATCATAACTATGTCAAAAATAAATAAAAAGCGTTTTAAGAGCTTATGGGACATTTTCAAATCAGTGGCATATAGGTTGGATTGGCGTTTTCCCTTCAGTGTGAACATTCTGTAAATAGATATTAAACAACTGTTTAATTGGTATGATATATATTATGAATTCCAAGTCTAGTTTAATTGATAATCTTTTCTATTTCAGCTTGTTCCATCATTACTGCTATTCACAAGGAGGTTGTCGTCACGTGTCATACACATGCATTGGAGCAACGTAAGTACTTGGAAACACATTAACAACATGTCATATCCCTTTCAAACAAGAGAGTCAATAGTCTATGAGCACAATTTCCTAGAACGAAGCATGATGGGAGACTGAATATCTTTTTTATGCTGCCCTAAAATATATCCTAAAATCAGCTTTTGTTTTCTTCATAAAAACTGAATATATGAATAAAACATCAAAATATTAATTTGGTATAATTGTGGTAATTGTAATTTTGGTATAATGGGTATAAAATAGTGCAATGCCTAAGTTTCCCATCATGCTTTGCTCTAGGAAAAGTGGTTGTGCACACTGCATATAAGCAACCTGCATGGTCATGTGATCTACATATAAAACTCTAAATCCTTATTTTCATGAATTTGCTCTTTGCCAAGAGGTGACTTTCATGTAGAGGTCATTCAACCCCATCTCTGAAAAATCATTACTTTTTTCATGGCATTGATAATGACATTGTTTGATGAATGGAAACTAGCGAGTAAACAAGTATAGGCTGCGTTGGTGTTTGATATAAACGATAGGCAATATGCAATTTGTAACACTGTAAAAAATGTTGACTTTACTGCAGTTTTCCACTTTCTGCGAACTCAGACATTTGAAACACTTTTTTAGCTGCCGTCAATCAAAACTAATTAGTACCTTTTAAATCCTTGATTGACGGCAGCTAAAAACGTATTTCACAACGAGCCGTTGAAATGTCTGAGTTCGCAGAAAGTCAAAAACCGCAGTAAACTTTACTGACCTTTTGGGCTCAGTAAAGTTAAGTCAACATTTTTTACAGTGTTACACATTTCATTATATTACCTAAGTTTACATTACATTTGATATGTGAATTAAACTTGTTATTGTTTTTTTGTCTTGTTTAGTGGCCAGTGTTGTGCTATCCTTCATTATGGACATGCTGGAGCACCCAATGATGGAAGAATTGAAGATGGAGATATGTGGTTGGTTTGGGATTACAATATTATCTATAATAAAATAATAATAACTTTATTTAATGAGGGTATCACTTAATAGTCTACACACTAATAAACTTGTGGCCCTCCTAAATCTATGATACAAATATATACAATATACACAAAATGTAACTAAGATATTAAAAATATATATACAATATTTACATTATCTTTAGGAGAATATGAAGTATCTTTATGTACTATATATACAATATTATATGAGTGGCCAATCTGTATATCCCATACAAATATATCCGACACAAATATTGTACAGTACTTTTTTTTTTTTTTTTTTTTTAATTTTTTTTTTTTTTCCATTATTTAGACGGTTTTTTTTTTTTTTAAGACCCCCCGTAAGGATTTTCTGATAGAAAGAGACGGGGCAATCTGGAAGAAGAAGAAGAAACTCCAACATTAGTTTTTTAATATTTTACTAACATTGTCAAGATAAAAGTAAATCTTTGTGTGGTTTTAATTAGTAGAAATACATAAATGAAAGCATATAATGTAGGACTCAATAGTGACTTATTTTTAGTTTATTTACTAGTTGTTGTTTGTAGATGTCTGCATACATTCTTTGCCTTACTATTTGCTATAATACACTGTTCGTACAGGTCATGGAAATCCTGGAAAGTCATAGAATTTTGTTGAGGGTCATGGAAATTCATTGAAAACAATGCTTATCCTGATACTAAAAAATAAACTTCTATTCCTTAAATAAATATGAAACACACAATTTAATATCATCGCTTTAGCTTGAAAAAGTCATGAAAAAAGTCATGAAAAGTCATGGAATTTAGAAACTTAAAGAGAGTATGAACCCTTTAATAAATACAAGAGAATATATCACATGCTATTGAGGACTAGCTTAGCAATAAGAACTCAATAGTGAAGTATGTTTAGCTTATTTACTAGATTATTATTTTATTCATTTTTAGTTTGTTTGATATGGGTGGTGAGTACTATTGCTATGGTTCTGACATCACATGCTCATACCCAGCCAATGGCAAATTCACTGAGAAACAAAGACAGATCTATGAGGCTGTTTTGAAGTCCAGCCGAGCTGTTATGGCTGCTGTTAAACCAGGTATATAATCCATGATTATTTGATTAAAATTGTTAATATTATATTATAATGGTTTTAAGCATCATTATCATCATCATTATGAGTGATAACTATCATCATTATGAACTATGTGAAAACTCGGAGGAAACGAGTTGAAGTTTGAAGTCGAGCTAGGAGTGAGGCAAGAGGGGAGAGACGCAAAAAGTCTCTTCCTTCTCACCTCACTCCCTGCTCAGCCGTTAATCCTCTCCTCATTCTCGCACGGCCAGAATTTGTAGGGTCATCATCATCATTGATATAATCATAATCATATCAATACTACTATCATTACCATCATGATTGTAATTATCTACAATATTATACTAGTGCGCTATTTATAATTATATCTTTATAAGTGTAGGGTCATCATCATAATTGACATAATCATAATCTGACATAACAATACTATCATTACCATCATGATTGTGATTATCTACAATATTATACTAGTGCGCTATTTATAATTATATCTTTATAGGTGTAGGGTCATCATCATAATTGACATAATCATAGCAATATTATCATTGCCGATCATCTACAATATACTGTTCTTTCTATATCTTATAGTTGTATGATTATCATCATCATCATCATCATCACTATAATATTATCATATACCATCATGATTATGACCAGCTGCCATTCTGTTGTCTTAAAGGTGCGTCATGGGTAGACATGCATCGCCTTTCTAACCGCACAAACCTTGAAGAACTCAAGAAACTTGGTATTGTGCAAGGTGATGTTGATGAAATGATAAAGCACCATGTTGGTGCTCTGTTTATGCCTCACGGTCTGGGTCATTTCATGGGCATTGATGTACACGACGTAGGAGGATATCCTGAGGTATGTTTGTACACCTACTTTTAAAAGGTTGATAAAATAAATGAAATTCAATGAATAAATGATGTACACGACGTAGGAGGATATCCTGAGGTATGTTTGTACACCTACTTTAAAAAGGTTAATAAAATAAATAAATGAATAAATGATGTACATGATGTACATGACGTAGGAGGATATCCTGAGGTATATATACCCACCATTCTCTGACAACAACCTTTGTTAATTATGGTTTATTTCAGCTATGATGAATCATTTTAGCTGAAAATTCCCATACTGCTTTTGTGGTTTTGTTTTCTCTTTTTTGAGTATTTGCATCAGAGAAATCAGTTTTAAATTAAAGTAATTAGTGGTTTAATATACATGGTTATTATTGCAGGGTGTTCAAAGGGTAGATGAACCTGGTCTCAGAAGCCTCAGAACAGCAAGAACACTTGAAGAGAACCAAGTTTTGACTATTGAACCAGGAATCTACTTCAATCGAGCAGTAAGGACAACACTTGTTGTTTCATAGGCCATGCATTTGCATTATATAGCTTCATATAATTACTACTGGTCAGTATTCTTGGATTTAAAAACCATTCCAAGGAGAACGAATTGAACAAAAGTACCATCTAAGTCATGATGATAGTTTTCTTTTGTCAAGACCACTAGCATGGCTGCCATTTTGCCTGTTTTGTTCAATTCACAGTCTCCTGGGAATGGTTGCACCCAAGAATAAGAATGTTTTGCTTTCTTTTGTATAATAATTATATACCAGAAGTGCCAATAGACCTCTTTATCTCAGTTTGCAAATTGCCCATTTCAGACCATGTGTCATTCCCTTGAGAATCGTTCTTTTATGATGAACGTGTTATATAGATTACATAAAAATATAAAAAAAAGATTACATGTGAAAGAATCATTTCCAAAGTATAGCATCAAACAAGGAAGGTAAAGAGGTCTAATAGGCCTTTTGCAACAACAGGTCACGTGACCTTGCCCCTTTTAAATCGAGCAGCAGTGTGTCAAAATGAACATCAGAAATGAAAAGAGCACCTCCATATTAGTAAGAATCCAAAGTTGCAGCTCATAATGCTGAGCATAGGAGAAATGGCATTAAATATAAAATTCAATATTTTATAAGGATTTGTATGGAAAATATGCACTGGATGGCAAAGCTTTCCATCCACAACAGATTTTCCATACAAATCCTAATAAAATATTTAAATTTTAAATTAAATGCCATTTCCCTTGTGTTACATTTTATGAGCTGATATTTCGCCTTCTTACTAATATTGAGGTGCTCTTTTCATTTCTGATGTTCATTTTGACACAGCTGTTCGATTTAAAAGGGGTAGGGTCACGTGACCTGTTGTTGCTAAAGGCCTATTGGTTTCTATTACAACTTCTTTGTTGTATAAATGTGTATACATCACAAAACAAATTTTTTGATGTGATTGTTTTACTCAATAGACTCTTGAGCCTGCTCTGTCTAATCCTGAGATTGCTCCTTTCCTCAACCGAGAATTAATTGAACAATACTGGAACTTTGGCGGTGTAAGTTATATTGTTTATTGTCTTGTTTGTGAGAGTGGAGGTATTTGATGTATTAAACCATCCTCTTTTGGTGCATGAGCTCTGTTACATTAATGAGTTGTAGTACCAAACATTTTGTGGGTTCTGACTTGGTTTATGTAGGATACTGTCAATGATGATGGTGAGAACATTACTGCGGTTTTTGTCTTTCTGTGAACTCAAACATTCCAACGTTTAGTTGTGAAATACGTTTTTGGCTGCTGTCAATCAAAGACATAAAAGGTACCGCGTAATTAACAGCAGCCAAAAACGTATTTCACAACTTGCCGTTGGAATGTCTGAGTTCGCAGAAAGACAAAAACTGCAGTAGTCAGTGAACACATAATGATGATATGATGATTTTGATGATGATGAATTGTATAGGTAGAGTTGCAAGGGGGGGGGGGGGGGCTGATGATGATGGCAATGATGGTTGTTTTAACTATTATATATTAGTAGAACTTTATAGTAGGAAAATAATGACAGTTATTATGGTGATTATGGTGATAATAATGTTTTAATGATCCTGATAATGCAAGCTAGTTTAATTCTAATATATACAATAATAATGAAAATTATGTTAATGATGGTGATATTAATTGATTACAATAATAATAATAATAATAATAAAGCACTTTATTTCAATAGGGTAACTAGAATTACACAAGTAATTTTCATCTAGGCCCTACATATATACATACATACATAAAATTTAAATAAGAAATATAAACAAGTAAATTAAAATGATAAAAATATAAAACTATCTAAATGCAGTTTTAAAATTTCTAAAAAACGACCTAAGGTAATTCATGTTTCAAGCTTTTCTAAATGTAATTTATAAAGATTATTATAAAGATAAGGATGAAAATGATAATGATGATGACTCTAAATATGATACTGGTAATACAGGTAATGATTATTTTATTGATAAGTCGTATTGTATGCTGTTAATGTATCCATACTTTCTTCTAGGTTCGTATTGAAGATGATATCATTGTAACAGCCAATGGTATGGAGCTAATGACATGCGTACCAAGAACTGTGGAAGAAATAGAAACACTGATGGCTGAGGGAAGAAACCTTACACCACATTTCTCTGAACAAGTTGCATCAAAGTAGAATTATTTTAATAGCTACCGTATATTTACTCGAATAAGAGCCACTCTGGACTTAAGCGCCATCCTCGAAAAAGCGGCGCACATTATCAAAAGCTATATTCTTCAGTTCAAAGTTAGTATATTTCACCGCTTGCCCATTAAGTTATCTCCACATAGTTCTGATCAAGAAGAGGACAGTGAGATCTTGAAAATTTAATAAGCTCCGTGGCACTTATTCCAGTAAATACGGTATATAGGAAATCTACATAAACCATTAAAGACCTAATCCCATGTAGAAGTAACAGGGTAATTTGATTTATCTACAGTAACTGCAAAAACAACTGGGCAGTGGTTACTCAAGTGACTGAGTAAATTGATCAATGCATCTACAGTTACTCACTACAAAAGCAACTGAGTAGTAGTTAATCAAATGACTGAGTAAATCAATGCATCCACAGTTACGCACTGCAAAAACGACTGAGCAGTGGTTAATCAAATGACTGAGTAAATCAATGCATCCACAGTTACGCACTGTAAAAACAACTGAGCAGTGGTTACTCAAATATCTGGGTAAATTGATCAATGCATCAACATTTACTTGATCACAGCAAAAATAACTGAGTAGTGCATGGTTAATCAAATAACTGAGTAAATCAATCGATACATCCACAGTCACTCACTGCAAAAACAAGTTTATAGTAGTGTTTCACAAATAATTACGTACATTGAAAACTCAACATTTACTAAGTTATTTGAGTAACCACAGCTCAGTCATTTTTAAAGTGTTAAATTCATTCCATAACGATTCCACTATTTTGTGGTGTTTGATCCTTATTTTCCTAACCCTACCCTAGTTTCTGTAACTTTTAATCCTCTTCTATTAAGTTTCTTCTTTATATTATCATTCCTTTGACGTTTTTCCTTTGACAAAACTCCTTCATGGGTATGTATATCTTATTAGATTTGTGCTTTATTTTCACAGTGCCTTTTCAAAGAATTTGCAAAGTGCTAGACAAAAATATTTAGTAGTATGTGTGTTAAACGAAACCCTGAGAGCAGAGGTTTTTTCTCTTACCCTTAGAGAAATTGTCATGCTGTAATGGTATCTTGGGGTGACCATGTCATTACCGTAATATGATTCACAATTCCTGCTGTAATCATGCATATTTCCATGCATATACCACCATGCAGTGCAAAATATTCAATAGAAAAACTGTTTTTGTAGGGCTAGTTTAATAATTGTGGGAATAAAAATTCTGATTTATTGAGAAAAATGGAAAATAGAGTGCAAGCAATACACCTGTGAAACAAGTAGTACTAATTAGTACTTAAAAGTGCTAAATAAACAATAGAACAGTTCGGTTACTTGCCAGATTTGGCAATATTTTGGACATTGCTTTTGTCCAATCACGTTCGAGATTTCACCGGAACAGTATCAAATAGCATAACAACCAAAAGATGTTGAAATGTGTGAGCGATCAATAATAAGAACCTAAATTAAACGACTTACAAAGAATAGCCACAAACGTTTTTAAAAAATATATATTTATTTCTATGAATATTAGATACTTAGTACTCATACAAATCTGTAAAAGTTTATGGATTTATTACCCTTTATCATTCAAATGATCAAGTGATTAATAACGCTAACAAACTCAATGTTGGCGAGTGGTATCTTCTATTTATACACTTATTACAAAGGAATAACCCTTTAAAATGGGATGATAGCCCCTACCTACTTCTTGGCTGTAGTTCCATTGCTGGTTTACTGGGTACGCGTGCATGGTGACCTTGTCGTGGTAGGGGCATAACATCCGAAATAATATGCTATTAAATAAGCAACGAATCACTTTTACAATGTTTATGATAACCAAATACACATTTAGGATACAAAATCAAAGGCTTTGTCTCTACTTAACTCTTGAATGTTGCGAGGTCGGATCTTTGTCAACGCGCGCGATCAGATATACCTCCGGCCGGCACGGGTTCGCGTGAACACATCTTCTCGTTCGATACTGAAACATTCCTTCCAAAGCTGTAACGCCTCCTATTTGAATGATAATTTCGAAACGTTTCTTATGCTTTTGACCCTTCGCCCAAAGTAGTTACAACAAACCCTACGATCGTTGTCCAGATACTTCTTCGTACGAGTCTCCACTGCTGAGATGTAAAATGGCGCCCATGCTGTTTCACTGCAGTGTGCCGTTTCATTGTAAATGCGCCATCACTTTTTCAGTGTGCGCCAACACAAACATTATACTGTTAAAAAGGAAAACTCAAATACTTTTGATCTAGTCGAGCCGATTTCTTTCAACCACGGGCAAATTTTGCTAAAAACGTCAAAATGATACTCGTAAGTAGCTCTGTAAACACCAACGATCATCAAAAACTCAACAATAACTTATCATAAAAGGTCATAAAAGGTCGTGTAGTATCCAAATATGGGCA
Organism: Metridium senile; assembly: GCA_949775045.1. Classification (NCBI taxonomy): domain Eukaryota; kingdom Metazoa; phylum Cnidaria; class Anthozoa; order Actiniaria; family Metridiidae; genus Metridium; species Metridium senile. The sequence goes on from OX459100.1 coordinate 5,870,105, forward strand.
TCTACTGCTACTTAAATGTCAATAGACTGCTCCTATTACAGTGATTTGTTGGATTGATTTGATTTTACTACAAAAAAATCCATGACAACAAGAAACCCTGATGATTATTTGGGGACGCCATTTTGTCACGTGACACATATTGCCAAATCTGGCAAGTAACCGAACTGTAGAATTGTGCATAAAAATCACTATTTATAGTACTATTTATTTTGCACACTTTCAATGTTTGTACTCTATTGAAACCAAAATATAATGTATGAAATTATTATTAGAGTATTTTAGACAAATAAAACCTGTCCTTGACTAAGTGATTTCTTGTATATTTGTAAACCAGAAGGGAGGGCCTTTTGACAAAGTTCAAGTTCGTCATGCGAATACGAGTTGCAAACAATGTTTGAAGTTTTAGGTGTGTCTGATGAGTTTTGCTTATTGTCTATTTGAAAGAGTAGCAATACGTTAAAGATTATATTATGGCTTCTACTGTCTCACGAAGCCAAAACGTGCAGCTAACTTGCTCTCCTTTGTCAGCCACAGTAGACAAGAAAGTTAGCATCGCCATCCAAGGTCTTGAAGCAAACCAAAAGATATCCCTTCTCGCCAAGCTTGTAGGAGATGTTGAAGACAGATATCATTCACTGGCTCACTACATTGCAGATCAACAAGGCCAAGTTTGTTTGAATTCGCAGCCGTCTGTTGGTGGATCGTACGTCGGTGTAGAACCGATGGGATTCATTTGGAGTCTGAAACCTGAACCAGGGCAGAAACCAGGTCGACGGCTTATGAAAAGAGACGTAACAAAACCATATTTAGTTGACCTAGAAGTATTAGATGGACATTTAGATATCCAGAATACAGCAAACTATCATCCAACATTGTGTAGGTTGACGATTGAGAGACATTACATGGCAGCCGGTGTGAGGAGGATGGAAGTTCGTGAAGGTCGTTTGAGGGGGACACTGTTCCTACCCCCTGGGGATGGGCCCTTCCAAGGTACGTATAACATATATACATGTAGCAATCATGTTACAGTCCACACTCTGAAGCCTGCAAAGGATGTCAGCATTTGTTCTCTTGTTATCGATTTATTCATAGCATATTTTGGCGATACAAGTTTGCATACATGTATAAATGGCCATAACATATAGAGTTGTTACTGTGGTAGCCAGATGGTAAAACCCTGGGGGGGGGGGGGGGGGGTACTCCGCTAGGATTTGTGTAGGGGTGTTCCGCTGGGATCCTAAAATGGTTACCCTGTTTATGATAGAAAAAAAAAAATTCTTATACCCTGTTTATGACAGGGAGCTTAATTACGCCATAAAATGCAGCGAAAACGTGCTGAATTTCACGAAAGACGAAAGATCATGCTGCTCATCATATTACCTAAGTAATATATCAGCTTGCTCCCTCTTGCTCACCCGAGGTGAAACAGATATTTCAAAAATTGTATAAGTTTTTTTTAAATAATCACAAATTTATATTGTTGTGCTAAATAGTATAGTTCCTCACTATTAGCATCATTATCATCGATATCAGTCATTTATACTATTTTCATGATATTTTTATATTATTATACAATCATAAATTTTGTCAGGAGTAATAGACTTGCTTGGTTCCCATGGTGGGTTGATGGAATTCAAAGCTGCTTTACTGGCTTCTAATGGTTTTGCTGCTTTAGCATTGGCATACTTCAAACACGATGACCTAACTACTAACTTCGAAAAATTGGAGCTTGAATACTTTATGGAAGCTGCAGAATGGTTGAAGAACCACCCAGCAGTCATCCCTGGCGGGGTGGGGGTGATGGGAATATCCAAAGGAGCTGAAATTGGCTTGTTACTTGCTTCACACTGCAAGGATATCAAAGCATTGGTGTTTATATCAGGATTAAATGGTTTTTCTGCAACACCATTCTTGTACAAAAAGCAACAAATCCCTTGTTATGAAGTTGTTAGATCAAAAATTGTCATTTCAGATGATAATGCTGGTAAATACTTACACTGTTACAATGTCGACTGGAACGAAAACATGAAAGATAGTCCTAAAGCAATTCCTGTAGAAAATGCCTGTGGATCTATCCTTATTATATACGGCACAGATGATCATGCATATAATTCAGAGCAAGCTGCTTCTAAAATCTACGAGAGAATGAAAGCATTTGGTAAGGAGGCTCAGTGTACTATTCTTGGTTACCATGGTGCTGGACATATCATTGAGCCGCCTTTCAGCCCTCACTCAGTTATGAGTTATCAAAATGATGCATGTTTTTCTTGGGGAGGTAAAACAAAGGCACATAGTGTTGCTCAGGAGGATGCTTGGCCAAAACTATTGAATTTTTTACAGGAACATTTACCCCAAAGGAAAACAAATAGCAAATTATGAAGTCACATTGTAGGTACTATTATTGTGGTCATCATTATCATTATATTTTTATCATTCTTAACATAATTATTGTCACCAATGTTAACAAGATCCCATTACCTAGAGCGCACATCTCACATATCTTCTTTAGGAGCTATATCATTTTGCCAGCCCTTCTATATTTAGGACAGATTTCCCACCAAGTAATTAGCAACCAAATTGTAAAGTCTCTGCCTACATCAACTCAGAGATTGGGCAAACTGCTCCAGGCAGATTGACTCTCGGACAGAGTGGCCGGATACCATGCAGGTATATGCATAACTTAACTTTTTTGAACACGGCAGAGAGAAGCAAAATATGAATCTAAAAATAGCTGAGAAAACGTTAACTTGGGAGTGGGACTAGTTGTACGCTTTGGATAATGGGTCCCTGCATGATCCTTATTATCATCATCATATATATCTAACTTTGATCATTATCACTAATATCATCATTATCATTATTAGCATAGTTATTGTTATCATTATTATCATCATCATCTAGCTCTATCTTATTGTCATTCATTATTAATGTTTTAGTACCACGATGATGATGATGATGATGATGATCATGCATCATCATCATACTTATACTCAATCATACTAATATTGTCAGGTTTCTTGTAAGGTTTACTATAAACCAGGGGCGGTTCAGACATTTGTCAGGGGGTGTCCCAATTGCAAATGAAGGGCTCTTGTGGTGTTAGGTGGTGTCCAGTCCCTATAAATGTCTTGAATAAAATAAGGCCGGGTAATTGTGGCTGAAGGGGGTGTCTGGTGTTTCCCTGTAAACCTTTAGATAGTTACAGTATAGTCCTTTTTTACAGGGATATTATTCACCCTAGTATAAAATAACTAAGTTATATCATTTATAGATAAACAGATTGAAGCAAAAAAAAAAAAAAGCTTTATAAATAATAATAATTATAATAATAATAGCAAAGATTTTAAAAAATTGTGAATTTTTTATAAATTAAAAATATCAAATAAAATTTGAAAATGAATATAGACTATGCAATATATGTATGAAATTTAATATAAAATTTATATAGTTTTACTTGTGCAATGTATCAAACTCTTTGTAAAGTTTTAGTATATCTTTTTTGAACTAAATAAATTGGTTCCTTCAGTCAGTATGATGATATATTATATACAACTGCCCATTTCTTATTTTTGAAAACATATGCAAAATGCTAGCGCTGTAGATGATCAAAATCAATAACTGGTGAGATCAAATGAACAGACTATCTGTTTTCATATGAGTATTATTTAGTGTCTCTCCATGACTTGGTCATATGATGGCGGTGGTGGTAGTTGAGAATTGCTTCCTTGTTGATCTGGGTATGGTACAAATGGAGCTGCTTCATGCAGTAAAGGGGGCTGCTCTCCTGCTGCAACTGAAGGAGGATACATTGGCTGTTGAGGTTGATATGGATTATTGACCCCTTGTTGATCTGGGTATGGATAAGTATTTGCTCCTTGCTGACCATCCACTGGGGGGAAGGGGGGTGCCATATTTGTTCCCCCAGTGGGTAGTGGTAGATATCCTTTTGCATTTGATTCACCTTGAGTTGGGTATGGAAGAGAACTCTCTCCTTGTGGTTCTTCCATAGGGGGGTAGGTCGATTGCATATTTGACCCCCCAGAGGGTGGAGGTGGGTACATTTGGTTGTTGAAGGGAGGTTGAGCTGCATTTTGACTTGGATATGTTTCTGGTAGCTCATCCACAGTAGGGTAGGGTGGTACAACATTTCTTGCTCTAGAGGGCTGTACTGCGTATTGTTGTGTAGTATAAACGACAGTACCTTGATTCTCATCGAAATTTGAAGCATTTCTTGATCTGTTTATAACCAAAATCAAAATAAAGATAAGCGTTGGAACCACCAATACATATCCAAGATATCGTATATTGGTTTGTTTAGCAGGCCCAAAATGTCCAACTAGTATCGCTGCGCTTGTCAGTAGACAAAGAAATAGTAATATTTTCAGCTTCTTTTTATGCTCCATTTGATCAACTCTCGATAATAACTTTGAGATCAAACCAGCCATATTGTAGAAGTTAAATCAACTGACGATTTGTGTTGAGTTGTGGCCTTTTACATGAGTAGCTTTTTGTTTATGGACGTGAACTAGGTTCTTTTAAAATCGAGAAGAGCTAGTTTTAAAACAAGTACATTATAACGCAACTATAACGGCAACGTTATTCAAGCGTTGCAATTGTAACACTGAAAATCAGCCAAGTAGAAACGAACAATCGTTCAGCACACATGACAAGAGAGGTAACGGGAGGGAGGTAAGCTTCTGTTTCTCAGCCAAAAATTAAAGAGGAATATGAACAAGAGGAATATGAACAAGAGGAATATGAACAAGAGGAATATGAACAAGAGGAATATGAACAAGAGGAATATGAACAAGAGGAATATGAACAAGAGGAATATGAACAAGAGGAATATGAACAAGTGGAATATGAACAAGAGGAATATGAACAAGAGGAATATGAACAAGAGGAATATGAACAAGAGGAATATGAACAAGAGGAATATGAACAAGAGGAATATGAAGAAAAGGAATATGAACAAGAGGAATATGAACAAGAGGAATATGAACAAGAGGAATATGAACAAGAGGAATATGAACAAGTGGAATATGAACAAGAGGAATATGAACAAGAGGAATATGAACAAGAGGAATATGAACAAGAGGAATATGAACAAGTGGAATATGAACAAGAGGAATATGAACAAGAGGAATATGAACAAGAGGAATATGAACAAGAGGAATATGAACAAGAGGAATATGAACAAGTGGAATATGAACAAGAGGAATATGAACAAGAGGAATATGAACAAGAGGAATATGAACAAGAGGAATATGAACAAGAGGAATATGAACAAGTGGAATATGAACAAGAGGAATATGAACAAGAGGAATATGAACAAGAGGAATATGAACAAGAGGAATATGAACAAGAGGAATATGAAGAAAAGGAATATGAACAAGAGGAATATGAACAAGAGGAATATGAACAAGAGGAATATGAACAAGAGGAATATGAACAAGTGGAATATGAAGAAAAGGAATATGAACAAGAGGAATATGAACAAGAGGAATATGAACAAGAGGAATATGAACAAGAGGAATATGAACAAGAGGAATATGAACAAGAGGAATATGAACAAGAGGAATATGAACAAGAGGAATATGAACAAGTGGAATATGAACAAGAGGAATATGAACAAGAGGAATATGAACAAGAGGAATATGAACAAGAGGAATATGAACAAGTGGAATATGAACAAGAGGAATATGAACAAGAGGAATATGAACAAGAGGAATATGAACAAGAGGAATATGAACAAGTGGAATATGAACAAGAGGAATATGAACAAGAGGAATATGAACAAGAGGAATATGAACAAGAGGAATATGAACAAGAGGAATATGAACAAGTGGAATATGAACAAGAGGAATATGAACAAGAGGAATATGAACAAGAGGAATATGAACAAGAAGAATGTTTCATAACCTTCTTAGGACGTATTTTTTTCGTTTCGCCGTTACAAGGGTAGGAAAAAAAAATTTATTTTGCTTGCAGGGAAGAATTGAGATTTAAAAATATTTTTAGCGCAAACTGTCAAGATCACGGCACAAACGCAGACAAGGCCCGGCAAGGCACATCAAAATACTGGAAACATCACGGTCGCGGCAAGGCACGCACACGGCCATTTAGCTTTCCAGTGTATGAAATCTGCTCTACAAACGATTTTTCTGGCGATATTTAAAAAGGTAAACAATTTTTGCGCTTCTAAAAATTCCATTCATTTAACAATTTAATATATTTTAAATAGTAATTTTATAGATTTTAGCCTTTTATTTTACATCATGTACTGCGCATTAGATCATATCACGTATGTATTTTAGGCATTATAAGTATTAAAATTATTATTATAATTATTATTATTATTATTATTACAATTTGGATATTTTGGTTTCAAATATACATTTATTCAAGTAAAGTCCATGCTCATAACTTTCTTTATTGCTGCGCACTCGGCCATATGTACCGAGCGCGCGCAACATTTTTTGGCGCGAAAACTCATCACTGGAGGGAGTGAGAAAAAAAAAACACAATTTTGTTTCCGGTATTGATAAGAAATTATTATTCATGATTCTGGTAAAAAATAATATCATTTTTCAAGTTTTCTTTTTCAAAAAGGTTTATTTATTAATTTCTTGTTTGTCCCAAAACCTTTGACATGATTAACTTAAGTAAAATTCAATTTTTCCTTGCACTATATTCTTCCCATTTCTAGATCTTTTTTTATAGATACAAGTATACGTACATATATTTACAAAAAAAATGAGTTTGATGTGGTGAGGGATTTTTATTGGAATTTCTGGATGTAACTACAACCCTTGATGACTGAAACATAACCTAGGTGATCTAAACTAACTATACCCCAAATGATTGGGAGTGAAAAAAGATAGAAACTTTTCAAGAAAGGCTACAAGCTAGTAGCAATCATGAATCAGTTAAATGCTGCTCCATTAAATGATGTCATTTCGGTGATTTGGAGTCTTTGACAACCTCATCATATGACGGTGGTGGCATGTCAGGTACTTCAGAATATGCTAAATTGTAGGATGCTGGTGGTGCAGATGGAAATGGGTATTGCTGTCCCATTGGGAATGATTGTGTACCAGCCACAGGGGGGTAGGGTGATGACATATTTGTACTTTGCCCTTCAGTCCAAGAGGGGTAGGGTGCTGCCATATTTGTTCCCTCTGGATGATACATGGACTGTGGTGGTGGGTATGGATTATCGACTCCTTGTTGATTTGGATATGGAAAATTATTTGGTATTTGTTCACCAGTCACAGGGTGGTAGGGTAGTGTGGTATTTGTTGCCCCAGAGGGTGCTGGTGGGTATCCTTGTGCAGTATAAGACACTTGAGTTGCATTTTGATTTTGTTGTGAAAACGTATTACCTCGTTGTCCTCCAACAATATTCGTCCCTTGTATCTCTGTTCCTCCTTGATGTCCTTGATGCTCGTGAGATGTAATTACTGGAGCTGCATTTTCAGTCACGACACTCGAAGAGTTACATTTCGAAAGAATCCATGGGAAACTTCTTAGAAAAACCACAAACATTATCAACGTTGGTATTAGCATTGCGTAGCCAATATATAGATAGGTTCTGATTTTAGTATGTCCAATATATATCAAGGCAAAAGTGATTATCGCTAACCATAAAGTCAAAACCTGTTTCCTTTTGCTCGTCATGTTGTCCAACCTGGCGAACAGCGCTGTAAACACGTTAGCCATTATGATAAATGTGACCGCTGTTTATGTTATGAAAGAATAGACCTTTTAAACTATAACTTGTGTTTTGAATAAACGAGGGATGGTTGGTCTTCGAGCCGCCATTTTGGATCTTTTTGTACTCAAAACATTATTGAATCCTTCTCGGTGTCCATGGAAACCTATTGTATTCTTTGTTGGCTTCGCTTATTCTTTATCTTGGGGTCTTTTGTTGTTTCTACTGAATGACGTAGAATGTGTTCAGAACACCGAGAATCAGCATAAATTCGAGTGTGTGAGCTACTGAGTGTGTAAACAAAGGCAACTGTTGTGTAATCGATCGATAGCAACAGCGGACCACCACAGGAAGACCACAGAAAGCAAATTATTATTTTACTCGATAGCCTGTGCCAAAAGTACCGACGGTTATGGATCAAAGCGCCCAGAAATTGTGCTTACTCTATTATAAATTTTACTAAATGGAAACTAGCAAGTAAACTTGTATAGGCTGTGTCAGTGTTTGATATATAAATGATAGATAATATAGTGAAATTTGTATCAACATGAAAAAATGAACTTTTTTTTCACTGACGTTTTGAGCTTTATTCCTTTATCTGAGTAAATTTTTACTATTTTATTGTATATATCATAATCAAAATTTTAATAACTGTAAAGCGTGTTAGAATATCTGATAATCTAGGTGCTATATAAGTTATTAAAAATTAATAATATTATAATATGAATCCCTAGCCTGAGTATCAGGCCCTCTGGGGAGGGGAGAGGGGATGAATCCCAGGCACCTGTTGTCAACTCCAGATTAAAGAGTGTAAAAACTATGTGGTGAAAACAACACTTTATTTCTTATGTGATTTATTGACAAGATAGTATAAAGTGTTTGGAAACTTGTATATAGTTTAATATAAATATATTAAATGTCCAAAAATAGTTTCAAAAAAATATTGAAAATTAAATACATTAATTTATTACAATTTATTTTGTTAAATGCTTAAAAATAATAATATGGAAGTGATCAGAATTTTATTTAGAAGTAAAATCTGATAGTGTTGATAAATTCGCAAATACATGTTTTCCTATCAAATAGTTTTTATCTCTATTTTGATTCATATAACATGCTAGCCTCCTCTGCAGGCAACTCTTTTCCGATTATTTCTGTTTTGGGCTTCCTGAGTTAACTATATAATATGGTAGGACATGAGGAGACTGGAAGCTAATTAGAGGATTTAGGAAGGGCCGAACAACACAACTCCCACCAGTCCCCTCCTACGGCAGTCATTTGCATGCGCAGAAGGTCAAGACCTTGTCGATTTTCGGCAGGTATCCCCTCTCTTCTCTTCTCTTCTCCTCATTCCCCCTCGGCCCACCCGTTGATACAGGAAGCCCAGAAATCCGAAAAATCCGATAACTGGAGAAGGGATGCCTGCTGAGGAGGCTAATAACATGCATAATGCCTTGTTTTTTGGTGGGTAGACATTGTAATTCAAATTTGTTTGATTTGAATTACAATAGATTTGATTTGAACTACAATTGCTACCCCCAAAAAAACATTAAATGCCATTATATTTTTTTTTATGGTTATTGTGAAAGTTGAGATATATATGAAATAGATATATAATGTTGAATTTGGACAAAAGTTTTGTTTCCTTTCTCCTGTTGCAAGTTTATATAAATAGTAAATAAATAAGCCTTAACCTGAAAATATATAGGCAAATAATATCAATATATAAATATTTGATGATACATTGTGAGTGCTCAGGGGCATAATCTTGAGAAGAATGTTCATGTTGGACACTGATGTTATTACCAGAGACATGTGAAGATGACTTTACTGCTCATAGTGTTCAAAGGTAGTACAAATATTTGTTTAAATTAACCAAAGCAAGAAAAGTTTGTAATGGTTGATGATGCAAGAGTTTAATTCTTATTTTACAAGTACAAAGAAAACCACCCATAAGGTATCAAAAATGATTATATTTTTTCTCAAAATCATGGTTGACTTGTGACTACCTGGTCATATGATGGTGGTGGCGGTACCTCTTGTTGGCCAGAGTATGGTAATGTATTATATCCAGGAAGAGGAGGAGGATGCCCTGCACCTGCAGGATATGTAGGTTGCTGAGTTGTATATCCTACAGGGGGGTGGGCTGGTGGCATATTTGTTCCTCCAGGGGGTGGGGGAGGGTATTGTTGCATTGTGGTACCAACTGGTGGGTAGGCTGGTGGCATATTTGTTCCTCCAGGGGGTGGGGGAGGGTATTGTTGCATTGTAGTACCAACTGGTGGGTAGGCTGGCGGCATGTTTGTTCCTCCAGGTGGTGGGGGAGGGTATTGTTGCATTGTAGTACCAACTGGTGCTGCCGGTTGATTATGATGTGAAGCATTGTGTCTATGTTTGCTATAGCTTATTGCGAGCATAACTATTGGAAATGTTAGTGCGTAGGCAATATAGCTCATTTCACGCGGACCAAACTGAGCACCCACATGTAATGCCGCTGCTACAAAGATAAGTCCCACTATGATTTTGATCTTCTTTTGCTGTTCCATTCGGTCTATTGTCAAGAAGCATGCAAATCGATTCATGTTGATATGCTGACCAATCTGTTTCAGTTGATAAATCTGCAAGTCTTGTCAGTAACGAATGGGCTTAAGTTAAATGACTGTGACTATAATCACAAATATCAAGTTAAACCATCAAGTGTCTCGATCCTTGAGTTATAGTACGTATGACTCCGAGTGAAATGAAGCAAATCTACTCACAATCTGTAATATCTAGTGCCTGCCAACTTTCCTTCAATCTAGCGATGAATACAGATTTTCTATGGAAAGGCGACCAAACTGTACTTAAGTCCAGTAATTATTCCAGCATAAATGATGTTCATCAAATCTACTCTCTGGCCTCGACTGGCCTCGACCGCCGCCGTTAACGTTGTACTCAGATTCAGTAATCTTTGCCAATATTAAATACCAATTTCTTTCCACAAAATAAATCTAAGGAAAGAACGTTATCTGTGTTTGCAGTACTTTTGGTTATTTGTTGGAAAAGTTGTCAATCAAAATGAAAAATCTGTCATTTTTCAAGTTGATCAGCTGAAGTAACGTCGTCTTCATGGGTTGCCTGGTTACTAATTAGCAAAACAATGACGCAATCAATATGCAAATTAACAATTTGAACGAGCGCAAAGGACTAGTGCCAAGTTTTGATTCCTTTCTAATCAATAAACTTCATATCAACTTTTTAGAATAATAGGACAATCTGTATTATTTCGAAAGACAAGCAGGGTTTATTTTTTTTTTGCGCAAATGGTCTTGCAGTCCACGAGCTACCCAGAGAAACAAGCTGAAAAAAAAAACATAGGAAGCCCGGCTACCGTATCGTCATTGCAAAATTAGATGAAAAAATCAGAAAAACAAACAAAATTGCATATTATATTTTTATGCCATCATAATTTCCAACTTACAAATTTACCATTAAAGATTTAGAAAATGATTTTCAAAAATTCAAAATATGCGATAATTTGGACGTGAGAAGCTAGGCACTAGCAGGATTCCAAGATGGCTGATAACAAGCGATATTTTGTAGATTTTCGAGAACACTTCGCAGTTCTCTGGATGAATAACGTAGAAAATCGTTTTGATATCTCCACTGTAAAGGAACTGCACAATGCTATTGACAAAATAGAGAGGTAAAATATCAATACAATGACGTCTTGCTGCTCTTTGTTGGAGGCTTCGTACGTGGCTTCGCCCCGGGATTCATGCAAAAGTGCAAAACTTTTAATTTTCAAATGCAAAACTTGTCTAAAAGCATTTTAAAAGCATTATTGAGTTATTGACCAAACAGTTTTTCTTTTCGTAAATGTGTTATCAGTGTGTTATGTACTGTATCATAATTATTGTTGCTAATTATTTTGTGGCTGTTCTTTTTTTTTGTCGTCATCGTCATCATCATCATCGTCACCATCATCATTGTCATCATAGCATCATCATCATCATCATTGTTATCAATTAAATCATTCTTATCAGAAAGGTTGTCATCATATTCACCAGTATTACCATTATATTGTTGTCAATTATCTTTATTGTCATTTCATCATCAACGCATAATTAATATTGATGATGATGGTGATGATATCTTCGCCATCATCATCAATATTATCATCATCAATATTATTGTCAACATTTGTAAATTCTTATCACCATCATCATTATTAACATCATCATCACTATCGCCATCATCATCAATATTATCAACATTTGTAAATTCTTATCACCATCATCATCATTATTAACATCATCATCATCATCATCAATATTATCATCATTAAGTAATGATGTGTGTAAGAAGTAGGCAACTCTCTATTGTTCTGCGGCAATAGCAACCTCCCCACATAAGAATGTCTCAGTTTTCAGACTGAAAGTATATCAGCCTATAGGTAACACATTTTAAAAATAAAATGTGCAAAAACTCTGTTTTGGAACAAAGTTTCTTTTGTACTAAAAGATCTCGTCCAATCATAAGCGCTCAAAACAATAGCCAAAAGACGTTTACAATTTGATATGTTCCCCACATAGAGATTTTGATATATAAAGGATCAGGAAATCTTAGATGAAAAGGGAATCAGATATCAAATAAAATATCAAAAAATCCGCTTAGTTTTGAAATTATGACAGATTTTCATGTTTTAACCAATGAGATGGACGGATTAGACAATGCACAATTAGCACCTTTCTGCATTCCATTGCCATTTGCCTGCCTGCTTACTTCTTACACACATCATTACTTAACATCATTATTTAAGAAATATAAAACGGCGCGCGTGTCTATGTACTGTGATATAAACACGCTGGGAGATGTAGAGCACGAGAGAAGCAAGCTTAGAAACACGAGCGCAGCGAGTGTTTCTCTTGCTTCTTGAGTGCTCTACATCTCCCAGCGTGTTTATATCACAGTACATAGACACAAGCGGCCGTTTTATATTTCTTTTATGAAATTTTTTCGCAAAAAAAATGCAGAGAAAACTTTTTTACCGAATGTTCGTAAACACGTTAGAATCAGAGCGCGCGCGACAGCATTCGTCATTTTCATTCTCTGTTCTCTCATATAGACATGGCCATCAACCAATCAGAGCGCGCGTTAGATACCAAAAATTTTATAACATAAATTATAAATTCATGTTATATATTATAATCATCATCACTATCATCATCATCATCATTTTGATTAAGTTTTTACATATTTTTCCAGCAATAAAGATGTCAAGTTCCTGGTGGTAACTGGCAAAGGAAAATTCTTCTCTAATGGTCTTAACCTGGATAAAATAATGCAGTACAACAAACAAGATATGAAAACATTTCTTGATGGTTTAAATTCACTGTTTCTACGAATGACAACATTTCCAGTACCCACTGTTGCTGCTATCAATGGTGAGTTTTGAGGAGTGTAGGAAGGGAGACTTTATAGATATAGCTATCACACTTACGAATACATTCAGGAGAAATCATATAGCTATGAGGAGTATCTTGCCAATGAATAATGCTTGATCATTAGTTACACCAAATTCATGTAAATTTTATGAATCTGCTCAAAAAATATTTCATTTCTTGATTTTTTGAAATATTTGTTGGGGTACTTTGACTCAAGTATGTTTTGTATACCGTAAGGTTTAACTTTTCAGTAGCCAAGTCTAAATAAAATGGCAAAACAATACACCTGCTTGAGACAGCTATGTTATTCCCAACTTCTTTGTCTTATGTAAATACATGTGATTTATGAATCATTATCTAAATGCTTTCGGCCAAAAGCAGACACTCGCAGTATTAAACATTAAAAACAAATAACGTTTTTTCTTCTTCTAATAAAACTAAACCATGTTATTAATAAATAATTTATTGTGAGTTATATATTTATCATTTACAGGGCATGCTTATGCAGGTGGTGCATTATTTGCATTATGTCATGACTATCGCATAATGAGAACTAAGAAAGGATGGTTTTGTTTACCAGAGATCAATTTACAACTGAGATTCTCACCACTAATGATGGCAATAGCCAAGTGAGTGATACATAAAAATGCAATAGCATTTTTTGGTTACTAAAAATAGATATTGCAAAGGATGGAAATGCAGACAAACTTTGTAAATATCAATATCAGTTGAAAAACCATAGTTTTTCCATGAATTAGAAATTACAAGACAAAAACACATTGTTGCAGCATATTAGTATGTATTTTGGGTTTGAATTGTCTGCATTTTAATCCCATAATGCATCATCATGACATCATCTGTGGAAAGCGCTATAACTCACCAACTGGAATTATTGAGGAATATTTTCACCAAAAGCAAGGTGAATATTGATGAATAATAAATTAGTCAATGTCAAGGTTATTATTCATCAATATTTACCGAACCTGTGCAGAATAAAAAATTGTTTTAGTATAAATTCAAAGGTAATTATTTCAAATACATTTATAGTAAAAATAACCAGCATTTTTTGAAGAAAATCTGTTTATTTCTAAAAGCATATGAAATGCTGTAGGTGACTAATGAAAAATAGTCCAAAGTTCTTGAACCAATCAACATGCTAAATTTTCTATAATGACTTTAATGAATATTTTTATTTATTATTTTTAGCAAGGAGTATCTGATTATCTATATATTTATTCACAACTTGTTTCTTTTTTATTGACAGATCAAAAATTTTGGATCCTCGTGTCAGAACAGAAGCAGTCATACTGGGTAGACGTTACACTGCAGAACAAGCCATTCAAGCTAAGTTAGTAGACGAGATCTGCGACGACAGTCAGTTGTTAGAAACAGCTATAGAACTTGGTAGGTCTGTTGTGGGACATGAAAATTGGAACAGAAAACATATGACAAACCTTAAGAGAGACCTTTATTGTGAACTGTTTGAAGTAAGAGAACAGAATGAACTAGAGAGTAGAAAAAAGTTTCAGCGAACCTCCTCCAAACTATGACAACAATTTGGACTGGTTTTGATGACAAGTAGTTATGGTAATCATAAATTATAATGACAATGATAAAAATAATGATTTATACAAGTAATAATAATAATAATCAATTAGAAAAAACAATAATTCAATAATAATAATAATTTAATAAGAAAACAAGCGAATACAAATTACAACGTTTCGTTGTCATCGCAAACAACATTATCAAGTAAATAAACTTGATAATGTTGTCATGATGACAACGAAACGTCGTAATTTGTATTCATTTGTTTTCTTATTAAAAAATTTGTATAATAATAATCATCATTTTAGTCATTTTGATCGTCATCATATTCATATTCATTATATATAAATGTGTTTATAATAATCAAAAATCAATAATCATAATCAACATCATAACCATTAGTGTCACAACCACCATCATTATCATCGCCATTTGTTAAAACAGCACAGAAAGCTGCATTTTTGTTGGCCTCCTAATACAGTACAGCTACTATTTGGTTAGGTTTAGGGCAGTTGTTTGAAAAGACTCTTTTCTTTTTTAAACCAATCCTAAACGATGTTTGGTGCTGACTGTCCTGACCATCATCAAAATCATAATTTTTCAATCATCACCATAATTATCATCATCATCATTATTATAATTATCTCTAATGACCTTAAGCCTACAAACAAGCTATCGATAGAAGGGCAAAAGGGAAATGAAGAATGGGAGAACAGGAAAAGGGAAATGAAGAATGGAAAGAAGGAGAATGAAATGAAGGTATGATTGGAAATTCCTCTGAACTCTCCCCTGCCTTTTGCAGGCCAAGTCATTAATAATATAACAACACAATTGAACCACTAAATTATACAATAACTTGATGCGTATTATATTTTTATGAATCTAAAATGAGAATTTCAATATACAAAATAATAACAACGCCAATGTTAATTAACAATTATTCGCCGAAGGCGAAGTGATTATCGTTATCGTTTTAGTATAAATACAAAGGTGATTATTTCAAAAAAGAAAGAAGGAAACAGCATTGAAAGTGAAAATATTTTATTTTTTAAAAGCGCGACCGTCACGCGAAAGTGTCCGGCTCGCATTGTCTCGCTTAATGACAAAAAAACAACGTGAAAATTTACTATGATACCTTTAAATAGCTTGACACGAAACTTTGTAGCTTCTTTAGTCGATTTTGGGACAGCATTTTCTTTAAAGTTTTCAATTTCATCTTCGCTAACAGTGACAAAACGACTACTGGCAGCCATTTTGTCCGAAAAGGTGATTATCGGCTGATAATCCGAGATAGCAAACCAATCAGCGCGCGCGATTTTCTATAATCACCTGCGTATTTATACTAATAGAACTTATTCATTGATGATAATAAAAATCTCTGCTTTTAAAAACGTATACATTTTGTTGATGATACCAAGTAGACTAGGTCAGTGTTTCTAAGGCAACGATTGAAGTAGTGAGAAATAGCCTTTCGATCACCACTGAAGTAGCCTTTCACCACTGTGACCTGGGTTCGATTCCTGGCTCAGTTGACAAGTGAATAGAGTTTGTTTGATGTGTTGTTTTCTTTCAATCCATAAGGGTTTTTCTCCGGGTTATCCGGATTTCCTCTCTTCGCAAAAAGTCAACATGTGAGCAGAGTTGAATGCTAAAATAGTTAGTATATAGCCGGTAGTGAATGTGTGTCTGGGTCTCCCCAATTACTAGTAGGGCATTTGTGAATAATTTTTCCATTGCTTGTGAGCTGCGATGGTGTTTCTAAGGAAACACTTAAGCAGAATAAAAATGTAACTTTTGCACAGAAAAATAATGGTGTTAATTTATTTCTAATCGTTTATCCCTTTATAACACTTCAACGGATTAACGTCCAAAACATCAGATATTATCTCTCTCATTTCGTGTATTAAAGCACTTTTATTTAGAACCGTCCATTCATTTCACCGATCGATTAGCATGAAGAATGTTAAGTCAAATTTTTAAATTTTAAATTTTTATAAAACTATTTTCTGCGGTGTGAAGCCGGTCTCAAGAAGGTTGGCGGTTTTGAAATACAGTTAGCTCTCTCTGCTCTGAGCAATAATGAAATTTGTAACACCGTAAAAAATGTTGACTTAACTTTACTGACGTTTCGAGCTTTAGCCCTTCGTCGTAGTAAAAAGAAAGTGTATCTAGAATATTCTCAAAAGACACGATAAAAGTGTTTCCAAAGGGACAGACCATTAAATATTTGATGGGTTGTTTGGCAATTTCTCAGTGCAGGATATCTGTTTTCCCTTTAGGCTTTGCAGGATATTTTTTTCAGCTTTGCACGCTATTTCTTTAATATTTTGTTGTTGTTGTTCACATTTTTTTTTTTATCAAGGTTAAAGCTGTGCCCAATTATCTAATGGTTCGTCCCTAAGCCGCAATATGTACTTGGTCATATACGTGATAAATATACTTTACAAAAATGACCAACCTTCTTGAGATATCCGTAGTTGTTCTGGCGATGTACACGAACGCCATTTTCTAGAACAAAGCAAGATGGGAAACTGAGCCCTTCTTGAATATGCCCGCTACAATAATTCACTGCTTAATTTTTTGACGTTTTATTTATCTGTTGCTAAAGTGCTTGCAGTTTTTTAGAAAGAAAACAGAAAAACTGATTTTAGGGTTTATTTTAGTGGGCATAAAAATGTGGAAGTACTAAGTTTCCCATCGTGCTTTGTTGTAGAAAATGGCGCTAGTCAGTGCCCATCATCCATTGTAATAGCCTATAGAATATTCATTAATGAGGAACTATTTTTACTATGGTGATTTGCATTATCCTTCTAAGACGAGACTTCAACCTGTTTTATTAATTACCATGCATTATATATGCTCAGTTGTGTGTTTTATTTTTTTAACTCGCTGTAAATTTGAAGACGTACATTTTTTTCAGACGTAAAGTCACCGCTAAATTTTCTGTGAAAAAGGAAGAATATTTTCAAAATGTTTATTTCATATCAAATGTAGTTTTTTTTACACTAGTACATTTTTGTGCAAAATCCAACGCTTTATATAATATTCAAAATGTTTATTGATAGAAAATGTACATTTTGCGCAAATACTAAATCTTTTTGCGCCATTTTGGTGACTTGAAAAGTTGTTGGGTTATCAGTGCAATGAGTCTGTAATTCACTGGCCGAGGGTTAATGTATCGGCTATTCATCGTATCTCTTTAAAAGTGGTAAAATTCAGCGAATTGGAATCTTTTAGAATATCAAAATTAAAAATATCGAATTTTGACATATCTTGTTATCTTTAAGGGTATCGGAAAAGGTTTTCCCGACCTCTTGAAGGCACTAAAAGTCACGATCACTGTCCTCAGTTTGCATGAAGCCGCGAGAAATATTATTGAACCAGTTTATTTGTAGTAAATATGTACATGTATTCCCTTCTGGGCTGTTGCAACGCTGTCCAAGAAAAGTTTCTCATCAGCATGGCGTCCATGATGTCTTGCACTACTTGCTGTTATTTATCAAACAACTAATGAATAGTTATCGTTCGTCTTGATGTAGTCACAAATTATCGAGCAATTCACTATGAATGAAAAGCCTCCATTGAATATAACATTTTTCACGTCGTTGCCAAGCTCTCTAGCTAGACGTATCATTACTAAATTAAATGGTTGCCATCTGTTGGGTCTTGAATCTACTGTTCCGTCAGCTTTGCGAACTGACACTAAACCCTGCAGAACCGTCGTCTAGTTCTTCCTGAAGTTTTATGTTTCCATTTTTCTTTTCCCTATTCTTCGCGTGTTTTATTATAAAACTTCTTGTTTCGACGAAATTCCCCATTGATACGAACAGCAACAGCGAAGTTCCGAAGACTACTACCGACGCTACGATAATAGTTTGCGAAGGGATGAAACTACCGTGAACAAAAAGCCCCCAGCCAACGAAGACACCAATCATCGGCAGTAGAAGAGCCAGCAGCGAAATCAAATCGAGTTGTGCATCCATTTCTTCGAGTCCTTCGTATCTTCGAGTCCTTCGCGTCATGGCGGAATGGTTGACAGCCAAATGCAAAGTATATTGACTTTCTTACTCAACGGGGTTTTATCAGCCACTGTGATGTATTGATTACAATTGAAGTATTCAAAATACGCTTAATCTTGAGCGATAAAGTCACAACAAACCCCAGTAATTGACCATTAGTTAAAAAATGATTGATGTTTAGTGCGTGGTTTTCGTAATGATTATTAAAAAAACAGGTATTGAATTTGGCAACGAGGTTTTATCGCGAATACGTAGTAAATATTCGTAAATATTCTGAACAAAAACCGCAAAGTTATATTGATGTTAAAACAATTCATTGTAATCCCACATTTTTTGGTTGAAAGATGATCTGGATTAGGAAGATTTTAATCTTATAAATTAAAATTTTTAGTCTATTGCACCAGTTATAGCAATTATTTCATTTTAGCTTTTTGTGTGCGTGTATTTTTTTAGAAATATCATGCCAATTCCGTAGTGCTATATATAGATATACCTCTTCTGTGAAATATCACTTCCAGCCATTTATAATGAGACCGCTGCGCCGTTTAACCGTCTTTGTCCAAGTGGTAGGGGTGGTCGGTTTTGAAAAAAAAAAACCTGAAAAGGTACGCATAATTTTAGTATGAGTAACAAAGCCAAGAAAAAATCACCCTAACCTGAGTTTCAGGCTCCCCTCCCCTCCCCCCTCTTCCGCTCCTTGGGCCTGAGTCTTACAGGTCTTACAGGTCTTACAGCCTTATAGTTTTGGAGTCTTGTTTTTAAAAGTAACTGACTTTAGAGTCAGATTCCTAAAAGTGAGCCTTAAAGGTTCGCACAGGAAATATCAGTTCAACCTTAAAAGGAACGCCGATCACACCTACCACTTGGACCAATGGAATACCTCACCCCGTGTGTTTTAATAATTATAACCTTGTGTTGGGTACGTTTCGATAGTCTGTGGATAAAGCTACTACCATGGGATAGTTTATCCGATCATATCTTAATACATTGTTAACCTCGACTGCACCCATAACGTCACGCCAAAGTCTACTCTTACAATCATTCACATTTACAACCCTTTTTCGCTAGTTATCCTCGAGTTTAGCGTTGGTAGTGACATTACCTTTGACTGCAAAACGTTTTTATTTTAACGCTTGATGTTGCAAATTATCAATACCAGATGTTTTAAATGGTAACCTTGTTCTATATGGGCGGAGAACAGCCAAGACCTCGGCTGGACCACAAGGAAAAGGACCTTTGCCTTTCATAACCACAATCTGAATTACGTTATTTTTTATAAAATGTGTTAACAAAATCAGTGTTACTATAATACTGATATTTCAGGCTTTGATCCTATTCAAAAATTGTATTTTTCGGGAACGTTTTGATCCTATTCACAAATTATGTCTGGGGTTCCCTGTGTTGGACTATTCCGAGTAGAGCTGGGTACTAGTAAAGTGTCATGGCGGACGAAGGAGAAGGTTTGTCTTCGTATCTTTCGTTTGCAGATCGCTATCAAGCAGACTTAGAACTTATTTACCAAAAGGTAAGGTCATTAACTATTGAAAAAGACTTGAGTTCTCAACACTGTGAAATATCATGTGCAATTGGAAAGAAATCGTTCATAAAAGTTGATTTGAAAAACGACAACAAAGCAGGAAAATCTGTCATGGCGTTTGAATTTCCCGCGTTTTGTATGGTAGCGTTATTTTACTCGATAGCATGGCTACAAATAGGTTTTTAGGGTAGATATATGCTTGTTCGATTAATAATTACTGATTTATTTAGGGATATCGTGTATAAGACCAACGTAGTCGACTGCAGAAAAACTCTTTATGGCTAGATAATTTAAGCTTATATCCCAGGATATTAATTATGACACAAACATATTGTAAAGCATCCATTAAACTTAGTGAATAGATACATAACATGTTCTAAGGGGCCGACCATTTAACTTTTAAGGGGGGTGGGGTGGGTGATTTTGAAAAAAAAATTCCTGCAAGGACCAAACCACCCAACCCCCCTCAAAATCAAATGGTCCACCACTAATAGGAATAAGATGTACTTGTTATTTGAATTGTGTTTGTAGATATTCATATATTTCATTGTTAACTATTAACAATTTATGTGACAATAAATTTCATTTCTTTATAAATATTATCATCATTATTATTATTTTCATTAACTTTTGATCATCATCATCATTGTTTGTGTTATCAATGTAATGCTTCAATATTTGTCGTCATCATTAGGGACTGGTCATAAAGTATAAGGGGGGGGGAGGGGGGTGGGCCGGAAAATTCAGAATTCCCAAGGAATGACTTTTATTGTCCCACCCTTTAGTCTATGCATAGTTACACGTAGCCCACCCCTATACAATGCACCACAATTACCCCCAAATTATACCCCCAGTGTATTGCTTATTTTTCATGACCCACCCCCTTTTTCATGCTCAAAAATGATGGCCCACCCCACCATTTTTTCCCGGACCAATCATCATAATCATTGTTATCATAATTGTTATCATCATCATTGAATTTGTTCTCATTATCATCATTTTTATTGTCATTTTTATTTTATTCTTATCATGATTGTTTTTTTATGTCATCATTATTTTGACATTATCATCATGATTATTTTTTAATTAGATATTACTAAAATAATTAGAGTTCATTATTATCAATAACTATTGTTGTCTCCAGTATGACAAGACATTTGAGGATGGTACCATAGAATCAGAAGAGATATTGCTCAGTAACATAGAGGAGTGTGATGGTAATGTTTATATTCCTTCATTTACAATAAATAGATGATGTTAATAACAAGCTTTTTTGAAGATTATTTATTTCAAAACAAAACATACTCAGTCCTATTCTCTGTAATTTAATACTTTGTCTATTAGAATAGGAAATTACACTGTTCGAGAAGAATAAATGAAAAATACTGCACGTATTTGATGAAAGTCGAGTGCGTAGCACGAGTGTTATTCTGCTTCCTTCATCAAATACAGCAGTATTTTTCATTAATTATTCGAGAACTAAGGTGGAATTTCCTATTAATAACACATCTACATAAAATTCTAGTCTCAGATGAAAAAAAAGGCAAAAAAATAAACACATACAAGCTGCAAAGCGCTCTTGGAAGGACGCATGCAATTAGTTAATAGCACTTGTGCAATTAATCAATTGCACGGATTAACAGAATCAGAATCAGAAACGAGCATTTTATTTAGATGTGGTATTCTTATTGTAAAATGATGTGCTAAACAATTTTTTAACTGAGAGCATGTGAGAGCACCCTGCGAAGGTGGACTGTAACCTTAATTCTAAAGGAGCATTATATGCTGTAGGCGATTATTGAGAAGTAGTCTAAAATTCTTAAACCAATCATCACTCAAGATTTTCTTTAACCAGTGTATTTATACTAAATCCTTAAATATCCAAAAATGATGATACTGGCCTTCTATCTAATTGTAGGTGATAAAGATGTGGATTGGCTGGAAAGCTTGGTGAATGGTAAGATTGTAATAATGGGCCATTTGCATGATGACATCATTTCACTACCAGTACCAGAATGCTTTACAAATTTTCTTTCCTATTCAGATTTGTATTCCCACTTGAGAATACTAGAACAAGCTACACTTATTATTTAACAAATGAAATTAGGCAATTTGAAAGCATTCTGGTGTTGGATCTTTATCGTTTATAACATAGATAAGTTATAAGGCGCGCTCTGATTGGCTTTTAAGCTATGAACGAAAAAAAGTATGGAGTCAAATTTCTTTCAAAAAATTTCTTCGATAGAACGTGCTATTTGGGTAGCTAGAGTTGCTCTTGACTTTGCTTTGAGCAACTCTTATAGTTATGATAATAATAATAATAACTTTATTTATAAAGCGCATTTTCCAAAATGCCCAAATAATATAAAAATATAGTTACAATTGGATTATGTTTATAACTATAAATTACAAATTAAGTGCAATCTTAAATAAATAAGTCTTTAACTTAGATTTAAATGCCATTATTGTGGGACTGTCCTTAATTTCGATTAGAAGCTTGTTCCACAACATGGGAGCACATGCACATTATGCAACCTTCTTGCTCTCCCAACTATCCATGTGCATCCATAAATAGATTTATGCACACTAAGCATTGGCCATTCCTTAAATAATGCAAAAAGGCATATTGAAACAGTATTTAATATTATGTCTATTTAGTAGTAGTATGCTTGGTGTTTCATTGGAGATTCCAAACACTCCAAACAATGAAATATTTTTTCATATTTGAAATCTGATGAAACACTCTCACTCAGACTGGCCCTTTTAAATAACACTAGAAAGAGAAAATTGACCAAAAAAAGAGTAGTCACTCAAGTCATTCATGTTATTCACTTTAGGTCATGAGGATGTCGACGAAGGTGTTGACTCTGATGAAGGTTGGAAGTCAGACACGAGTGGGCCCACAGATTTGCCCTCAGAAGATGAACTGGACGATTTAGCACCTGTTGATACACAATCTAAAGGTGATAATGCTCAACAGTTGAATAAAGTAATTTGTAAGGAAACACAAAACTGCAATGGCAAGGATAATATCTATCCACTTTCGTCAACCGTTGTTGGCGATGCTGATGCCGTTTGGGGTTACAAAGTGGACCCAAACTTGAGCCCTGTGGCACACCTTAATTCAGATACAATTTTCAATAATCTGACATCGAAAGAGAAAATGATCAATCCTGTGAGTGTATCTGATAACGTAATAGGTTTTAATGAACCTTGTTTTAAAGATCCCAATGTGTTTACACGTGTAGGGACATCAAAAGTAAATGAATCTAGGAATGAGAACAGAGATGGAAGAAATGAAAAAGTTCAAAAGATCACAGAAAAGACAACTGATACGCTATGCATAGGTAGCAGCAATGTCCAAAACACTCTTGTTACTACTCAAGATTCAACTGCGGTGCCGTCCTCGCTCGCACAGGCCATCCTGAATACAAGGAATAGAATTGCAAACGTCTTATTCGACGGTTTCCTCAGTAGTCATGGTGAAAATTCCAGTAAATCATCCGGCTATGATTCGATGTCATCAGATTGTACATCATCTACTAGCCAAATGACACCAACCTTATATTTTGCTGATAAACTACTCAAGGAGTTTAACTCTCGTTTGACAGCTGAGATTATGTCTCAAGGGAACGAATCATTTTCTACCAGGAATAATGCTATTTCTACCGGTAACTCGAAGAAATCTCGTATGGTGATCAGACCAGGTGTACCTGGTCACGGGAAGAAAAGAACAGTCTCCCTTCTCGCAAGTCGAAAGACTATAAAAGTTAATCCTACAATACAATTGACAACGAGAACGAACAGAATGAAGCTTGGACTATCAGGAAAACCCGGGAATTGTCTATCGATAGTTCCAAGTACTGCAGTGATTGATTCTACTTCTAGAAGACTGGAAGCAAGTTCGTCTGAGACAAGAACAAGTAGTGTTGGTCTTTCTGGAAAAGTGCTAACTAGTCAAAAGAGAATTCCAGGCAATGCCCAAGTAATAGAAGACACTAGAGAGAATAGTATTGATCTCTCTGGAAAAGCAAAGAACTGCCAACAAATAGTTCCACACAATCCTGGTATGCTTTCGCATGGTTCTAGAAGACCAACTCAAGTTGTTTCTACTAAAGCTGTCTTAAGGCTTTCACCGGGGTTACCACCTATGGGAAAACTAGAGCTTTCCGTCAGTAATAGTTCTGGGACCAAGACTCAGAGTGTAGAGTCAGCCTGTCTTTCAGGAAGAGGTGGAAGTCCTTTTCCTCTAGTTAAGCAATCATTTCCAACCCTTACATTGAGTATACCAAAGCTTTCTTTGACCAACCACCGTCGGCGTTCTATTCCTCTGACTTTACCCTGTCTTCCTGGCCATATAGGCGAATACCATGGTGGAAGGATATCCCAGAAAGTGGCTCAAGACCACAAAAAGCTACTTGGAAAAGAACCTGGAAATGACTTGCCTGAAACCAACAAGTTTTCCAGGAAAAGAAGTTTTGAGAATGTCGGTGTCGAGGTGACGTCACCAAAGCGGGTGTGTCACAGACCACGTGGCAATGACCGTCAAAGTAAATGCACATCTGGTAGAAGAAGCTACGGAGAAAGTGATGATTCTGCTAACACATCGCCTGGTCTCAAGAGAAACTATCTGGAAACTGCTGAGGGGCTGCCACAAAAAAGACATAAAGCATGTAACTGTGATCAGTCCAGTAGTGTGGAAGACATATCTGGAAAAAGGACGAGCACAAAGTGTACCCCGAATGAGCCGACAAAACGAAGCAGTGTTAAAATACTGCTTGACTCAAAAGAACATCCACTGCAACTAAATACCAAATCGAATGGCAACAAGCCTTGTATGCGCACACGTTCTAACACGACTAGTTCTGATGACAGTTGCACTGTTGACAACATCGACTACGACGCCGACGTAGATGATATGACAAGTACAAATTCCTCGATATTCTCTGAGAAACGTCACGGAAATCGATCTAAACATTCCAATGAGTATAGACGCAATGAAAGGATGGATAGTAATGGTAGACTGATAAAAGATGGGAAGAAAGATAGAATCGGAAAAGAACATCGAGATTCCCTACCTAAGAAACTGGACATTTGTGTTGATGATCGTGCAAAGACCGAGGACGTTAAGCCTGCGAAAAGTGCAGCTAATGGTGATTTCGAACGATTGTACAATGCAAGCAAACAGAAAAAAAACTATCATAGTAAGAGCCCTACATCCAGAAAAACTAATCTTGAGCACCATTACGACGACTTACAAAGACCACGCACCTCTAAATCTGCTGAGACATGTAGAACATCAACAACGCGTACACCACACAGTTCTAACTCCTATGAGCGTTTACAGAAATCGACAGTCCATTCTTGTAGACCTCACAGTCGCAATTCTACTGGACAGTACGGGAAATCACCGGTGACTACTCGTAGAGTACACCGTCACGATTCTCCTGAACCATACGGGAAATTGCCAGTCAATGTTCGCAGCTCAAGTTCTCTTATGCAATACGGGAAATCGCCTGTCAAATCTCGGAGACCGCACACTCAAAATGTTCCTGACCAATACGAGAAATCACCAGTCAATTCTTGTAGATCAAACAGTCCAAATTCTTCTATGCAACACGGGAAATCGCCTGTCAAATCTCGGAGACCGCACACTCAAAATGTTCCTGACCAATACGAGAAATCACCAGTCAATTCTTGTAGATCAAACAGTCCAAATTCTTCTATGCAACACGGGGAATCGCCTGTCAATTCTCGCAGACCGCACACTCAAAATGTTCCTGACCAATACGAGAAATCACCAGTCAATTCTCGCACATCAAACAGTTCACATTCTCCTATGCAATACAAGAAGTCCCCAACTAACTTGCGTAGATCACGTAGTCCATCTTCTGCACACTCATATCGAAAAACGTACAACAACCGCTCAGAAAGTCCCATATCTGTTGAATCACGGCGACATTCTCCCATCAGAGAGAGAGGACAAACTCACAACCAGCAAGCGAGTGAGAAAGTTTATGGACATCGATCCGATCGCGTTGCCAGCCGTTCTTCTGGTCGTGGTGGTGATCGTCCGAGGAAACGAGAAACGCTGCAACGAAAACCTAACGAGTTTTTTGAATCTGACAGGAAATTACAATCTCATAAAAATAACTTTGAGAAGTACAGGGAACATATGTCACGAAATCCACACGAGATTCTTGAATCAACAAGAAAAGATCCCTTGGAATCAGTCACGCTGTCCGGTCAACACCGAGTCACGCAATCCAAATATGCAACTTCAAATAAAGAAAAGTTAAGATTAAAGAAACGTCACGGTCCTAAGAAACAGTCAGCCCGAGCTTGTCACGCTGGAGAGATTGTGTTACCCTGTACTCCCGGAAGCTGTAACAAGGCGATTTGTTTCGAATGTGGCAGCTTCTCTTTGGAAGAAACTGATTTATCTTTATAAGAGTAGACTATCATAATTGTTATTATACTAAACAATATATACAGTTGGACTCACAAATACACACACATTTCAAAAAGGTTGTACAAAGTGGCGATAAGGTGGCTTTCATGTATTAAGGCCCGTTCACACGAGCGATTTTTGCGGCGATTTGAGGTGCGATTTTTACAGCGATTTTACGGCGATGTAAACGCGCGTGTGAACAACCGGCGATTTTACTGTGGCTTTTCAGCTTTTCAGTATAAACTTTTGCTACAAGTTTCTGCGAGTTTTATGAAAAAATGATCATTTTTGATCTTCCTCATCTTTCCATGACGGAAAGTAGCTACACATTTCCTATTGGGGGACTCGTAGTTCTAATTTTCACAGTTTCTGAAATAAATCGCAGCTGAATCGCGGTCAAATTTGAACATGTTCAAAACACCTGCGATATCGCGGCGACGTGAATTTCCAAAATCGCAGTAAAATCGCCGGTTGTTCACACGCGCGAATTTTCATCGCCGTAAAAATCGCACCTCAAATCGCCGCAAATATCGCTCGTGTGAACGGTCCTTTAGTATGTGGCGGTCGGCAAAATCACCGGTTGTCTTTTCCAAATATTACCCAACCCCTCTTCCTAGTTGGCAACCCCCCCTCTATATTTTTCGTCCAGATTTTACTAAACCCCTATAAAGCAGCAGACAATTTGTAACAATACCCCCCCCCCCCCCCACCCACTATATAGCTTTCGAAAATAACGTGCCCCCTCAATACTGCCGATTTCAATAATAAATTAAAAAACCCTAAGTTATTCCAAGACGGAAAGGAATTGTGGGTGTACATCTATTTCACAAAGGCTGAGCGATAAACATTCTAAAGCGAAAAGGATTATGGATACACATCAATTTCAGAAAAAGTCGTCCATAACTCTGTGCTGTCTTAGAATGACCTATCATTCATGACAACCTTTTTGAAATGTGATTTATAATTCATAATATTTACCATCAATATTCTTTCGTGTGTATGATAACATTTTTTTCGTTTTGCCGGAGATATTTACTATATATTTATATTTATTTTACTACATTTTGTAAATAATATTTTATTACGTCAATGCCAGTCAGAGTTAACATTATAAATAACAGTATTTTGAAAAATTATTCCTTGCAATCAATTACTCTGGCCAAGTCATCAGATTG
The DNA here is from genome assembly GCA_949775045.1 of Metridium senile. Taxonomy (NCBI): domain Eukaryota; kingdom Metazoa; phylum Cnidaria; class Anthozoa; order Actiniaria; family Metridiidae; genus Metridium; species Metridium senile. The sequence continues at coordinate 5,897,975 of OX459100.1, forward strand.
ATAAGAGTGTAACAGTCGGATTAAAGTGGTTTTCATTTGTTCGTATATACACCTATTTCAAAAAAGGTTGTCATTGCCAAAGTTACACACACTCTGAAGCCTGCAAAGGATGTCGGTATTTCGTCTCTTGCTATCGATTTATTCATAGCATATTTTGATTGTACGTGTTTGTGGTATATGACCATAACAAGTTGTTGCAGGGTAATATGATGAAGCAAATATTTAGTTAAAAAGCGCGTAATAAATCATATATTTAGTTCATATTACCGACATCCTTCACTCGTAGAGTGACCATGGAAGCATCGATTGTTGAGTATCCACTTTTCAGTCGTTTTTGTAGTGAGTAACTATGGATGCATCGAATATCTCAGTTACTTGATTAACCACTACTCAGTCGTTTTAGCAGTGAGAGATATTTGAACAACCACTATACTCAGTAGTGTTTGTAGTGAGTAACTATGGATGCATCGATTAACTCAGTTACTGGATTAACCACTACTCAGTCGTTTTAGCAGTGAGAGATATTTGAACAACCACTATACTCAGTAGTGTTTGTAGTGAGTAACTATGGATGCATCGATTAACTCAGTTACTGGATTAACCACTACTCAGTCGTTTTAGCAGTGAGAGATATTTGAACAACCACTATACTCAGTAGTGTTTGTAGTGAGTAACTATGGATGCATCGATTAACTCAGTTACTGGATTAACCACTACTCAGTCGTTTTAGCAGTGAGAGATATTTGAACAACCATTATACTCAGTAGTGTTTGTAGTGAGTAACTATATGGATGCATCGATTAACTCAGTTACTGGATTAACCACTACTCAGTCGTTTTAGCAGTGAGAGATATTTGAACAACCACTATACTCAGTAGTGAGTAACTGTGGATGCATCGATTAAGTACTCAGTTAATTGAGCAACCACTACTCAGTCATTTTTGCAGTGAGTAACTGTGGATGCATCGATTAACTCAGTTACTTGAGTAACCATTACTCACTCGTTTTTGAATGTGTATGTCAAAGTTAAGAGCATTGATGTAACGATGACAACGGTGGGCCGAACGTCTTCATCGTTGAGCTACTTACACGGGCTTATTAATGTCAACGTTTTAGCCGTTTCTTTGTTTGTATATTTTGGCTATCTATGGGTTTGTTTATGTCTGTATCGGTGAACTTGGCCATAGTAATTGTATTGTAATGACTAAAAGAAAAACAATCAAATTTAATATCTTAATAACTGAAATTCCGTGATCTTTGTGCTGGTAGCAAGACGGTTACGTATCCCAGTCAACATTGTCTTTTTTATGTATTTGTATACACCCTTTCCGAGAACGGTTGTCACCCGTGAAAAGCACCTGGCAAGCTAGTGGCGCAAAGGATCATGGATCAGTTCAGAAACTAAATGTGCATTCAGAACGCCTTTCTTGTTGTTTTATAAGTCAAAACGGACATTTCTCAATAACAGATTGACAAGTGTAGCAATGTGGCCATTAAATCCCTGCCATCTAATAAAGTATACCTAGGTAACCCATAATCCCCTGCGCTACTAGCTTGTAGGATTTTCACTTCACGGGTGACAAAGTTTCTCGGAAACGGTGTATTCCTTATATTAATAAATCTCATAATAGCATTGGCTTGACGCCTTATATGGTGGTATACGCTCCGTTGAAATAGAGCCTATTCAATTCCCTCAATGTTTTTCCAAAACAATCATCTGAGAGAGACCTTATTCACTTGCCTCAGTTTTTCACAATACAATCATCTGAGAGGTGGAGAGATAGACCTTATTCACTTGCCTCAATGTTTTCACAATACAATTATCTGAGAGGTGGAGAGATAGACCTTATTCACTTGCCTCAATGTTTTCACAATACAACCATCTGAGAGATAGACCTTATTCACTTGCCTCAATGTTTTATTTTTACAGTGAGTAACTGTGGATTGCATCGATTTACTCAGTTATTCGAGTGACCACTACTCAGTCGTTTTTGCAGTGAGTATCTGGATGCATCGATTTACTCAGTCATTTGAGTGACCACTACTCAGTCGTTTTTGCAATGAGTAAATGTTGATGCATCGATTTACTCAGTCATTTGAATAACCACTACTCAATCGTTTTTGCAATGAGTAAATGTTGATGCATCGATTTACTCAGTCATTTGAATAACCACTACTCAATCGTTTTTGCAGTGAGTAACTGTGGATGCATCGATTTACTCAGTCATTTGAGTAACCACTACTCGATCGTTTTTGCAGTGAGTAACTGTGGATGCATCGATTTACTCAGTCATTTGAGTAACCACTACTCAATCGTTTTTTGCAGTAACTGTGGAGACATCGATTTACTCAGTCCTTTTTGGCAGTATTCTCCCCTGCTGGCCTTGTTTTCCTTTCCTCTTTGTCTTTAAGGCCGTATTTACCACCCTCGATGCAACGCCGGTCCCTACTGTGTCTTAAACGTTTACAACACGTAGATAGTTTATTTATAAGTATATATTTTAATGTACAAATCTACTTGCAAAAGAGATCAAAGCGACGACCATCGACACCGTTACCATTTTATACCAATACTTTGTTGGCGTCCGTTCTTTGTGTTAGTCAGACGGTAATATTGATATAGCTTAATTACGTGCTATATATATCGAGATATTCACATATTTGTGAATTACTTTGTATTTTAAGAGCAAATATGGATGAATATACTATACATGGAAGGAGCGTACGAACGACAACTTTATTAAGTATAACTGTCTAAGATGAACCATTTAAGAGAACCGTCTCAGAAAAAAAAAAAATAGAATAAGCAAAAATTGTACTGTTTACTATTTACTAATGCTTCACGGATATACTATGTTCATTCTTAGCGTTCAAACACAATAATACTTAATAGTACTAATTCATCCTAAATCTACCCTCGGGCTCTTCGTGCACACTTTGATACGGTCTATATAAGCATTATGAGTACCAGGTGTGGCTATAGTAAATGCGGTCAGTGTACTCGCACGAAAATCTACTAGGCCATAACCATGTCTTCAATACGTGGCCTCTTAAAATAGAATAACGATCGCGCACTGTTAACAAGACACTAACTGAACACGAATAATTATCAGAGATAGAGTACAAAAACTAAAAGTACACAACGTAATTACCATGCATTAAATAGTGGTATCTTTATTGTTTTCTATAGTACAAACACTAGAAGCATGCAACATAATTAGCGCTATAAATAGATATGACAATTGTCGCTCTGTTTTTCTAGAGTACATAAACTAAAAGCATGCAACGTAATTACCATGCATTAAATCACTTATCTGTATTGTTTTCTATAGTACAAGCACTAAAAGCATGCAGCTTATTAGGCATTAATAGATAGTACAAACACCAAAAAAATGTAACACAATTAGCACTATAAATAGATATGACAAAACGTGTTGTCTCTGTTTTTCTAGAGTACACGCACTAAAAGCATGCAACTTATTAGCCATTAATAGATAACAAATAGTGTATAATATTATCTTAGTTAATTGTTTTCTAGAGTACAAGAACTAAAAGCATGCAACTTTGGCGTAGCTGCAAAGGTTGCATCTCGCATGTGCCGAATCTAATGCAAATGAGTTTCACCTATCGTTTGAAATCATTTGAATTAGATTCAGCACATGTAAGATGCGACGTTTATTAAAACAAGGACTCAATAGGCACTAATTAGTACAAAATGGTGTTATTTCTATACTTTAAGCTGCGTATTTATGTTTATTAGTTCTAAACTATCAAACTAGTACGTAAGTGGACATTTGATGGCTCCTCCCACTTTACGCACGTTGATATTGTCTGATGGTAAAAAATAGATATTTTGGAAGAAAAAAACACTAGAGGAATGGTATTCTTTTGTTTTTATGCATTAGACACTTCTGGAATAAAACGCAAGCCAGTTGATGGCGATCAAATTTTCTATTTGATCAAACATTCTATTTGATCGATCATTCTATTTGATCAAACGTTCTATTTGAGTTAACGTTTTATTTGATAAACCGTATTGAATAATAAGATATATTTGATGGAACGTTTTATTTCACGATGACTGAAAAGTCCTTTTGCATGACGGAACGTTCTATTTGATCAAATGTTCCATTCAAAATTGTATCGGTATTTAGATTCTAATAAATTGAATGTTCCAATTGATCAAACGTTCCATTTGTTCTATATTGAAATTCTTAGGCGCGTTACGGACGATATCATTAGGGGCAGAACATTTCACTGTTAGCGCAAAATAAAATTAATTTTTCCGTTGTTTATGTTACTCGGCGTTTAAGACAATCAATTCTGACGTTCCGCGATAGTTTTCGACCAGCGGGGGTGTTGGGCGGGAGTGTTGGATGATTCAAAATAGTTGTCCAACTTAGCTTAAACGTTACTCTGCACACGTTACGTCCTTTATTCCTCTTACAGCAATTAGAAACGGTTTGCTGAAAGATTTGAAAGTTGGCAGATTTGTTTGATTGTTTAATCTTACTGTGATTACAACATAAAAAGAAGTCTTGAAATTGCGTGTAGTTTTGATCAAGCTTGGCTGCGTTTTAATAGTGTCTCTATTGAAAACCCACCTCTAGTCATAAAGGTTAACTCTAACTGCTCTCGAACTGATATCGCTGCAGATAACAACATATACAGTCACGCGAAGCTAACCTCTCCTACTCCAAAACTCACGAAAATATTTTTCAAAAAACATCTACCACGAACGAACCATTCGCTCCATTTTAGGACCACTTTTTTGCCAAGACATTTGATGTACAGCAATTTGTGAACCTTAGGATCTAAAGCGGAACGCGTGCTAATGAAACCAATTATTACATAAATGTCATCAATGTAAGATTGCCAGTGTCATCACAAGTGTTGGATAATTAAATATCGTGCCTGAGTAATTAAGCTGTCGGCATGCAACACATGTTACGGTTGATGCAGTGGGAAGACGTTTTCAGCCACACTTGACAGAAGCTTAAATAGAGGTGTAGCGATCAGTTCACTGCAGATTGTGGTTGGTAGCAGTGGTGGTCGGACGTACTGCAGCTTTACGAACACAACTTGAAGAGCAAAACAATTACCGCGCCGATGTCCAGAAGAAAGTGAAATTTCACGAGAACAGCCTCTTTACCGTGCTCCAACAAAACTTTAGCTGCAGAGGGTATAGTGAGGGTTGCAGACATAGCCTAAGCTTCAACGCAGATCCGATAGCGATAGCGTGATAGATTTGGGGCTTCGACACGACATCCATAAAGACCACTCAAAATAGCAAACACTGACAAAACAATTACAGAAAAGAACAGGTTAGTGTTAGATCAATCGCAGATCACAGCAGTAAAAATTGGGAATTGAACAGAATACCTCACTCGCAAGAAAAGTTCGCTCAGGTTGAAAGTACTTCAAAGAGAAGGCCTTTCGTGTACTTCAAAACCTACAAAGCTACATCGCTTGACATTGGAACTGACAGCTAAAACGGTCTAGTATAAGGTCAAACGAAAATAATTTGACCTTGTTTGCTATTGCAAATTGATAACAAAACAGAACAATATTTGAACAGATCAGCTTGCGATCAGAGTGCTAGCTGTAGATTGAAACAGATATAGCAGAAGTGGGCGGACCCCAGCTCACTACAACGATGGCGCTCACACTAGAGCGTATTTCTGCCTATGCATCATTCTTCCTGTTCCAAACTATGATGACGTTAGAGTTCATCGTGTTCAAGTTCCTTCACCATCTACCTCTGGTGAAGGACTACACCACTGTGGCATGGTTCGACTGGACAGCTAGAATCGTCATGAAAAAGGAAGAATATTGGCCCCTTGCGTTTACATGGCCAATGTACAAACTACAGACACAGGTTGTGAAGATGGGCTTCTTGAAAACTGCGCGCAAAGGCAGGCCTGCTCCAAATCCAAAGCTCTTCCACATCGATGATTACAGTGAAGTCAATCTTCTGAGCTGCGCCAGCGGAACAAGGCCCCTGGTGGTAAACTTCGGCAGCAACAGCTGACCTCCGTTTGTGGAGAAGATGAGCGAATTCGGCGAAATCCAGAAGGAATTTGCTGAAATCGCCGACTTCTTGGTAGTGTACATCCAGGAGGTGCACGTCAAAGAAGGATGGTTCTTTGAAGTGAGTATAGTTTCATTTTTTGTCTATTTTTATAACTTTTACTATAATGTGTATCTTTAATATTTTTTTATTATATTTTGTGTCCCAAATTAGTTGAACAAACTAAATACACCGACACGTAAAGTTATTATCACTATTATGAACTTTGGAACACATATTGCCCCAACACATAAGAAACACAAATAACCATGATAACATCTCATTATTTAAATCCAAACTCAAAACTTTGTATTATTGTTGTTGTTGTTGTTGTTGTTGTTGTTATCATTATTATTATTATTATTATGACTTTTAGAGCAATGTCGTAAGCGATACATATATGATATATACAAAACAATTTCCATAATAATTTCTGTTCAATTTTACAGCCGGATATTTGTTTGTTTGACTATTATTTGGATAGTACACTGACATAAATAACACGCCAATTTTTTTTAACACATACATGTGCGGAATTTTCACCCTTTGTGGAACTTGCTTTGGCTTGAATATTTTACACACTTGCAAAGCTTTTAGCAACATTTCAGTTAACTTTATGAGACATTTTATCATTTTTCTTACATTGTTTGTTAGAGATGTGTACTGTAATTATTCAGTTTATGTACTTAGAATATATTATTTACATTTTTGTAATAGTTCTGAATACGTTTTTGGCACGGATTCAGTCGAGCATTTTGTATTATTGGTGCAAAATGCGCAATTTAGAAAAATCAGTGAAATTCATCAAAATTCGTCCTGATTTTGTATTGTTTTCAGTTGTTCAGTTGATCTAGCTATTCATTATTTTATTTCAATATATCTTACAACAACAACAACATCATCATCACTATCATCATAGAGCAGTTTCGTATGACTGTGTAACGTTCAGTGCCTTGTGCAAGCCTTGCCGCGACCGTGATATTTTCTAGAGTTCTGATTGTGCCTTGCCGTGCCTTGACCGAGTTCGTGCCGTGAGCTTTCCATAGTCATACGAAATCTGCTCTATTCGTGATATCATGCAAAATGATTTGGTAATGCTGCTTTGCACAAAATACAGCTCTAACAATAGCTACACGATTTCAAGCCAGTCTTCGGGGCGATCAGGGAGGTTACTGCTGTTAACTATATGTCATGTACGCCGTCACGCTGATGGCTACAATGTAAACACACCAGGATGTTAAAAAAAATTCAAACAGCTCGGCATGATAGTCTAAGGGAATGTATTTGCGGTTATCTTCTTGTTTTGTATACAAAGCGTTAGTGATTCTTTAAAACGTTTATGGAATTCATGCCATTTTTGGGTCTACAATTGTTCAAGTATAAAAACAGAATATTTTCTTTGAAGAAGTATGTGAAACATTTTACAATGAAGTTTATGACGACAAGAGTTTTTGCTTTATCCGATGTTTCGACACACGTTTCATTGTAAAATGTTTAAAAACGAAATGGTTAATTGATTCGAATTGCATGTGTGCAATCCGTGACATTTTTCTACTCATAACTGTACTCGTTTTGTTGTTTCGAATATTTCCTTTCAAAATTGTGTGAAATTCATGCCATTTTTGGTTTTAACATTGTGGCAAAAAGTCAATCGTGAAGTTGAAATTGAGTGCGACTTTACTCAAGGTTTCTTTAATACTTTTTATACTTATTATATTTTATTATATTTTTATACTTATTATATTATATTATATTTTTATACTTATTATATTATATTATATTTTTATACTTATTATATTTTATTATATTTTTATACTTATTATATTATATTATATTTTTATACTTATTATATTATATTATATTTTTATACTTATTATATTTTATTATATTTTTATACTTATTATATTATATTATATTTTTATACTTATTATATTATATTTTTATACTTATTATATTTTATTATATTTTTATACTTATTATATTATATTATATTTTTATACTTATTATATTATATTATATTTTTATACTTATTATATTATATTATATTTTTATACTTATTATATTATATTATATTTTTATACTTATTATATTTTATTATATTTTTATACTTATTATATTATATTATATTTTTATACTTATTATATTTTATTATATTTTTATACTTATTATATTTTATTATATTTTTATACTTATTATATTATATTATATTTTTATACTTATTATATTATATTATATTTTTATACTTATTATATTATATTATATTTTTATACTTATTATATTATATTATATTTTTATACTTATTATATTATATTATATTATATTATATTTTTATTATATTATTATATTATATTATATTATATTATATTTTTATACTTATTATATTATATTATATTATATTATATTATATTATATTTTTATTATATTATTATATTATATTATATTATATTATATTTTTATACTTATTATATTATATTATATTTTTATTATATTATTATATTATATTATATTATATTATATTTTATCTAACTGAATCGAGTCCTGTCATGTTTGGTCTTAAAATTGTGCAAACAACTTTGTCGCAAAATCAAAATGCGACGTTTTAACGCAGACATCACACCACTCATTTATACACCTATTTTAATAATCATTGTCACAAACAAAGTCACATTCCACACTCTGAAGCCTGCAAAGGATGCCGGTATTTCTTCTCTTGTTATCGATTTATTCATAGCATATTTTGGTTGTACATGTTTGTGTTATATGACCAAAACGAAATGTTGTTGGGGTAGATATAAATACAAATATTTCTTTAAAAAACGTGCAATAAATCACAAATTAAGTCCATGTAACCGACATCCTTTGCAGGCTTTAGAGTGTGGACTGTAGCTTCGGCTGTGACAACGATTGTTGAAATAGGTGTATTTTGAGCTTTTTCCTTATAATTTATCGTACATTATTATTCCATTTTGGGATCCCTGTGTTCGCGTGTTTCTATCGAAGACATGTCATAAACCATTCAATCAATCACTTAAAATGTCGTCATTTTTCTTTTTGCTGTAATCATTAGTAGTAATTATTTTAACTTGCTGTTTGTAATTGTGTCATTAAGAATTACAGCTGCCACGTTATTTGATAGATAATGTTTAAGTACGTCGTGAAGGAATGATGTATTATGATCAATTGATTACTTTTTTTTATTATGAGTATTATTATTACCATCAATTGATTACTTTTTTTATTGCCATCAATTTATTAGTGAGTCTTGTTAAAGTGATTTTCCGTCGTCCTTGAAAAGATAGTTCGCATAATACATTGGTATTACCTGTTGGTAGTTAGTAATACTTATGCCTATTATTAAAGCGTTATAGTCAAATAACAACAACAACAAAAGACAATGGAATAAAGGTGCATTAAAGAGTGATACACTAAAGAGTGTTTCACGGGTTTGAGTTGTTCTTATTAACCCTTGAAACAAAGTGTACTAGTTAAAGTGTAATAGTCAAATAACAACAAAAGAACACAATGGAATAAAGGTGCATTAAAGAGTGATACACCAAAGAGTGTTTCACGAGTTTATGAAAACAACTCTAAATGTACGACGTTCCTATCAGAAATCGTGGCGCATTGTAGCATGAAAAGGAATTTGATTATCAAATAATCAAATAAAACGGAATAGACTATGACAATCGATGAATTTGTTATATCAGTTTAATATAAAACTAATCACTACAGTTTCTTGTGATTAAAATATTAAATTATTTAGAATAAGTGATTGTTATGGTCAAATTAATTTATTGTATGACACACATAATCTTGACTCTTCTAGTCTCTTTGTATCTATTACCAACTATTACGCACTACTACAAACTAGTTAGTCATTTTTCGTTCACGGACGACGGGAAATTACTCTACTGCCACCAATTGATTTGTGACTCTTATAATCGCTATCAATTGATTAGTAAACACGTAGTCCACCGATTGTCTGCCTAATGATATTGATCAAACGTTCGAAACGATCACGCTATCACGCTATCTGGTCACGCTATCCGGTCACTCTATCCGTCCGTTTCTTATATAGCACATTTTACATACGTCTCAATGTGCGTTACAAACAGTTATGTGTACGTACCACTGTTTAACGTCAGCCACACAGCTTGCAATCATGTCATGATTATCGTTTGCTCTTGTTGCAGAATGGTAAAACATTTCATCTACATAAAACCGTGCATGACCGAGTAAGAGAAGCCCAAGCCCTATCCAAACAGGCACCGTGGGCTCAAGTAATGGCTGATGGCATGAATGACGATGCAATGCTTTCCTATGGAGCTCTTCCTGAGAGACTCTACATCATTCAAGATGGCGTCGTGGCCTACGAGGGCGATATTGGACCACGTGGATATCACCCAAAAGAGGTACGCGATTGGCTGGCTGAATATAGACTGAGGGAGAATAACAACTAATTGCACGATTTACCTATGATGGAGGTACTCGATTGGCTGGTTAAATATACAGTGGTACCTCTATTTAGCGGTCACCCTCGGGACTTTCCAAACTGAGTGGCCGCTTAATAGAGGTTGGCCGCTGAATAGAGGTATAAAATAGGTATAGGAATAGATTTGGGACTTTTTATTGTGGCCGCTTAATACAGGGTGACCGCTTAATGGGTGACCGCTTAATAGAAATACCACTATAGATTAAGGGGAATAACAACTCATAACTTCAGATAATTTTGGAATAATTTAGCTCTGTTAAACTCGAAGCCTTGGGCATTGTTGTCTTTTAAAACCTATATACACTGCAAAAAATCCATAGTTGTTCGAAGTCAGATTAGTGCAAACCCATGTTTATAAAACCTTAAATAAACCATAACTTAATCCTGGACTAGTTCTCATCTGGAAGAACTCGTAATAAAAGCTCCATTAGATATTTAAAGTGGGGCAATTAGACCATTAGATATTTAGGGGGCAATTACGCAAAACAAATTCAAGCACAGGTTTGACCTTGAAAACAAAATATCGTGTACAACAAAAAAAACCGAAAGTAATATCGTACACAGCCTCGAGGGCAATGCTAATGTAATGTAGTGCTTATATATAGCGCATTTCACATACGTCTCAATGCTCAATATCATGCACAACAAACAATCTTGGTGTAGGCAGTCACGTAATGGTTATTAAATATTATATAGGGTTAAGAAATATTTGTCATCTGTTGTAATGACAGTAATTTAGCACCGATGTTTGCTATATATACATACAGAGTTTGTGGAGTGAGTGTGTGGGGATTCTATATTTTTCTACCTTTCATAATAACCATTATGTGACTGCCTACACCAAGTAGTTTCCAAAAAACCCTGAAAGAAATATCGTCCATGCAAAGCAGAAAGTAAAATATTGCACAGTTTCAAAGGCGAACAATAATATCCTGCACAAAAAATTGCCTTCCCCCTCCCCCTTCAAATATATAATGGTCCGTTCCTAATCGTCCCCCCTGCGTGCAAATAAGTTTTAAATCAACAACCTCGTTACCAGGGCCCCCTCCCTTCGCTTCACCCAAACAAAGGGAGAGGGCCCTGGGAACGAAGTTAAATCAATAGATAAATCGTGTAAGACTTTCTTCAGTGTATGACATGAGTGTTTAAGGTATAGGTAAGGACAGGTTGCATGCGTTAGACTTGCTAATAATGACGACTTTGAAGAAAACATTGTGCTTTTGAGTCCGATGAGAAGCAAGTTAAATATGCTAGCATTTTTGTCCCTGGCTTGAAATTAACGCTCATGTCAAAACTCTGACGAAAAGAAATATGATTTTTTAAAGTTTAAGATAATTCTGGGTGAGAAAAAAAATGGGAATACTAAGATAATTTTATACTTTTTTATTTTAAAATATAATTAAATAGTTACCAAATAAATTAAACAAAATTCTTTACTAGTATAGTGTACTGTTGTCTTCTCCTTCTCCTTCTCCTTCTCCTTCTCCTTCTCCTTCTCCTTCTCCTTCTCCTTCTCCTTCTCCTTCTCCTTCTCCTTCTCCTTCTCCTTCTCCTTCTCCTTCTCCTTCTCCTTCTCCTTCTCCTTCTCCTTCTCCTTCTCCTTCTCCTTCTCTTTAGCTCCTAATCGTTTTGTCATTCGTTCCAGTTCATCCTCTTAAAATGAGGAGCTTTTTCATTTACGGCAATTAAACTTTTATCACACTCTGATCATCTTCTTGGTCTCGTTTTCCACAATATTTACAATCTACTTGTCTTTAAATATTTCAGATGAATAAGTCCTTTGAGCGAGTATTGTCCATTCCTTCACATCTAATCAGGTCTATAAACCTGTGAGGGGAGGGGGTAGTAGGTTACTTGAGCGTACCACAGGATTACTGGTTGTCATCCAGTGTTTACCAAAAGATGACATCATCATTGTTCTCGGTCAGTGAGCGCTTAATCACAGGTCAACTTATTGTTACAAAAACAGTAGCAATAATTCTGGAAACCTTACAATTTTTTGGAACATATTGGAATATAGAAATGTTTGACTTATTTTGGCCGTGGAGCGAAAAACAGACCGGTGATGATTTGCAAGTTATTTTACAATTTCAAAAATGGCCGGGTTTAAAAATTATTTTAATTTTTTTACAAAATGAGATTAGATTGATATGTATCATTAGTTGAATGGTTTTCAACTAGCTGCAAATTTCGGTTGTCTTTTGTTGTTTTCAAATTGCCAATTATTACGATGCCTTCAAGCTATATTATTAAAACCAAATTAGATTCCTATATTCAATGAGGTTTACAGTCCTACGTAGTTAATTCAATTCACACTTGAATCGATAAAACAAATACCAAGGACAAAGAAGTGTGCTTTGGTCAATACAATTATGGTAATGATACGTCCCAATGAACTTACGTACATATAATGCTGATAAATACAACACCAAAGAACCCCAATACCTTACGGCTACTTGAGAATCTTTGGAACGACTCATTTCTACACCGAGGAAAGCGAAAGGAAAACTTTCTGACGCGAGAACATGAACAATGCAATGGATTTTGCTTGTGTATTTTAAGCTATTTTGAGTATTGGAGTATACAAAGCTTTGTTGAGGTGTGTTTTGGATTGCATTAATAGCTGTAGTTCCTAAGGCTAGTTTCTAAGACTTTAGCACTTGATTTTAAACCCAGAGAAATGGGAGAAAGAAAACAAGCTTGAAGAATTAGTGCTGGTGCTTTAAAGTTTTGAAAACTAACCTATCTAGTCCTTGTAAAAGGCTCAACTCAAGTTTGTGTTTACTAAATGTGTGTATGGCTTCCCAAAAGAAGATTAAAACCAAGGGTCCTGGCGCAGATCCTTCGTTGGGAAAGATGGGGCAACGAATGTTGACAACGATGCTCAGAGAAGAGCGTATTGCAGAGAGGGACCTACAGGAGAAGCTGAAGGTTATATCACAGAAAGAACACAAAACTATGGTAAAGCTAGGTTGTGATTCGTTAGATATACGCCATGATTTGACTCTTCGCAGATCAATCTCCCCTCTGTCCTGGGAACGTGAGAGTAGTTTTGATATTGGAGAGGGTGGGAGGGAAAGTTCGTCCGATTTCGGTGATAAATCACAAAGTGCTTCTCGTCCAAGACTTGGGCGAAAGGCTGTTAGTATGCTTACATACGCAACGAAGCAAGAAGATGGTCTCGTAACTGAGTACAAACGCACGAACAGTGAAGACACGAACAACAACTACAAAACATCACCTAAAAGTCCCGCAATAGTTGTAGAAAAACATAACGAAAAGGGCTGTAAAGATAATGACGTAAGTGCGAGTAAAATGAAGTCTTTGAGTTTGATTGACAGCACTAGGGTTAAGACAGACACCTCCGAGGGAAGACCGAGATCACCTAGGTTACTTCAGCGTCGACCAGTGTCTGACATAGGTTCGTGTTCAGCTTCAGTTGACGACGATGATGATGAGGTTTTCATTGAGCAGATACCTTTAGCAAAAGGGGTAGTAGGTAGTGATAGACAGCTTGTACCAAAAGCACCTTCTACCCCACCCCCGGTAAGGAGAAATTTGAGCTCTCTGTCAGCTGACACAAGAAGACCAAGACCATCATCAGCAAGAACAGCAAGGTCAAGAACTCCCGTGAGGGGTATGGAGAGTCGATTGGATCTACCTCAAAATAGAAAAACGCAACTTAAACGATCCCCGTCCCCCTCCCCTGTGCGTCTTTCACCTGATATGCCTATGGTGAACCATGGTCGCAGGGGCTCGGCGCCCCCGAAGATAGACGCTAGTGTGTTGCCTACGAAATCGTTACTTCGCAAGGCCCTGAATAATGATGTAAATCAAAACCTTCGGCCTGGTTCTCCAGAAGCGTTGCGCAAGCGCCTTTCGTCTACGGACGAGGATTTGAAAGATCGAGTGGCTTTATTTTTAAAATCGTTGAAGAAAGACTAGGAAAATTCCAAGCGCAAATTTCAACCTCGTTCCCAGGGCCCTCTCCCTTCGCTTTTTTCCCCGGTCCATCCAAAAGCGAAGGGAGAGGGCCCTGGGAACGAGGTTGCGCAAATTTACATGTGCGCTGAATCTAAGTCTACCTTTACACGGTACCGGACGAATTTTTGACCGGTTGAAATATCGACCTGGACATGCTGTTCACACGAATATTTGACCGGTTAGGCGTCCAAATTATTTCACGTTTAGCGCTGTCCAGTGTGAACGGAACCCGTAAGCGGATGTTTTTTTGACTGGTCAAAAATTCGTGCAGTACCGTGTAAACGTAGCCTAATTCACTGCAAAAAGGAATAAGTGAATTTCATGTAGTTTCTCAAATTACTGAGTAAAGCGATACATGCATACAGAAACAACTGAGTGAGTGGTTACTCAAGTAACTAAATAAAGAAACTTAATATAAATAAATCCACAGTTACTTACTGTAAAAAAAAAAAAAATTAGGACAGTTCCCAGGTGCATTAAGGGGTAAAATTATTGGGCATGCTTTTCGGAAATGTTTAAATACATCCATAAAAGATACCAGAAAGAGGATTTTTAACCCCTTAGAGATACCAAAATAAAGACAACGGAAAAAGCGCTTTTCCTATGTACGATATACTCTTACTTGATTACAAAGAAATGTCGAACTTCTAAATTTCTATTTTAATACCTTGAAGAGATACGACGAGCATACCCCATACTCAGTACCACTGCGAACCCCTCCCCCCCCCCCCCCCCTCATGGGGGACAGCCTCCATCGTCTGAGTTATCAATATTTGGAGTGAATTAAGGTGGAAAATTATCTTATTTTGGACGTAATTGTTGATCGAGATCGCCTAAATAAATTATTACAAGCGCAAGTTTCTTAGCCTGAGAAAACAGACTATCTTTCGCTCCTCTTCCCTTCACGAAGGTACGTAACATCTGTGTTCTCAGGCTGTATAGTTTGCGTGCCAGTTAGCCTCCTCCACAGGCGTCTCTGTGATCTAATTTGGATTTGGGTTTCCTGTGGTGTTACTAGAGAGGGACTAGGCGCTAGTTAGGCGAGAAAAAGGAACAGGAAGCCCATGAAAAGAAGAAATGACAGCCTGTGGAGGAAGCTACGTGCCAGTATACATATGTATTAGCAGAAATGGCACCACAAATCCCCGGTCACAAAATATCTATAAATATTGTTTCGAATAGACATACACGACCAACGTATTTTCCCTTTATTTATGTTCTCTATTTTATTTTATTTTCTAATAAGGGTATTTTATGGTGAATTGGTACCAGTTTATTTATCAATGCATTTGGTCACCTTAGCAACCAAAGTTGGTTGTCAAGAATCACGTCAAGTCATGCATATCCAAGTTGAATATCGCGCTCAAACACTACATCCATTAACTGAAATAAAATTGCTACTGTGTAATAGTTCTTGTTTATAGTCAACCTTAATCACTATCAAAGACAAGTTAAGTTGCAACGAGCTATTGCTTTCTTTATAGTTGATGTTTATGGTTGAGTAATAGTGGCAAAACTATAGATGGACGAACAGTGACTTAATTTGTTATGCATGGTTTTGCCAACCAACCATTGTTATCAGAACAATGAAAATTAAAAAATCTATTGTGAAAATGGTTGGCAAATTAGCATCACAATACCAACACTTGTAAACACTGCGCCCACCAATATTGGGTAATATATATTTTGGTTTTATTCAATGTTTTTAGTGTATTTTCGCGCCCTAAAAAATACCTTTCTGTAAGTGATAACACCAGGTAGCTCATGCATAAAATACCCTATTTAGATCTTACCCAAAGCAACGGGTGTTGAAGTTCGTTCATTTGAAGTGTTGGCCGAGTAAGACTAGGACTTTACCTTGAACCATTTTCTACAACAAAGCATGATGTGAAAATTGAGTACTTCCACTTTTTCATGCCCACTAAAATAGATCCTAAAATCAGTTTTTCTGTTCTTTATAAAAAACACTGCAAGCACTTTAGCAACAGATAAATAAAACGTCAACAAATGAATGTGTGACTTATCGTAGCGGGCATAAAGTTTTACAAGGGCTCAGTTTTCCATCATGCTCAGTTTGTTCTAGAAAATGGCGTTCGTGCACATCGCCTATCATGGTTGCTGAGATAACTTGAAATATTTAGCAAAAATGCCCATTTATAATTCTATGAACAAAGAACTGAATAAACGTTATCATTTAAAAAGAGAAGAATAAAATTATAAATATCTGTGGTCTCACCAAAAGCGACGCGCGTCTTCTTTAGGACTCTTAGCAATTATATTCAGAAACCAAGAAATAGGAAAATCTAAATTGCTCCCCAGCAAAGTCAGTCTAAAGCATTTATATTATAAAAGTTTGATGCTTTTGGCCTAGCCTGAAGGAATAGACTTAATTAATTCAGTAATGGAAAGGGAGTACAATAAAATGTTTAATTTGGCGGTTGAAGCACAGGTAGCCCATGCTATCTGTCTGTGGTAAACAATAAAAATAAACGTTCATACATTTTACTAACTACATTGAATCTGATTGGCTGAGAGCACACGGCTAAATACATACATACATACATTTTTATTCTCGTCCTTAAAAGGCTTTTCAGAGAACATAAATTACAAATAAAATATATCTAGAATCAATAGAGAGAAAAAAATAGTAATATAATAAAAATAATAAGAAATAAATATACACACATACATACATACATACGTATATATACCCTATAAATTACATTAATTAAATTAAGTATCTATAAATTTGCTAAGCATATTTGTTTTAAGTTTCTTCTTAAATTCTAAAACTGTCTGACTTATTTTTAAGTCTTTGTCAAGACTGTTTCACAGTTTTACACTTCTGTAATGGAATGTTCTTTGTCCTGTAGCAGTGGTGTATAGTGGGATGTGTAGGTTTGTCGAATTCCTTGTAGTTCTTGTACATACTTTGTCACGTCTAATCAGAGGTTCTGTAAGGATTTGTGGAACGCAACCGATCATACATTTAAAACACATCACAGCATCACGATAGAAAAGCAAAATAAATCTAAATCTGAATAGCATGTGAACTTGACAGTGATAATTGCATTGTCTGTAGTTATCACTGTCAAGTTCCCAGGCTCTTTCCGTTCTCAGGGAGTTGATGTGAAAAAGACAGCGAGATTTGCTTGTTATTGTCTCTTTTACCTGATTATAATTGTACTTTTACTTTAAAAAATGTATAATAAAACAATTATTAAATTCGGTTTTCGCATGATATCGTAAATTATCAAGACCTCGAGTCAGTATTATCTCCCTCAGCCAGGAGGCTTCGGCAGATAACACAGACCTCGGTCTTGATAATTTACGATATCATACTCAACCTCATCCAATAATTGCTTAATGTTCATACATTACTTGTTTCTTATGTTTTATCAATACTCCCTCAGCACTGTTCCAAGTGGCTTTTAAAAACCTTCACAGGAAGTCAAAGTAAAACATAAGAAACCGGTATGAATCGGTTTATTTTTATTAATAGATACCAATTTTTAATATTTTTAAAATCGCCATATATTCTCCCATAGAAAGCTTATATGAAACCACAGAAGGATAGCTCGGGCTACCTGTGGTTGAAGTATGTTTTGATGCGATGATGTGATGCATAGTGTCCTCCCTTTGGCACTTTGACCACCCGCTAGGTGATCACTTTCACACGAAGAATAGAGAATTTCACACTATAGCTACTATAGCTAGTACCTAATGAAATATTAATAATGTGTAAAATAGAAACCACTCCCAACTGATCAAAGCCGGCCACTTGAACGTCACAACACCTCAATTAATTCATGGAGCCTTATTTTTCCTCGTATAATCAATAATATATAAATAGAGTGCTTCTTAACAACACATGCGAATACCAGTTAAGAAAACACCAAATTGTTGATATGTTTAATTAATAAAAGCTTGATATGTTTTATTAATAAAAGCATAGTTGACTATGATAATAATGATAATATATCTTTGGAGTGCAAACTAGTAGATCCTTTACCCTGAAAACCAGAGGGTTTCTTGATCTTGTAGTTGTCTAGTATAACCGGTTCTTCCGTATTTACAATGCTCAATGCGGTTGACTGGAGTATTTATCATTTGTACGTCTGTGTTCGTTAACCTCGTTGCTTTACAAACCGTCAGATTTACAAACGCTAACAAGTAGAAAATAACCTCTGGTACCCAGGGTATAAAGCTATGTCTCCGGGCTATGTCCTTGAAATGATAAAGATTAGAGCTGTTAATAGAAAACAATGGAATTAGCCGCATTAAATGGCATTTTAAAAATAGCATTATCATGATTATATAAAATAGTAAAATAGTATAAATGAGTTCCCCGAGATACTGTTAGCACTCTAAGGTCTAATTCAAACATTGGCACATGTGACATGCGACGTTTGGCCTATTGGATATGAACTTAAAAATTGGGATTTTCTATTTAATAAACTTTATTTTTATCCACAATTTAAGAGCGCGCTTGTAAATGCTCTTGGTTGGAGCTGTTAAATGCATCGTTGTAAGTTTTTTCAGGGCTATTAAAAATGCTATAAAATGTTAGAGCAGATTTGGCAAAGTGAAAGAATCGAAATTATGCACGTGCGCGCAAATTTAATTATAGTAACGAAATCTCTGAAGCGTGACGATTTATAATACAAACCAACTGCAAACCAACATTTAAAAAGACTTTAAATACATAGTCAATCTAGAGTTATTCAATTTCTGACTGGAAATAGCTGTCAACAGTTGAATGATCAATTTTTTGTGTAAGTTTATTTTTGTAAAAGAAAACAATTTAAAGTGGTATAAGCCCAGGCGAGAACTAAGATGAAATGCAACCTCGTGTTGCAGTGAACCAAAACGCACCGAAAAAACAATTTTTCCAGTACGTCTTTTTTACGCTTACTACAACTTATTACAACTAAAACAAGCTTAAGTTTACGTTTTTATCAATTGTTTTAAATAAATTATCAATTATTGAGCATGAAGTTTTAGTTACTACCAGTAAAATACTGTCTTTTTACTGTCATACTGATAATCGGAAGCATTCATATCAACAACTCATTCAGCTCACTTGTTGTTTTGATAACCTTATCCTCTGAATGGTTAGTTTTCGCCATTTTATCTCTGAAAGTTTGTATATTTAAATTTGTTTAAAATGAAATATTGAAAAGCGTGTGATGTTTTGTGCTTGTATCATATGCGTGACGAAATTCGGGGTCAAATTAGACCACCCAAAACAAACGAAAATAAACATTAAAAAAGACATTTTCAAATTTAAAAGTTTTAATTTTCTCCGGTTTTTGAAATACGTCTTTTCATATACCAAATTCTTTTCGGATTAAAAGTACCATTATGTTATCACGTGCAAGAAAAAGCGGAGAAATGCCGGGTTGTGTAGGCTGATCAAAGTGCAAATGAGGCTGATACAGGTTGAACTTGCCGAACAGGTTTCTATTAGCCAATCAGCATCGATCGTGAACCGGTTTTATCTTCGCGGGCTGTAAACATATCGTAATATTCATCACGAGGTTCAGAAACTCGTGTTTTTAATCACTATTTTGTCTTCCGCCGTTTGGTATCGAAGTATTTATCTCCCGAGAGTGGATACTAAACCGGATTGAAGCATTCAAAGGTAAAATGGATAATATTATTGTGAAAATGTTTTGTAAAAGTTTTTCAATTTCTAACAGAAGTTGATTCCTTTCCTCCCGCCGTGAATTCGCTTATTTTTGCCCTGGTAATCCAGTTCAATTCAAAAAGTTTGTAGCATTTTTAGTTATTGTAATTATACTTTGTAGGTCTTCTCAAAACTTATTTGTGATAAAATATGGCCGATGAAAAGTCGCCCGATCTCACACAGCCTCTCACCGCTGACGAAGAAGCTAACGGAGTTCCCGAAGTCGACATCAAAGATGACTCCCAACTTAAACTTAAAAAAGAAGTTAGCGTTCTCAATGGTGTTGGTTTGGTTGTCGGAGTCATGATAGGCTCTGGAATTTTCATTTCTCCAAAAGGAGTCCTAAAACAAGTCGATTCAGTTGGCTTGAGTCTTTTAGTCTGGGCAGGATGCGGGCTTCTGTCTCTGTTTGGCTCGCTTTGTTATTGTGAAATGGGTACTATGATTCCTAAGTCAGGAGCCGAGTATTCGTACCTGAAGCATGCTTTTGGTCCTCTGCCAGGCTTCCTCTACAGTTGGACACTTGCTCTTATCATCCGTCCCTCTTCTATCGCGATAGTAAGCTTAACTTTCGCTAGATATGTGACACAACCGTTCTTCCCAAATTGTGAAATCAGTCCACTGGCTGTTCGAAAGGTTTTGGCTGCCGCTTGTATTGGTAAGAAACAACTCTAAATTATACGATGAATTTTATATTTTATTCCTTTTATCTATATCTATCTATCTATCTATATATATATATATATATATATATATATATCTTGGTGTTTTCTTAAATAATCAATTGAATTGTATCAAAATACGGAAATAGTATTTGAAAATACTACTACATTTTACACATGCCACGTCGTACCCAAACGATAGAAACCAATCATGTATGCGATTTTCAAATCATCTAGAAAATTACTTTTACTTGTTTTAAACTAATTTTTACGACGATTTCTTTGAAAATTTTAAATACTAGTAGTTAATCTAACATAAGCTTACTGTAAAAATCTTAGTATTATTGACGATTTGTAAACTTGCGTTCATATTGCATCAGCCACGTTGTATGCTAATGATATGGAAATTTCACTTTCTTGGTGGGCCATCGATCAATAGTGCCATGAATCATTGGCTCTTGGTTTACGAGGTTTTTCCCACAACACTTGAAATTCGTCAATTTCGACGGATATATCGATAAGAGATTACTTTATTGTCACTTGGAATTATGAAATGTTTTGGTCAGGGACTCGGGAGCGCGGAGTATAAAAAAGCGCTCCAGAATTTTGAAGCACCTAATTTCTTACGGCTTTTCTAATGCAGTTGCTTGAAATACTCCATTTACAATGTAAATTATCATCAATTCAGTCACCACACTACAAGTTAATATAGAGAGGTGTAATAGTGTAATGTAATGGTGTGGTGCAAGTGGTTCGGATTCTGGGCCTACTGTTGTGTTGTTCACAAAGAATAGGGGATTGTCTCCCATCACAACAGTCTGGTCTCAGAGGCATTCACTAATCACATTCATGATTGTAAACTGCGTGGCAGCAATGTGCGCCTTCATATAGCAGTCTGTTAAGTCCTCCGCATTTTGAATAAACACTGAGACGTCTATTCTCAGTTTCTGTTATCCCTGCTTAGGATGAGACCGTTATTATTATTATATATATAGAATTATATATTACTATGTTCATTTTATTCTATAATTTATTAATTCCAATGGGTAAGGATAACAAAGATGTTGATTATGAGTGATTGTTAATAATTTGTTATAAAAGTATTTTGGGTCTTTTGTTGTGGCTGGAAGGTATTAGATGTGCTTTATAGCAAAGCATGAAATACAGTGTTGATTAATTTTTCAGATGACATCTACTTTGAAACTAAATTTGGGAAATGGATAGAAATATATTTTACTAAAACATTTTACTCTAATATTACATAAATAATTAAAACAAAATTTAAAACGACAAGGTTTTTTATTCGACGTTTCAACGCCATCAGGCGTCATTTTCAAATGTGAATACTACCAAAATTACTCAACTGTTAGCACCGCCAAAAAAACGATCAATCGTGTTTTGAATTCCAGTTAACTCATGTGACCATTTGGGGCGCTCCAAATGGTCATGTGACATTAAAATAACGTTAAAATATCGTTAAAATAACGTTATTTTAATGTCACATGACCATTTGGAGAGCCCAAAATGGTCATGTGAGTTAACCAGAATTCATAAATCGATTGATCGTTTTTTTGGCGGTGCTAACAGTTGAGTAATTTTGGTAGTATTTATTGCAAGTGAACGATAAATAAGTAACAAATTTGAATAAAATAACGTTTTAAATTTTATTAAGAAAACTACAAAAAACCAACATCTTGTTTGAATAAAATAACTTTATTATTTCATTGTTGATTATACTGTAAAAAGTTCAATTTTTAAACAAGCAAAAAATAGAATCTAAATAAAGCATATTTAATCAAGAAAAAAAATATTTAAAAAATAAAAAGTTATTACATTTAAGTCTACAAGATTTACGATGTTGAAGTTTTGCGATTGAAATTCGTGTCGTGTTCATTTCACTCGAAGGGTTTTCCCTTGCGATAACTCCGCTCGTCATTGGTCAACTTATAATATGATTTAAAAGACTAATAACGTTTCGGGATCATCTTGACTCCATTATCAAGGTTTTATTATGTAAAGGCTTAATGTGTTGATAAATACAATAGAGGATTGAAATACAATCAAAAGAGTTAAACAAAGACTTTGGCCCGTAATAAATAAAGTTCAAAAAATATGATTTATAAATGTGATTTGGCAATTATTGCATTCCAAGTTCATTTTAGTCTCGGGTTTGTTTACCGTTTATAAACGGTGTTTGTTTCCTGAACAACTCATTTGAAATCACACTTGTATAACAAATGGAAAATAGCGAGTATACTAGTATAGGCTGCGTCGGTGTTTGATATAAATGATAGGTAATATAATGAAATTAGTAACTGTACCGTAAAGAATGTTAGCTTAATTTTACTGACGTTTACGTTTACATTTTTTACGTTGTTACAAAATTCATTATATTACCTATCTTGTGTAACATAAGTATTGTGAAATCCTTTGTTTGATTGTGCATGCCTTTTACACCAACTAACATGACGTCCTCCTCGGTAATAACTCTACAATCTTTTTGATTTGCGTGGTCGTCACATAGTAGTATGCGTGCAGCCGAACACAAAATCCAACAGGATATCGCGTAGTAGTAAACCAGTTACTCACCGTTGGTATTACTACGTTTGCCTCTATTGTGGCGAAATTAGTCAAAGAATAGAAGCAAAACCTGTGGTATTATATTATAATTATAACTGAGAAACTGATAATTCGAAATGAGAATATTTAAAGACACATATTAAACTTATTTCAAGTCCAAGCGCTTTTTACTTATGCATTTTGCTTTCGAAACACACCATGCATGTACTGTGACATGCCATTTTAACGTAATATTGTAACGCAACGCGCACTTTATATCACAAATAGAACTCAAAGCTCGCTCTATTGTTACACGAAAACTCTGACACAAAGGCTCATGATGTGCAGTTCATCATGGATTGGAAATAACAGGCTCTGCAAAGGGATGTAAAAGATATCATATTTATAACTATAAGCCATGTGGCAGCAAAGTTCGCCTTCATCAGCGATCCGTACATATGATTTTTTTTAAATATTAAAAAATTTATTTTACTTTTTTTTTTTAAATCGAACGCGTTGAGGCGTATGGAAAATGCGCTATATAAGGGCCACATTACATACATCACTTTAAACTCTTTATATGTTACTTTTATTTCTGACAATCCTCCAGATAATTCTCTCAAATACATGCTTACCCTCCGTTTCGCGTCGTATTTGTTCTATCAATCCCCGCGTGCTTTATTACTGCACACAGCACGCGCGCGCGTGAAAGAAAACTCTCTGATTTGAAGGGTAGTAAAAGTAGGGTACATCGGATCTGAAATCAGTTTTAAAATCATCTTTTTTTTTTTGTCCAGAAACAATGAACGCATGTGTTGAAATCTTGTTATTTGCTACGTGACCTACGTGCTTGAAAGCTCTCTTGAAAGATAGGCATGGGCATGTCGAGAAGACAGTGATAAAATACGTGGACAAACTCGGTCGTGAAATCCAGTTAAACAAGTTCAACATTTCATCAATGATGAAGGGTGCAAGAGATTAGTATAGGTCATTTCAAGACCGATCGAAAGGAATTCTGGATATACATGCAGTATCCAAACAGGTTTGATCTAGAGATTAAAAATTGATGTTTTCGTCAAGTGGAGGTCACTCTGTTTAGACACAAAGTACCCATGAGCTTGGATAGGCACGTTTATTGGTACAACAAATAAAACGTACACCTAATATTCTACTTGACTGAAATCAATATCTGCGACTCGTTATGGTTCCATTACACCACAGGCAGCCCAAGCATACATTCTGGAGACTATCAACTATCTAGATACGTTGTATTTGTTATTTGTCGACACTAATGAATGTGTCCATTATTTGTTACTGAAAGCGTACCCTACAAGTTTGACACGTTTACCTTACAAGTTTAACATGACGTATCTTTTGAGTAATAGAGGATATTACATGGGCGCGCGGAGATATGAATTTTATCTTCGAGTGTTGATAAGATATCCCACGAGTGAGCGCAGCGAATGAGTGGGATATCTTTTCAACACGAGAAAATAAAATTGATATCTCCAAGCGCACATGTAATGTTCTGTTTATTATATAACAGATTGAAGAAAAATTTTTTTTTTTTGAAAGTTGATTGGTTAAGAGTGATATCACACATGTGCGATATCAATGATATCTTCATGACTAGGATAGGCTTTTTATCTAGTTGATATCACTCGGTATACCACTATATGTTATATAATAAAACGTGTTATATGTTCATCGTTTTATTAGTTCGTTTATTTTGTTTTCTCAAAATACATCTCACGAAATGGACACATTTGCTAGTTACTGTATTCTTGTTATTCCCTGTGTCTTTTTTGCGTTTTCTTCATGCTGGTTTCTGCATTGTATATATAGAGGATATTACATGGGCGCGCGGAGATATGAATTTTATCTTTGAGTGTTGATAAGATATCCCACGAGTGAGCGCAGCGAATGAGTGGGATATCTTTTCAACACGAGAAGATAAAATTCATATCTCCAAGCGCACATGTAATGTTCTGTTTATTATATAACAGATTGAAGAAAAAAATATATATATTTTGAAAGTTGATTGGTTGAGAGTGATATCACACATGTGTGATATCAATGATATCTTCATGACTAGGATAGGCTTTTTATCTAGTTGATATCACTCGGTATACCACTATATGTTATATAATAAAATATAATCTGTTCATTTGCACTTCAATACATAATATTTACAGTGAGTCACACAAGTTAGGAAAAGGAAATAAATCAGTAGTGCGCAAAAAGATGTATAAGATCAATTTTAGCACTGAAGGAACTAAATGTTTTCTAAGCCAGTTCCTCGTGATCGTCATCGACGAAGGGCTAAAGCTCAAAACGTCAGTAAAGTTAGTTCAAATTTTTTTTACGGTGTTACAATTTCATTATATTACCTATCGTTTATATCAAACACCGACGCAGCCTATACTAGTTTACTCGCTAGTTTCCATTTATATTTTAAACAGTCAGTTACAAATTTCATTATATTACCTATCGTTTATATCAAACACCGACGCACTATACTAGTTTACTCACTAGTTTCCATTTATGAGGGACACAGGTTTAGTTGATTGATTGATGATGATTATTGTCATTATCATCATGATGCATAAAATAAGCGTAAAGACCAAGTGTTAGCATTTGTTGACAACACAAACTCTTGTTTTAACGAATGCAACACTATATGCCATGCACTAAGTCTGTTTGCACATTGTAACGAATTATATTTCTTTTCGATTTTCAGGTGTGACAATATTTATCAATTGTGGAAGTGTGAGGTGGGCAACACGAATCACAGACAGCTTTACTCTCGGTAAACTGGTTGCCATAGCAATTCTGGTCATTATTGGTATTATCACTCTAGCACAAGGTAAATACAGCTGGACCACGTGGTACCTGTGACATCCAATCACAGCTGTTGACATAGTATGACGTAGTTGACCACCTGTCAATGAGTATATTTGATTTGTTCTTTGATTGGCCAATAGTGATAAGTAAATATTCACCGCAATCTCTTTGACTTTCACAATAAATATTAATATTAGTGTGAGTCGACGCATCAAGCGTCATTTTCTTTGACTTTCATCATCTTTATCGGATAGCGATATATCGGTATATGACGATTGATAACGATGGTGATGATTACAAAGATAACTATAATGACGATGATTATGATTTTTGTATTCTTCACATTTTACATTTAATGCATTATTTTGTTCCTTTCTATCCTTTCATGATTTCTTCTATCTTTCTCTCTCCTTCTCTATCTTCCTTTCTTTCAGTTTCTTTCTTTCTTTTTTTCTTACTTGCTTGCTTGCTTCCTTTCTTTCTTCCTTTCTTCCTTCCTTCCTTCCTTCCTTCCTTCCTTCCTTCCTTCCTTCCTTCCTTCCTTCCTTCCTTCCTTCCTTCCTTCCTTCCTTCCTTCCTTCCTTCCTTCCTTCCTTCCTTTCTTTCTTTCATTCATTCATTCATTCTTTCATTCACTTTTTTTCTCTCTTACTTTCCTTTCAATCTTTTTTCCTCTTTCCTTTCTATGTATAGTAAGTGCATGATGAAAGTTTATCCTTTCTCTATTTCATTTTTTCACTCAATTATTTTCCCTTCTCATTTCTCCCAGGTAATGTGGAACACTTACAGGAGCCATTTGAAAACAGCAACACAAGCCCAGCAGCCATTGGTCTTGCCTTTTATTCTGGATTATGGGCCTATGATGGATGGTAATTATCGCACTATCTAATTTTTGGTCCACGTAGTCCCACCATCTAATTTTGGTC
Organism: Metridium senile; assembly: GCA_949775045.1. Lineage (NCBI taxonomy): Eukaryota > Metazoa > Cnidaria > Anthozoa > Actiniaria > Metridiidae > Metridium > Metridium senile. The sequence goes on from OX459100.1 coordinate 5,925,201, forward strand.
CCCGAAGTCGCACCATCTAATTTTAGTCACCATAGTCGCACCATCTAATTTTGAGGGGATACCCTAGCTCCTGATAGGGGCGAAGTATATAAATAAATCTTAATAAATCGTTCTTTTTTAACGTCACTTTTTTAACGTCTCAACCTTCTAGCAAGACACTAATGGCCTTGTAATTGAGCACGCAACTCTGCTTGCATGTTTTTTGCAGGGGGAAATAAAACGATTTTGTTTTTGTCAGATTTAGTAATCAGTTTTTCTTCTTCTTTCAGGAACGCTCTCAACTTTGTCACAGAAGAAATGAAAAACCCTGCCAGGTGAGTGGTAAATGAAAATGGTGATGATGATAACGTCAGTCAATGATGAGAATGTTAATAGATGTCGATTATAGACGTTTTCACACTAGAAGAAGGACAAATCGTCTGGACGGACAAATCGTCTTTTGACGGACAAATCGTCTTATGACGGACAAATCGTCTTATGACGGACAAATCGTCTTATGACGGACAAATCGTCTTATGACGGACAAATCGTCTTATGACGGACAAATCGTCTTATGACGGACAAATCGTTTTATGACTGACAAATCGTCTTTTGACGGACAAATCGTAAATCGTTTTATGACGGACAAATCGTCTAATGACGGACAAATCGTCTTATGACGGACAAATCGTTTTATGACGGACAAATCGTCTGATGACGGACAAATTGTCTGGACTGACAAATCGTCTTATGACGGACAAATCAGGCCAATGATAACGACTTGACGCGATGGTGCACATTGTCATCATTAAATATTTGATCTCATTATGTCAACAGGGATCTACCACGTGCACTGATGATTGGCATCCCCTTGGTTACCGTCTGTTATCTGCTGACCAACATTGCATACATCGCAGTCGTTGGAGGTCAAGGCATTCTTGATTCTGGAGCCGTTGCCATGGTAATGAAATCAACAACAAATTTGCAAATATTTGTCATGATTATCACACGTTTTTTTTTTTTTTTTGCTGCAATTGAAACAGAAAACTGTCAGAAAACAAAACTGTCAACTTTTCAATTTTAACCGGCGTACCTACTCTTATTTAGTCTGTCGGTGATATGAAACTCGGACCGATGAACTGGGTTATTCCAATCTTCGTGGCTTGCTCAACGTTTGGCTGTGTCAACGGACTGGCTTTTAGCGGTGCAAGGTAAGATTGCGTGACATTTATTTCATGACACTGTAACCGTTACGAAAAAATGGGGGATAGTCAGCACCAAGTCGAAAATCGTTTAGGATTGGTTTAAAAACAATAGAGTCTTTCCAAACATTTGACCTAAACCTAACCAAACAATAGCGGTACTGTATTAGGGGGCCAACGAAAACGCAGCTTTCGACTGGTGCTGTATTACTCAAAAATGGGTAAAGCTCTAAGCGTTTTATCAACACTGCAAAATTATGGTGCATTAATATTGATATTGCGTGACATTTGTTGCGTGACTGCGACCTATGTGCATTTCGTGATTATTTCGTGACAGTGCGTGACTCGTGTGTATTGCGTTACAATCATTAACAAATTCTCTGTTTTATGCCGATAGACTGGTGTACACGGCGGCTCGTAGCGGTCACATGCCTAAGATACTTGCTATGATTCACACCAAGAGACGTACACCTATGCCTTCTATTATATTTATGGTAAGATTATAGTATCAAACATGTTTATTTGCTTGATATTTGTTGATAGTAATAATAACTTGGGTACAAGGTGATAATGGTCGGTGAGAGCACACAATGTTGTTGTTTTTTTTACTTAAGGCCGATTTACACGATACGATTTTTACCTACGACTGTAGTATACGATTTGCCTACAACATGTAGTAGGTATCATTCACACGCGCACGACTAGTCGTATACGATTCGTATACGCCATTGCTAAAATCGTGAGTGATTGGACGAAATACTAGTTACAGTCCTAATATGGAACAAATCACGTCATTTTCCTACGACTAGTCGTAGGGTTTTAAACCTTGGCTCAAAATCCTATTACAAGTTGTAGGTCGCGTGCGTCAGTCGTAGGCAAGTCGTAGGGGCATTTACACGGCACTATTTGGAGCTCATTTGAGTCGTATACTACAAGTCGCACACGACAATCCTGCCGTGTAAATCGGCCTTTATGATTATGATGAGGGCGTTGATGATGACGATGATGTTGATTATGATAGCGATGATGATGGCGATCACGATATTAATGATGATGATGGCGATCACGATGAGGAGGATGATGATAGCGATGACGATGATAATAGCGTTCGCGATGATGATGATGATGAAGTTGATAGCGATGATGATGGCGATCACGATGTTAATGATGATGATGGCGATCACGATGAGGATGATGATGATAGCGATGACGATGATAATAGCGTTCGCGATGATGATGATGTTGATAGCGATCACGATGACGTTGATGATAAAGGACGATCACGTTGATGACCACGATGGTGTTGATGATGATGATGATAATAGTGTTGATCATCATCATCATAATTTTGATGATGATGAAGAGGGCGGTCACAATTATGTTGACGATGATAATATTGATGACGATGGTATTGATGATGATCGTGATGTTGGTGATAATGATGTTTAAGATGATGATGACCACAATGATGGTGATTACGATATGTACATATTTCAGTATTTATCAACAATGTTCAAACTCATTCATTGTGATTTTATTCCTTAGAACGTTATTGCTCTAATAATGTTGTTCCCCGAGTCAAGTACGTTCAGTACGTTGGTGAACTACTTCAGCTTTGCTGCATGGTTATCGTACTTCGCTGTGTTCGTGGCTCTACTGTACTTAAGATGGAAACATCCTGAAGCTAAACGTCCTTATAGGGTAACTAGTAATATTTAATGGAAACTAGCGAGTAAACTAGTGTAGGCTGCGTTGGTGTTTGGTATAAACGATAGGTAATATAATGAAAGTTGTAACACCGTAAAAAATAGAAATGGAAACTAGCGAGTAAACTAGTATAGGTTGCGTCGGTATAAACGATAGGTAATATAATGAAAGTTGTAACACCGTAAAAAATAGAAATGGAAACTAGCGAGTAAACTAGTATAGGTTGCGTCGGTATAAACGATAGGTAATATAATGAAATTTGTAACACCGTAAAAAATAGAAATGGAAACTAGCGAGTAAACTAGTATAGGCTGCGTCGGTATAAACGATAGGTAATATAATGAAATCTGTAACACCGTAAAAATAGAAATGGAAACTAGCGAGTAAACTAGTATAGGCTGCGTCGGTATAAACGATAGGTAATATAATGAAATTTGTAACACCGTAAAAATAGAAATGGAAACTAGCGAGTAAACTAGTATAGGCTGCGTCGGTATAAACGATAGGTAATATAATGAAATTTGTAACACCGTAAAAAATAGAAATGGAAACTAGCGAGTAAACTAGTATAGGCTGCGTCGATGTAAACGATAGGTAATAGAATGAAATTTGTAACACCGTAAAAAATAGAAATGGAAACTAGCGAGTAAACTAGTATAGGCTGCGTCGGTATAAACGATAGGTAATATAATGAAATTTGTAACACCGTAAAAAATAGAAATGGAAACTAGCGAGTAAACTAGTATAGGCTGCGTCGGTATAAACGATAGGTAATATAATGAAATTTGTAACACCGTAAAAAATAGAAATGGAAACTAGCGAGTAAACTAGTATAGGCTGCGTCGGTGTTTGATATAAACGATAGGTAATATAATGAAATTTGTAACACCGTAAAAAATGTTGACTTAACTTTACTGACGTTTCGAGATTTAGCCCTTCGTATTACCTATAGCAATATTTAATGATGATAATTAGCGTGACGAAGACGACGACAAAGAATGATGATGGTGATCATGATGATAATGACGTTGATGAATGATGAAGGTGGTAATGATTATCGTTTTTAGCTGATTATTTCGGTGATGATGAATGTTGATGATATTGACGATGATGATTGATGATGACGATGAAGGTGGTAATGATTATCGTTTTTAGCTGATTATTTCGGTGATGATGAATGTTGATGATATTGACGATGATGATTGATGATGACGATGAAGGTGATAATGATTATCGTTTATGGTTGATTATTTTGGCGATGATGATTATGATGGACACGACTTGGCAATGATAACACACGACGTTGACTGTATAAGTAACTGATAAATGTTATAGCAAAGTTAATATACAAGAAGACAGAACTATCTCCATTTTAGAAAGAATGTGTAAATGAATACGATTTTTTCACCCAAAAACTACATGATATCTCCATTGTGTTGACGTTGTTTCATATCTCGTGTGCTAACAGCTGTTTGTTTGGTAGGTCTGGACAATCATCCCCATCATCTCTGCATTGATAGCACTCTATCTACTTATAACACCATTCACTAAAGAACCAATGGAATCAAGCTTGGCTCTCTTCTTCATTGCTCTTGGGATCCCTGTGTATTTCATTTTCTGTAAATACGACCTTTTAGGGAAATGCGGATTTTGCGGTAAGTTGGGCTAGATTTTGTGCTTGTTTATGTTTATTGACTTTTCGATCATTCAAATTGATGGTCTTTCACGTCTTCTGTAGTTTCCTCCGCAGCCGTGTTTAGCCTGGTCACGCAACGCTCCCTCATCGTGACTGAGGTAGCGTTGTGTGACGAGGCTAAGCACGGCTGCAGTGGAGACTACGTCTTCTGGGATAAGGACGTTACATAGGTCTCGTCTTTCCACTATATTACAACTAAAGACGTAACAGACCCTGGCTGTGACCACTCTCAGTGACTGGGTAATACTAACACACACTATACTCGCTAACCTACATACGGGATGTTTATAAGAACCGCTGAGGACGTAATAAACACTGACTCTAACCGGACCCCCTCCGTCAATCAATGACTCGTAACTCCAAAACTACTACAACTACTCATCCTAAATTGTTTTTAATTTTCTTTTGTAGCTAAAATAACCCTTTACATTCAAACAATGTGCGACTTTGCATTGGAAGAAAACGAAGCTATCGACGAAGATTAGAAACTGTCATCGTTATCGCGTCAAAGCATAACTTGGTTGTAAGATAAAGACGATAAATAGTCTCTAGGCCACAGGGAACCCGGCTTTTGGTTGCTTTGCTTAAAAAAATCTCTGAGTTACCACAGGAATCCCGAAAAAGCTACGCGTATATGCAAAAGCGATTTTTTTAAGCAAAGCAACCAAAAGCCGGGTTCCCTGTGTCTAGGCTATAAGAATTAGAACAAAACGTTTCAGTGATTGAATGACGTTGTAGAAATGAATACGAATAGGTGATAAATAGGTATTTATATCAATATAAATTAACGAGACATTTTGCCAGAACTGCATGCAAGGGCTCTTTCGTTTTAAAAATAATTTTTTAAACAGAAAAAAAATCGAATAATTATATTTTTTTATTCAAAGCGAGTTCTGGGAAACGTAGTTCTGGGAAAATCTCTCGTCGTTTAGTACGATTTAAGATATTTTAGGAATTAGTGCATTAATTTTCAATATTATGTTAAATTTATTTAATCGAATTGTGTAGAGAGAAAAAAATTCTACTTTTCTCACCTCAATATTTCGCGAACTGGGTGGTGTGAATTATTTTTTTTCACAGTTGCTATTAGAATTTTAAATAATTAGACGTTTCCACTATAGAAGAGTGGGTGCGACTTATGGAATCATTCAATTTCACCAACCAGTTCGCATACAATAATAATCATTTTAATTTATTGTCTACTGTAAAGACGTGCTTGTGCTATTTTCCGGGTTTCTTTGTTCAAAATGTGTTACTATAACAACCAAAGGTAGTGTAGAAATACGCGTTTCGATGGTAACAGTATAGCTTTAGTAATTATTTCATGAAGTGGCTATACATCTATTTTCATCTGTAAAAAAATAATCGTTTTAAACTTTCGATATTCTTCTTCTCTGCCAAAAGAGTATTCCGTAAAAGATCCTGTATCTTTGCCAGGATTGTCTACTAAAGACTCTGTTGGCAGGGTTAAGTTTTTAGCAAATCTAAAACGCATTTTTAAAAGTCCAATAGAGGGATTTCATGGCAGCCATGTTTGTAATTAAAAGCTTTTCACTCAAGGGAACTAAAATCCTTTGTCTCCCCAATTAGTAGGACACACGTATCAAGCTAGAAAGATTGAGACGTTAAAAAAATGATTTGTTTATTATTTATCATTCATTCTAAAATTTCATTTGTACTTGCCCACAAACATGGCTGCCATAAAATCCCTTTATAGGTCATTTTTATAATGACGTCAGGACCAGAATGCTTTACGGGTCTTTATTTAATCCCTCGTTTTCACACTAATTATTTCACAAAAAGAAAGTCAGCAAAGCATTCTGGTCTATAATGCAAATGGCCATTCATCCAGGGAGGGGTGGGGTGGGGTGGGGTAAGTAGGTTAAGTGATAATTATAAACAAATGTATAGATGTTTAATGATAGTGTAAAGTTAGGTACGATATAATCAGAATTTAATGTTAATTAATTTAATTAAATATACTTGTTTCAAACATTGCTGGTTCCGCCGAACTTGTTGTCCGCACTCTTATTTATAACATGTTTTTAAGACATTTGTTCCATCATGCCATCTACCACTGCAACATCTTGCTATGATCATATAGCACAAACACGTACAATACGCTATGAATAAATCGAGAGAGCTGTTCTCCTTAACCCGTGAAACAAAGTGTATTAGTATAAGTGATAGACAAATAACAATAAAAGAACACAATGGAATGAGCGTGCATTAAAGAGTGATACACTAAAGAGTGTTTCACGGGTTAATGAGAACAGCGCTTAAAAGAGTAGAAATGCCGGCATCATTTGTAGGCTTCAGAGTGTGGACTAGCTTTGATTGCGAGAACGATTTTTGAAATAGGTGTATCAACAAAATACGACTAATAAAGTGCTCGTACTAAAACAAATAATAGTAAATAGTGCTATCAAATAAACTGAATAGAGTTGGAATGGAATTAATGTGCACTAAAGAGTATCACACTTAATCTTTGAAAGCGCTGTCAAATCGATAGTCAAACTAGACGCTCTATGAGTGTGAAGTCGGGCTAGTCTCAGGCTAGTCATAAAATCAACACAGGAGGCTAAACAATTCTACTTTGGCTTCCTGTGTTCGTTCCCAAAGCATCATTGGGGACTACGCGACATAAAAGATAGATACATACATAGATTGACTAAAAGGTAAACCTAGAGTCGGGCTAATAACTGAGAAGACCATACAATAGACTATTTTCATGTAAAACTATTTGACAAAAGGCGCATTTGCACAGAGATTCATTGCCTGAATTCATAGTAAATTTCATGCAAATATTTATAGGCGATACCATTTTTCGTGCTTTGCTTGAAATTCAGGGCTGTCAACTCTCCCGGATAATCCGAGAGTCTCCAGATTTTGGAACGTTTCTCCCGGTCTCAAGATTTCGGCGTCAAATCTCCTGGATAATCGGTAAAATTGTCAAGATTTCGGACAAACAAAATGGCGGAAATTCGGAGATTATCGAACAAAATGGCGGAAGTTTCCTCAATTATCTGAATCTCCACATTTGAACTCGTCCGGGCTTGACAGCCCTGGAAATTTGTGAATATTTTGACAACAAATTAAATCGATGCTTAGCCTGTTCAAATGTGCCGTTTGTTGCAACGTACATCTGTGATACATAACCTGAAACTGGAGTATAGAAGACACACTATGTAGTTCGGTAAAAACCTGTATTTGCCGTTCAAGGTAGCCTGCAAACAAGCGTTCTTTTGGGTTTTGAGGTTTTGATTTTGGGGTTTCTGTGTTGTTTTGACACCCGCGAAAAACATGGGGCCTAGACAAAAAAAAAATTATAACACAGGAACCCCAAAATCCGACTTCGAATCCGACCACCGTTGGATTCATTCCAAAAAAGTAACTTAAATTTGTACCTCCCTCTAAAATCGTTTAATAGAAAACGTACACCCTCTTTCAAAGCTACAAAAGTCGGTGTTTTTGAAACGAATCCCAACGAATTCTGACCATTTAAAAATGTACACCCCATTTTCACGTATTTTTAAAAACGTACCCCCTATATTTTCACCGCCCCCACCCCCTTTGCGACGTAAAGAATCGGTTCCCAATAACGAAGAGACCACTAGTAAGGTCGAACAACCAAAGTATTACTCCAGTGAAACTGCTTCCAAATGGCTTCAAACTTGGCCAAGTAATATAAGACACATTATTGTAGGAAGTGGAAATACACTACTAATGTTTGCTGCATCAAGGTCTCCCCAAAGAATTATGCCAAATAAATCAGACAATCATTGCAAAATTTACAAAAAATAGTATGGGGAAAGTGAATTACTTTTACAGTAAATTTAATAATAATAATAATAATAATAATAATAATAATAATAATAATAATAATAATAATAATAATAATAATAATAATAATAATAATAATAATAATAATAATAATAATAATAACGGTTTATTTGAAGCATTTCTACAGGGTAGCTCTACATCTTCAAAGTAATAAATAATGATTGTCAAATAGAAAAATAAATAGTGATATGGAAATAGTATAAAAGTTGTGTATATGAATGTATGATAATCTAAAGTTATGAAATTCCAAGGCGTGTTTTAGCTTTGTTTAACAATAGTTTGTACACTTGTTTTGCAAATGTTTTTATTTTCTCGGGTAATTGCTGGAAGTTCGTTGTACAGCTTTGCACAGTTATCTTGGAAGGTTCCAGTTTCAAGTGGGACTACTAAGTGTATGGAACTGCTTGACCGTAACTGGCGGCCGACTTTGCGTATTTCTATCTTTAGGTAGTCTGGAAATGATGGATCCCACAGTGACCTATGGGCTAGGCGGAGAAGGTGATATTCTGTTCGCTCTTTAATTGGGAGCCACATAAGCCGTTGTAGTACGTAGTAAATTTAATATAATATGGACAGGACAACGGTTGCGTACTCAAAATGATTCAGTAAACTTGTCCAATCTTCTGAAACAAATTGTCCAATATTGTTTACATAATTTTGTCAATCATGGTATGTGAAGCCATATCACATGACCCATGGGAAACTGATGTATCCTTGCGGAATTTCACTCTGTTTTGTCAATCATAGCGCATGACGTCATTCATCATGTGACCTGTGAGATGTTATGAATTCACTTCGTGAGATCTCCGCCTCTGAAAAAAAAACCCCTGGGCAAACACAGTCAAAAGTAACTGACAAAACAAATAAACACATTCTCACCATGACATACTGACACTAAAAAATACCTGGGCACAGGTTAACCCTGGTAACAGGGTCTAGTTTACCTACAATCGAGGCTATACGGTGTAATAACCAACTTGAAACTGGTCTGTTAGCGTCAGTCGTGGACAATAGGAATTTCAATCGCCAATTGCCGTTCGCCCCGTCAACCTTTTTTGAATTAGGTGTACCCCTGGGAACGTAGTCTGTTGGAGCTTGTTCCGGAAGTCAATATTCAGCTCTTTCCTGATTGGTCGACCTTATTAGGTCGACCAATGAAAATCAAGATAGCCATTCAAAGAAAGTCGTTAAATAGGTTTGAATTTTGACTTCCGGAACAAAGTCCAACAGACTACGTTCCCAGGGGTATATGTTGTGGAAGCGAGAAACGAGCGACAGAAGAATACCCCTGGGTTCCCGAGGATGCCATCATCTATACAGTATATAGCAACAGCACTAGAGCCTACTGTTAAAATAGATGAGGTATAGTTTTCAGATCTTACCATGGACTGTACCAGTATAGTTTTCACTGAATTGAAGATTGTAAGTTGTATCAAAGGGAAACATATTCAACATCCTTGGCAACTCTGTCAGATTACTGTCTAGTTGATTGTGATAAATAAGAATATAACTGATTGCCTATTTTCATTATGTGCAGAAGATCATTAGGACAGTTAATACCCTTTTTGCTATTACATATCAAGAAACATAAATTGCAACACACTGCTGTCCAGCATTTTGTCCAAATACAGAGACATCACCATGACTATATCATGCTATATGGTGCTTTTTAACAATTAAAATTGTTTTCCTTGGATCAATACAAACAACAGAGGGACCAGGATTTTTTTCTATATCTTTACTCAGTTTCAACTTACAATTAATAATTTTCACAACATGGTTTTGAGTCTTATAAGTTGATAATGACAAGATACATGCAAATAGAAAATAAATTATTTCTGGCTTTGTAGCTATATAAATTGTGCTCTAGTTTGGTAGCGTGTTCTTAAGAAATAAATAAACGAACAACACTTCTTTCTTTGTTTATAAACCCACTTTTTCTTGTATTTGCATACATAATTATTTTTACATATTGACAATATTTTTTTACTTTAAAACAGCAATGTATTGTCGATGACCTTTTTACGAGTAGTGCTGTATTAAAAACAAGGACTTCGAGCTTTCTACTTTTCGTGATCGCTTTGGTTTATTAGTGATTAGTACAAACATGACAATGAACAAACTTCATATAACGAGATCCGAGTTCCTTCGATTCGTTTATTGACACCAATGAATCATTATTCACATCTTTAGTTACTTGTAAAGCTTTATTTATTAATAGAGGGGGTCGTAAGGGTTTGCGGTATTGCGGTATTGAGTCATTTTTGTTGCGGTATTACGGTAATTTTTATTTTAACATGCGGTATTGCGGTATTCAAATAATATGCGGTGTGCGGTAATCCTACAGTTTAGGCCTTGGTATTCGGTGAAAAACTAATATAATCGTCTACTCTATTGACAGATATCCTCTTAAAGGTCAGAGATACATTACAAACATATTATTTTTTCATGAAACCCTTAGTTTTTAATTTAAAACGGCTATTTTTGAATTTTCGTTGTGGTATATCGGTGTTTAGATAAATTTGGAAAGAGTGAGAGAGTTTGGAAACGCTACGTCGACGATACCTTTGTTGTTGTGAACAGATCACACGTAGATAGCCTACTTGTCCATCTGAACAGCCAACAAGATTCCATCCGTTTCACCATGGAAACCGAGAATGACAACAAGATCGCCTTTCTCGACACCTTAGTACACAGGGATCCCAACGGCCGTCTCTACACAAGCGTCTACAGAAAATCCACCCATACAGACCAGTACCTTGCGTATGACTCACACCACCCCAAGTCAGTAAAACGCGGAGTTGTGAAATGTTTATACGACAGAGCGTCTCGCGTCGTTACTAAACCAAACGGCATGGTAAGTGAAAAACAACATCTCGCTTCAGCTCTTAATTCTAATGGTTATCCTACACCTTTCTTGCAGAGAGTTACCAAGACCCGTCCAGCCCGCCAGAAAGAACAACAGACTCACAGATCCTTAGCTGTACTACCTTTCGTAAATGGAGTATCTCAGAGTCTAAGCCGTTGCCTTCAACACCATGGCATTCGCACAGTCTTTAGATCTGATACGACTCTACGCAAACACTTGGTAAGACCGAAAGACCCAATACCATTTGAAAGGAAAGACAGCGTAGTCTACAGGATTCCATGCGGTGAATGCGACAAAGTTTACATCGGAGAAACCGGAAGACCCGTGAATGAAAGACTGAAAAAACACCAAAGAGATGTAAGACTGGCCCGTATCGAGACCTCAGCCGTAGCCGAACATGCCCACAAGACCGGACACAACCTGAGCTGGAAAGACGTCAAATACATCGACCAAGACGTACATTGGCACACACGCAGAGTCAAGGAAGCCATTCAGATCCGACTACACCCTAACAACATCAATAGGGATTGCGGCATCGATCTACCGGAAGCGTGGATGCCAACAATCAAGAAGCATGCTGGGATATCACGCGTCAGCCAATCACAGCGCCGATAATCCGACGAACAGTATATAAAACAACCATCATCCAGTCTACACCATCGCCTGATGAAGACTAGCAGATTGCAGTCGAAACGTCGCGGTATTTCTACCAATGACCTCAATCGTGAGACAATTGATTAAGGATCCTTTTAATTACAATAACTCTTGCTAATTGCGATACCATACATACAATGAGTAGAAACAAAACGAGCTTAATAATGTTCATAAAGATACCTATTTTGTTATTTCTTGACTGCTTGAGAAGTTCATTCTTTCCGGCTAGCTTTCGCTCCTTCTCGTTGATGTTCGGCCAATGTTCGGCTAAAGTCGTGCGAGTGTCGTGTTCGTGTGACGGCAAGTAACAAAAAAAAAGAAAAAAAAAGCCCTTTTTATAACTCGATCGGGCTACGCCCATCGAGTAATTAGTAAAAATGATCATTTAATATTGCTTGATCCATACGGTAAATTTGTTATGCGGATCCAAACATTTGCCATTGGGGCGTCCCAATAGCAAATGAAGGGCTCTTAAGGTGTTTGGGGTTGTCCAGTTCCTAGCTCTAATAAAATAGGGGTAATAGCGGCGCTAGGAGGTGTCCAGTGCATTAAGGGACACCCCCTGGATCCGCGCCTGCTGTATTCTATCTTCCCGTATCTATAACTAGTAGATTCCAAATATTGAACTTGTATACGATTTAAGAATATAGCAGTATACAAGAGAGGATAAATAAGAGAGCGAAACTCCTATATTAGCCCGCGCGCCATGTAAATTCACATCTGAGCTATTTTTAGTAACACCAAAACACCTTACCCTACCCCCGTACGTAACAAAATTGCTTGGTAGATCAAAACAATTGTTGAAAACTTTTCATGAAAATAAGCGTTTTTTCGAAAGAAAAGGCTATCAAAAATATAAATCAGTCTTGACAAAGAAATAAAGTTTTAATAAATTGATAAATACGAGCTGATTTTTACCTTCAGCTCTCTCTACAAGAATGAAAAAGTTATTTTTTTTGTTCACTTTGCACGGCAAACTTTCATCTCGGCGAATTTTGTAAACTTGCCGGTTTCTCTGCTTTCCACGAAGATAGTAGTACTCTGTAGTATCATCATGGTAAGATCCATCATTATAATCAATCAGGGATCCTTAGTTCATCAATCCTAAAGTATGAAGATAGAAGTGCTGTCAAACATCAGTGCCGCCAACTTTGTATACGGCTTTGAACATTCAAAAACAATGTATTTTGTTTTTTTATAGTATAACAAGAATAAAAGCTGGAATACTTACTTTCTCAAAATCCCTTATCCAAGGTGTCCAAGATATTATAAAAGCAATCTCTCACGATCAAACGGCAGTGACAACGAACTGCAGTGACAACGAACTGCATGCTGTGCCAGTCGGTAGTCTTTTTACAGCTTTCAATGACACTTTTCTAGTTTATATCGATCTACAAGTAGTTTTTGTGACTCGGCCCTGTTTCTCAAATGCATATAACATTGCTGTCGGTGTTTTGCCCCTTTTTTGTACGAGAAATTTACGAATTTACAGCTAGAAACTGAACTCGGTCCGAAGTAAAAACTGTGAATCTACAAAGCAATTTTGTTACGCACGGGGGTAAGCTAAGGTGTTTTGGTGTTACTAAAAATAGCTCGGATGTGAATTTACATGGCGCGCGGGCTAGTCTAGGAGTTTCGCTCTCTTATTTATCCTCTCTTGCAGACTAAGATCGACTATTATTATACATTTTACTAACTACATTGAATCTGATTGGCTGAGAGCACACGGCTAAATCTGAGTAGCATGTGAACTTGACAAGTTCACTGTCAAGTTCCCAGGCTCTCTCCGTTCTCAGGGAGTTGATGTAAAAATGTCAGCGAGATTTGCTAATTATTGTCTCTTTTGCCTGATTATAATTGTACTTTTACTTTAAAAAATGTATAATAAAACAATTATTGAATTCGGTTTTCGCGTGATATCATGCTCAACCTCATCCAATAATTGCTTATTGTGCGTAATGTAACCACCCGAGGCTCGCTGGTCAGAGCACAATATACATTCCACACATATTTGTAAGTGTTGACGGTTTCGTAGTTTCACTGTATAATGCTGATTAGCTGGACTCTTCTTTTTGAACATTTTTTGATGAGCTCTCGGTGGTCAGGTCGGTTAGTGTGATCCTCCAAGATATTTACAAGACTTCTCAGGTATTTATTATTAATTAATGCTTATATCCAATTCAAAAGTATAAGACTGGGGCTTCTTTTTAAGCTGTCTTGCCATCGGGGATATATTTTTATATTCACTTGCACAAAACAGATTCACAAACGTTTCTGATTAGTGCTTTGGCTGTTTCATCATCATCTTTATAATGTTGAATAAACCATGGAGGGGAAGTTAAAATATTTTTACATATTTAGCTTAATGTTTACTCCAAAAGCAGTTATAGTTATCAAGGGTGTTCACATCAAACTTGTATGGCTAATTATATCACTATATTGTTATGTGTACCTGCTATCTTGATATACACCTATTTCAATTAACGTTGTCACAATCAGTCTACGGTCCACACTATGAAGCATCCCTCTGAAAAATCCCTCTTTTTATTTTCGAGCCAAGGTCAGTTTACTGCGCAGTAAAACTCATACATTTTAGCCAGGAAGTAAAACATGGTAAAAGCCCGTCAACACATGCATACTGAAGCTAAATGTTCAGTGTTTTCTCTGTAGTCTTTGTTAATTGTTTGTTTTTTTTTTAAATATCAAATAGCCGTCTCTAAAAACGAGTTTTATTTGTTTGTGTCACGATACTGCATGGTACTGTCGAAATTTGCAAAATGCGCATGATGTAGCCTGAGAAAACAGACGTTCTTTCGCTCCTCACCCCCTAACTAAACTAACTTCATTTCGCGCGGAGATGAGGAGCGAAAGAAGGTCTGTTTTCTCAGGCTAAATGGGGGCATGCAGGGTTTTTACTGTATTATGTGAAATTCAGCGGGTTTTGCTCGATATTCCGGCATTTTTAACAACTATAAAAATTCAAATGTTTAATTATTGTACTTGATTGTGTTTTTAGTTCAGTACTAATCGAATGATTATTCATCAAGAACTATATCTAAACCAAAATGGCTACGACTAGAATCTCCTTGATCTTGACCATGATGTTGTTTGTGTTTGCCCACTGTGGTTCTGTAGACGAATTATCATGTGCAAATAACGTGCACAGAGAATGTAAATGTAACTTTCATGATGTCGCTAAGGGAAACGAAAAATGGAACAAGGATTGGTGTAGCAAATTACAGGTATACTCACAGGGGAAGGGGCGTTGTAACAATTGGTATACTCACATGGGGAGGATTGGTGTACAAATTACTGCTATAATCAAAGGGGAGTTTTTTTCAAAATTGGTATTCTCACAGGGAGAGGATTTGGAAGTATAATCAAAGGGAAGTGCTGTTGTAAACAATTGGTATACTGACAGGGAGGGGGTGGTGTAACAAATTACAGGTATACTCACAGAGGGAGGGGTGTTGTAACAATTGGTATAATCAAACAATTTCTTTATTCACAAAGGTGAGTATTGTGTATTACCAAACTACTTGGAAGGGAGGGGTGGTACAACAACAATTACTCTAGTACAATGAAGGCTATAACATATAACAACTTATTTTAACAGTAATATTAAACTGTTTTAAGGAATGTGGAGAGTGTCTAGCAGTTCCAAGATGTTCTTCAAAGTTTTTAAACAGATTCATTGATTTGACGCTGACAACGGTCAAAATGGCCAAAATAACCCATACTTGCCCTAATATCAAGTACAACAACCTGCTGAAAAGAGTCAAAGGTAAAGGGACATAGGGCGGTTTAACTATGATAGTGACAGTGACAATTATAGGGATAGTCAATCGAAACATCGTTTAGGATTGCTTTAAAAAACATGCAATAGAGGCTTTCCAAACAATTGCCCTAAACCTAACCAAACAATAGCAGTACTGTATTAGGGGGCCAACGAAAACGCAGCTTTCGACTAGTTCTTTAGTTACTGCAATTATAACGGAAACAGTAGTTTCAATAACAGCGGTAAACAACTTATGACCAGCACATATTCATTTCCATTCTTCAATTTTACTTTATTATAAAAAAACAACATTTCAATTTATTTTAGGACTTGGTAAATGTCAAGGTAACGTCTTTGTCTACGATCATTGTGGTCAGCGTTGTAAATGCGAAAATGGCGAGTTTAAACAGTGCAAGCGCGTACGTAAAGAGTTCACTCAGATGCCCTTTGATAAACGCCGTCGCTTTGTCGATGCCTACTACAAGGCTACAACAGATCCATATTATAAAGATGCCTTCCAAATTCTTCTTGGCAAACATTCAAGGATCCCTAACACGTTCCTACACGACATGAAACAGATCTTTCTACCTTGGCATCGTTGGTATACTTTAGAAATAGAAAACTATCTACGCCTAATCGACTGTCGCGTTACTATACCTTATTACCAATGGTCAGCTCGAGTTGATGATGGCACTGTCTGGAGAACAAGTGACCCAACTGATGTATGGAACGGAGGGCCGCAAGGCGTTGGGGGTAACGGAGTCAAACCCTCGTTATGCGTCCAAGATGGCAAATTCAGAGAAGGTAACTGGCATTTGCCGGTGAGCAAAGGTGGTGGCTGCTTGAAAAGAGATTTCAACTACACATGTAATCTTTTCAACCAGAAGAAAGTTGACGATGCGATACTTAAAGGTTCATTCAAGCATTTTGAAAAGATTGTCCGTGAGAACCTCCATCGTGACTTTCATAACTGTATCGGAGGTCTAATGCCCGATAACCGCTATGCCGCTGGTACACCCGAGTTTCTATTCCACCATGCTTTCATGGATAAACTTTGGCATACGTTCCAGAACCGTTTCTCAAAGTACAAATTCGCTTACTATCCCTCAGTTGGTTTTCGTATGCCGTTTGCGAATATGTATGGTTTTGAGTTTCTGGATAACAATCACTTGCCAGGAAACGTAGCAGTTGAGTATGAAGACATGAAGCCATATGAAGACACCAAGCAAGAAGGAAGAGAATATGATCACGATGAGACAATACCCGACCCAGACTCCTCACGGCAAGATGTGATCGACAAAGACTCCTCGCAGCAAGATTAAAACCGCTCTACCAGTTTTAACTATTATACATCATTCAAAGGGCGGATCCAGGAATTTTTCAGGGGAGCGTCCGAATTACAAATGAAGGGCTCTTAAGGTGTTGGGGGACTGTCCGGTCCCTAAATGTCTTAAATAAGGGTAATTGCGGCCCTAGGGGGATGTCCGGTGAAGGAACCCACCATCAGTGAATAGGCCTTAAAGATAAATTCAAAAGGCCCCTCTTCAAAAGCAGAAGTAACTTCCTATCGATCATTGTAACTTACCTCTCTTATAGCACATTTTTAGGGTGGAACACAATTAGATGGCCGGGAACTAAGATAAGATAAGATAAGAATATTAATAATAATTGATAATGATAATGATGGTAAGAAATTATTGACAAAAAATATTTACGGTATTCGAGCAAATTAATTCAAATGGTTGTGAAAAGTTATAAAAGGAAACTTTTTATGTTGAGTTCTTTTCTCAAATTGTTTGGAAGGCTGTTTCATATTTTTGGGGCAATGTATCTCCAAGATCTCAGCCCCTGCTACATCGAGTTTATTTTGGGTTGTTTCAACATGCTCGTGCCTCTTAAATGATATGATATGTTCCAGCGCTGCATCCTCGGGAACCCAGGGGTAATCTTCTGTCGTTCGTTTCTCGCTCCCAGAATAAATACCCCTTGGAAGGTAGTCTGTTGGAGCTTTTTCCGGAAGTCAATATTCAAACGTCTCGAACTTTCTTTGAATGGTTATCTTGATTTTCATTGGTCGACCTAACTAAGGTCGACCTATCAGGAAAGAGCTGAATTTTGACTTCCGGAACAAGCTCCAACAGACTACGTTCCCAGGGGTATTTATTCTGGGAGCGAGAAACGAGCGACAGAAGATTACCCCTGGGTTCCCGAGGATGCCAGCGCTGTAGTATTTCCTTTATAGTGTAAATAAGCTGCCTTGTGGCACGGGAAGCCCTGCCGAATTTACAAAAGTGCCGCACTTAATTTAATGCTAATTCTAAATATGAAAAGAAAATGGGGTGTCTTGAGCTTGTTTTCGAGATAATCAGCATTTAATGGATGCCCACGCGCGAGATTTTGAACAAAAACTTCCGAAAACAGAAGAGATATGAAAAAAATCACAACAATATATCAAGTACAAATGCCGGGTAATGAATCATTGTAAAATACAACATGGATTGTTTTGAATAAAAGACAAAGAAATACCTTGGTCTGTCATATTTTGTCCTTTCAGTGCTTTCAAAACTCGCATGAAGTCGGAGAAAAAATCTTACGAAAATCGAAATTTTTTGTACGTTAGAAAAATTAACTTTTCGAAAAACTTTGATATAACGTAGATTTTATTAGGTTCTTTCAACTAAGCATAAGGAAAGTATGGAGTCCCGTGCAAAATTCGAGGGTTTTGCCCTGTTGAAGCTCAAAACGTGTATGGTTCCTAAATAAAAATTTGTATTTTATTCAGCGTTTTTTGCATGTGCGCGCACATCATGGGCTCGAATCGAACGTTCAAAGGCGTTCAAAAGTAGCCAGTCACCTTAATAAGTTATTTATTATCCAATCAGAAGGTTTTTGTTCTTTTATAATATATACAAAATATTGTTTTACTTGAGGGCTAGATAGACAAGTAAAAATATCGCTGAATATTTTTACTCGATCCAGTCCTACTCCTGCGATATTTTTACTCGATGGATAATAAAAGTACATTTTCGCAGTTCTCAATATATAGTAGCAATCATAAGACCGCGCACCTGAAAGAAAAATATCTCTATTGCTAAAATTGGGTCCAGCTCTGCTCGACACCTTATTAAAACTGCCGTTCCGAAGTTGTTTGTCGCAGTACAGCAGCAATAGGCGACGTATAAGGGCAAAGGTATTATGAAAGGTGATATATTTGAATGACCGTTACGTGACTGCCTACACGAAGTAGTTGTAATGAAGCACCGGTACTCGGATATTAGCAAAAGTTTCACCTCAAATACACAATACAGGAGAATTTGCAGCAAATATGATTTCAAGTAATTTCTTAAGAATTTCAAACAAACAAACATTTTATCAAATCAGATTTTGTTAAAAAAATTGGTTATAGCCACCTTAAATTTTGAAGTCAGTAAAGAAGTAAGGAGGGGAGGGGAGGTCGGAAAACAATGACCGAGCAAGGGACTGGTGTGCAAATAACCTGGTTGGTTGCAGTGTCACGCTACGCGTTTCTCCACAAAATGAGCGCTTTTACGAGAGTAAACAGGCCGATTTCTCAATGTTTGGCTCGAGTTTTACAAACCAGAGGCTTTCAAGCTGGATCAAGTAAGCTTTTTCAATATTTTTAATGTTTGTTGTTGTGTTTTGACACGTTTACAAATGCGAACGTGGAGGTTTTGCATTCTTGTGCAAGATGTATCTCGTCTCGGAATCAAGACAATATGATATAATTTTCTGTTGTTGAAATCATTTATTCAAATGCTATGCTTTGTAAAAGCTTTGCAGTTTTTTTTTTACTGTGTTAACTACAATAGTCGCTAACGAAGAACGTTCTGTGAATAAATTACGACATTGTTTTTGTAACCTTATGAAGTTGAACACGTTGTTCATGTGTATAAATTTACACATATTTATTCAAAGTGTATCTGTGGAACGAATATTAAATGCTTTAATGCATCAGTCAGGCATTGAAGATATTTATCATTTTTGATTGTTGAATGCCAATAAAAGATAAGAATGCTTTTCATATGAACACAGATATATGAATTTAACAATGCAATGAACAATGTACATATGTACATATGCAAATATTTTAGAACGTTTGATCATGTAAGAAAACCCTAATAAAATATGTAAGATTGAGAAATCATTTTATTGTCTTTTATTTTGTCTTTCACCCTAAAAAAGCAATTGGCAGATAATTCAGTTATCAACTGAATTGTTTGATTTACAAATTTAGTAATTGATTGACTGATTAATTGATTGGTTTGGCTGGTTGATTGATTGATTGATTTGTTGGTTGCATGTTTGGTTGGCTGGTTGACTGATTAATTGATTGATTGGTAGGTTGATTGGTTGGTTGACTGGTTGATTGATTTGTTGGTAGGTTAATTGATTGATTGGTAGGTTGATTGGTTGGTTGACTGGTTGATTGATTTGTTGGTAGGTTAATTGATTGATTGATTGGTAGGTTGATTGGTTGGTTGACTGGTTGATTGATTTGTTGGTAGGTTAATTGATTGATTGATTGATTGGTTGGTTGATTGGTCTATTGACTAATTAATTAATTGGTTGATTGGTTGATTGATTGATAGGTTGATTAATTGATTGGTTGATTGATTGATAGGTTGATTAATTGATTGGTTGATTGGTTGATTGATTGATTGATTGATTGATTGATTGATTGATTGATAGGTTGATTAATTGATTGGTTGATTGGTTGATTGATTGATTGATTGATTGATTGATTGGTTGATTGATAGGTTGATTAATTGATTGGTTGATTGATTGGTTGATTGATTGATTGGTTGAATGATTAATAATATTTTCCAGCTTCAGTGCTGCACCAAAAGGCTCTTCCTGAGATTGAAATGCCACCATGTGACTATGAACCTGAGCCTTACAAGGTGGGTTATTGTTTAAAACATCATTAATTGGCAAACACAGCAGTAAATATACACAAAAATAATGTAACTACATGTAAATAAAGTATGTATGCATGTATGTATGTATTTCAGCTGAAGTTCAAACTTATGCAAATCAGGTTATACAACACTACTAGTATTGTTGTAATGTCATGTTGTGATGATTTCTTTTGTTAATTACTCAAGAATTATTAATGAGTTTTAATGCAGATAATAACATGATTCATGTTTGTAATTGGTTTACAGGGGATGACATTTGATGACGCACAAGCTATCAGAAAGTCTAAATTGGGTCCAGGCCTATTGACATTCTATCAAAAACCTGTTTACATCTGGAATGTTAGTTCCTTTTTTCTCACCATCATTATTATCCATATCATATTAATGCAATAATCTTCATACTAGAGATCACCATTATCATCATCACCATCAATATCATCATCATCATCATAACCACCACCATCATCAAAATGATAATCATCTTCCTGATCATCATCATCATCATCATCCTCATCATCATCATAATCTTTTTCATTTATAGGGTCACATGCAATATCTATGGGATAGCAACAACAAACGATACCTGGATTTCTTTGCTGGAATTGTTACTGTTGGAGCTGGCCACTGCCATCCGTAAGCTGCCTTGTTTAATTCACTTGGTTAGTTTAGTAAGAAGACAGTCAGTTAATTTGTTTAATACTTTGTTAAGTGTACTACCAACTCTATAATTATTCAGTGCATAAAAATGTGATGAAACGAAAGAGGTCAGCTTGTCAGTCAGTCTGTTAGCTAGTTTAGAAACATCATGGTTGGAACAAGGCACCTGCATGGGACTGAACTAGACTAAACTGTTCACAGTCATGCAAAATCTGCTCTATTTATTCATTAAGCCATTCTGCACCTTTATAAATCATTCATTTTTCTGGAACACTCAGAATCTTTCTACCTGATGAAACATATCTAGGAAATGTTGTTCTTTATGTCTTCATTGCAGTCATATTACAAAAGCAGCCACAGAACAGATGAACAAACTGTGGCATACCACTAATATATATTACAATCCTCCTATTCATGAGTATGCACAAGCATTGGCTGACAAAATGCCTGGTGATCTTAAGGTAAGAAATGCTTTCACAGTAAACACTTATACCATGAAGCATTATAGTAAAAGCACAGGTAGCCCAAGCTTCGTTTTTGAGGTTTTTGAATACAATAACAATTCCAATTCTTACATAGAGTGTATTTGTGTGTTGTTTGTGATGTTTGTAACAAGTTTTTCATAAATTGTACCCTCTCCTCAAATATAAAATGGAAAGGTTGGACACTCCACAGCCAAAATCACTTCCAATATCGGCTACTTCAGACACTTTTTTTCCACGAAAAACAAATGTGATGAGAAAATTACTCTTCTTGCCGGCTAATGTTATTGAGCTGTGAGCTCTCTCAACGTTCCCCGAAACTACTGCACAAAACACCATTTTATCCGTGAAGTCAATGGTCGGCACAGAAAGCCGTTGGACGCGTGGGCAGAGCCTGGAACCAATTACAAAATTAAAACCAGGAGGGATGTGAGTCAATTGACTCGATCATTGACATGATCATTGATCATGTACTGCTTGGTAAGTTGGTTAAGATTATACATTTTGTTTGTCTCTTAAGGTTTGTCACTTTGTTAACTCTGGGTCAGAAGCTAATGACCTGGCTTTAATGATGGCAAGAGCACACACTGGCAACTTTGATATTGTTGCTTTGAGGTATGAGGGCAATGACTGCAAAAAACCTTGATTTTGTTATACATTGATGATGATGATGATAAACATGATGATGATGATGATGATGATATGTGGATGATAATGGGGATAATAATGTTGATAGGGATAATGATGATGATGATGATGTTAAAACGATAAAGGTTTATTCATCATTATTTATCATGATAAATGGAATGTGGTTTGTTTGGCTTACAAATGTCAAGGTTTTGGACCACAACATTTGAACTGAGTTTCAGGTGATAGGAAGACTATATGAAGTTGTTGTTAATGATGATAGTCATGATGTTAATAGTAACGATAATCATAATGAAGATAATTGAGATGATTATGATGATGACAATGATGATGGTGATGATAAAGCATGTGCAGATAAAAAGAAAGAGATAGCAGAATTAATAATATAACTGATAATAACAATGATGATGATGATGATGATAATGATGATGATGATGACAATGATGATGATAATGATGATGATGACAATAATTATTAATAATTAATAATTATTAATTATTTGTCTATAGAAATTCCTACCATGGCACTAGCCCTGGAACACTTGGCATCCTTAACCACTCTCCATGGAAGCTCAATGTTCCTATCAACTTTGGAAACTTTGCGGTAAGCATTGCTTGTCATTGATTGGTTCAAACATGGAGTCAAAGGGTAATTGTATGTATTGTTTTCAGAGCATGAATGCTGATGTGTATCGCGGTCCATGGGGTGGTTCCAACTGTAGGGACTCTGTGGCACAGGTAGGAGAAGAACTTTTCTAGTTGCCTTTTTCTCATAACAACAACCATTTATTCATTCTTTTGATTGTTTTTTTTTATATGTTTCTTCCTTCCTTCCTTCATCTAATCATCAATTAATTTACTCAAACAATCCGTTGTTCATTCAGATTCATTTATTCTATTTTATTTTCCATTCATTTGTTTAGTAAGTTGTTCATTCATCCATTCATCTATTTATGCATTCATTTATTCATCCATTCATTTATTCATCCATTCATTCATTCGTTCGTTTATTCATTTATTCATTCATTCATTTATTCATTCATCCATTCACCCATTCATCCATTCATTTATTCATTTATTCATTCATTTATTCATCCATTCATTCGTTCATTTATTCATCCATTTATTTATTCATTTATTCATTCATTCATTCATTCATCCATTCATTTATTCATTCATTCATTCATTCATCAATTCTTTCATTCATTCATCCATTCATTTATTCATTTATTCATCCATTCATTCGTTTGTTTATTCATCCATTTATTTATTCATTCATTCATTCATTCATCTATTCAATCAATCAATCATTGGTTCTAGTCTCATTTAATTATTACTAGGTAAATCATTAGTTTTGCCATTCTTAATAGAAATGTAATTTTCTTTTGACTTCCTTTCATTTGTAGACAACAAGAACTTGTAGCTGTGCACCAGGTAAAATGATTTATTTCAAACAAACTCAACTTACATGTATAATCCTGAGAAAAATACTTATATCAAGGGAGAGAACAAAACACCAAACAAGCTTAACTCACACATATATAGACATTAGGATCCAGAGCAAAAAAACTCTTGTGACATCAGACATCAAACAAGCTCATCTTGCTAATTGTGTGAAAAAATCCAGGCAAGGGAGAGAACAACATGTTATTAAACTTGTAAGCTTATCTCACTTAGTTTCCTGAGATAAAAAAAACCCTTGTGAAAAAGAAGAGAACAATACATAAAGCAAACTCAACTCAAATATGGCTCTTTTCATTAATTTTATGAACGGTTTACTAGGTGTATGTGAGGCATCAGATAAATATGCTGATCAGTTGGAGGACATGTTGATTCATAGTACTGGCAAGAAGGTGGCAGCTTTTATTGCTGAGACCATTCAGGTATAAAACTATTGACATATTACTCTCATTGTTTCACACTTCGCTCTTGATCATTTTAATGTTAAAAAGCGCTATATTAAGTAAATAAATTATTATTATTATTAAATTATTAAATTATTATTGTTTTTAAATAAAGACTAACACAAAAATCCAACGTTTTGGAGTAATCTTGACTCCATTTTCAAGGCTTTATTAAAGTAAAGGTTTGAAAAGGTTTGAAAAGCTGCTTAAATATGTTGATAAATACGATATAGGATTAGTTTCACTTGTTTTTGTTTTTAATTCTTTCATCATCTGCTAATTGTTCTGTTTGTCCTATATTCTTTTCTTTCTTCTTTCCCACCATTTTCTTCCATTTCTCTCAAGATAAAAACTTATATAGAAAACTTAAAACAACCTTAATCTTACACTTGTGTATAAAATATTTTTCATTTATCATTTCACTGTTACATATTCTGGTGGGTGCTTGCTGAATTTTTCATGATTGAATATTTCTATTTTTTCGTTTTAACATTTTGTTTCTACATCATTCCAGGGAGTGGGAGGATCAGTTCATCTTCCAAAAGGATTCCTAAAGAAAGCCTACAAACTGATCAGAGACAGAGGTGGTGTTTGCATCTCTGATGAGGTAAATTATCCTGAATTGGGTTCCCTGTGTTAGTTTAAACCACAGGGATCCCAAGTAAGCAATCAAAGAAAAGGGAAATAAAATTCCTGGATTGGGATACCTTTGTCTGTTGCATACCACAGGGAACTCAACGCACCAATGTGTATTTTTTTATGAAATGCTCGAATTGGGGTTCCTTTGTTGAACATGAACCACAGGGAACCCAATAATTAATGTTTTGTTTCGTCTTTAGGTTCAAACTGGATTTGGACGTCTTGGAAGTCATTACTGGGGATTTGAAACACAGGATGTTATTCCTGACATTGGTAGGGAGAGATATTAGTAATGATAATGATTATGATGGTGATGATAATGATAGTGAAGATGATGATGGCAATGGTGGTGGTGATGGTGGTGGTGATAAATGAGGATGATAATGATAGTGATGATAATGATGACAATGGTGGTGGTGATGGTGGTGATGATAATGATGGTGATGATAATGATGGCAATGGTGGTGGTGATGTGGTGGTGATAAATGAGGATGATAATGATAGTGATGATAATGATGGCAATGGTGGTGGTGATGGTGGTGGTGATAAATGAGGATGATAATGATAGTGATGATAATGATGACAATGGTGGTGGTGATGTGGTGATGATAATGATGGTGATGATAATGATGGCAATGGTGGTGGTGATGATGGTGATGATAATGATGGCAATGGTGGTGGTGATGTGGTGATGATAATGATGGTGATGATAATGATGGCAATGGTGGTGGTGATGATGGTGATGATAATGATGGTGATGATAATGATGGCAATGGTGGTGGTGATGATGGTGATGATAATGATGACAATGGTGGTGGTGATGATGGTGATGATAATGATGGTGATGATAATGATGGCAATGGTGGTGGTGATGATGGTGATGATAATGATGGCAATGGTGCTGGTGATGATGGTGATGATAATGATGGCAATGGTGGTGGTGATGATGGTGATGATAATGATGGCAATGGTGGTGGTGATGGTGGTGGTGGTGATAAATGAGGATGATAATGATAGTGATGATAATGATGGCAATGGTGGTGGTGATGTGGTGATGATAATGATGGTGATGATAATGATGGCAATGGTGGTGGTGATGATGGTGATGATAATGATGGTGATGATAATGATGGCAATGGTGGTGGTGATGATGGTGATGATAATGATGGCAATGGTGCTGGTGATGATGGTGATGATAATGATGGCAATGGTGGTGGTGATGATGGTGATGATAATGATGGCAATGGTGGTGGTGATGGTGGTGGTGGTGATAAATGAGGATGATAATGATGGTGATGATAATGATGGCAATGGTGGTGGTGATGATGGTGATGATAATGATGGCAATGGTGGTGGTGATGATGAGGATGATAATGATAGTGATGATAATGATGGCAATGGTGGTGGTGATGATGAGGATGATAATGATGGTGATGATAATGATGGCAATGGTGGTGGTGATGATGGTGATGATAATGATGGCAATGGTGGTGGTGATGATGGTAGTGATAAATGAGGATGATAATGATGGTGATGATAATGACTTGCATGAAGTGGCAATTAATGATATTTTATATCTGGAAATTGATGATGTTTTTTATATTTTCAGTTACTATGGCTAAAGGTATTGGCAATGGATTTCCTATGGGTGCCGTGGTAACCACACCAGGTATGTACTTCAGCCTCCCCTCCGCTCCGCTCCCCTCCCCTCCCCTCCTCTCCCCTCCCCTCTCCTCTCCTCTTCTCTTCTCTCCTCTCTCCTCCCCTCTCCTCCCCTCCCCTCCACTACTCTCCTCTACTTAATATTACTTTATTCCTTATGTTTTCTTGTGTTTCTTAATGTTTCAACAGAAATAGCTGAAAGCTTCTCAAAAGCTGTCCATTTCAACACTTATGGTGGCAATGCTATAGCATCTGCCGTTGGAAAGGCTGTTCTTGAGGTCATTCCTTTTATTTAGTTCCTCTGTCTGGAAATACTCTTCAGGAGGACATGCATTCAATTTACACTGGAGAACTCAGAACACTCACTACCACTACATTTAATATTTACAACACACAACTCTGCTCACATTTTTGCGGAGAGAGGACAACCGGATAACCTGGAGAAAAAACCTTGTGGCATGAGAGAGAACAACACATCAAACTAAGTCTATTCACTTGTTGCCCATGCCGGGAATCAAACCCAGGTTACAGTGGTGAAAGGCCAACACTCTCACCGCTATAGGCCACTCATGACACCTAAGCTACTGTGTAATAATTCTAGTTCTGTATTTTTCAGGCCATTGACAATGATAAGTTGCAAGAAAACTGTTCAAAGACCGGCACCTATCTCCTTGAGAAACTAATGGAACTTAGAACAGAATTCCCTGAGTTTGTTGGTGATGTAAGAGGCAAAGGTTTGATGACAGGCGTTGAGATGGTGGTAGATAAGGTAAATTAAATGTTGATGGAAATTAGAGAGTAAACTAGTATAGGCTGCTTCGGTGTTTGATATAAACGATAAGTAATGGAATGAAAGTTGTAACGCCATAAAAAAATTTGATCGACTTAACTTTACTGACATTTCAAGCTTTTGCCCTTCGTAAAAGTAAAAGTTAAATGTTGAGTAAGTGAAATGACGGTGAGAGAAATGAATTAATATTTGTGGTATGAATGAATAAATATGTTAATGGAAAGTGAATTAGATGACTCCACTAATACAAGTCAGAATAATAAGATGAGGAGATGAAATAAAAAATAATTGACAAATGAATATGGCAATGAAATATAGATATGAAAATAGAAAGAAACAAATGGTCACGAATGAATGATTGAATGAATATGGCAATGAAAAATAGATATGAAAATAGAAAGAAACAAATGGTCACGAATGAATGATTGAATGAATAAAAGAATGAATGAATTTCAGGGCTTGAAATAGGAAAGTAATTTGGCTTGCCACTTCCAGATAGATAACCAGTGAAAGATGATTTCCAGTAAATTTTGACTGCAATTTTATTATCTATTTGGCAGTTCATAATTATTTTTGCCTGCCAAACTTTAACTTTGGGCTGGCAATTAGCCATTAGCAGGCAGCTATTTCGTGCCCTGAATTTGTTGACAAATGAGATAACAAATAAACAGATAAGTTAATAAATGGTTGAGAGAATGTATAAATAAATGTCTAACTAAACTCTCTCATGACTGTAACCCATCAGCAGTCCATGCACATGATTATTGTAAAGCACATTGAGACATGTGTAATGCTCTATATACATTACATGCATGACATACAGCAGATTTCATATGATGTGAAAAGTTCAGTGCCGTGTTCGCCACCATGACGTTTCTAGAATTTTTTGACATACTCAAAGTACCCTATTCGGGCCTTGAGCTTTTCATAGTCATATGAGAGAGGCGTGATGGTCTAGTGGTCAGGGGATCGAATTCCGGGCGTAATGGTCTGGGTTCGATTCCCGGCCCGGGCGATTGCGTTGTGTCCTTGGGCAAGACACTTCACTCTCTCAGTGCCTCGTCTTCTCAGATAAGGACGTAAAGCTGGAGGTCCTGTCTGCCTTCACTCTAATTCCTATATAAGGTGGACGTAAAAGATCCTGTTGTGCTCTTCGAAAAGAGCAGGGGATTGTCTCCCGGCACAACAGTCAGGTCTCAGCATACTAAAGGGCCCAGAGTAATTGGCGTAAGCTGTTGTGGTGTCCCTGCCTTCGTATGAAGAAAAAAGCTAATAAAATAAATAAAATAAAATATATATAAATAACCAATAATGTCTGCTCTATAATTTGTATGAATCAATAAGTCAGTCAATTAATGGAAATATGTTGGTTGTCATTGAAACAGGAAAAGAAGACACCAATGGCAGCTGACCGCATGGTACCTATATGGGAAGAATGCAAAGATATGGGCTTATTGCTAGGAAAGGGTGGATTACATGGAAATGTAAGTGTAGTCTTATGGGAGTGTATTCTTTAGGGGGACGTCTAGAGCTAACCAATACTACATATAGATTTAAGGAATATACAGGGTTCGTGCTACTCCTTAAACTCCTTGAAAACTCCTTAGATTTGATTTACGTTTTTAAGGGCACTTGAAAAGCCATTGAATTTTAGAAAATCAGCAAAAACTTCTTAAAAACTCCTTACTTCTAGCTAAAGTAGGGTAAAAATTTGAGTATTGCAAATTAAAGTTAAGTAAAAATTCTAGTATTGTACATCATTTTCGTAAATCCGTACATTTTCGTATATCAAAGTTGTCGCAAAAAGTGCTTAAAAATTACTTTTTGGTCCTTGAAAACTCCTTGAAAACTCCTTAGATTTTGTTTACTGACATCAGCACGAACCCTGAATATAAAATGGCGAGCATGTCTATATACCGTGACATAAACAAAGAATAAATTATAAATTATTTACTTACTTATTTATTTAGTTATCAAGCCCTTTATGAATAATATAAAATATGAAATACATAATTATTGTTTATTTATTTAGTTATCAAGCCCTTTATGAATAATATAAAATATGAAATACATAATTATTGTTTATTTATTTAGTTATCAAGCCCTTTATGAATAATATAAAATATGAAATAGATAATTATTGTTTAAAAACCAATGAAAAGAAATCATGCGAATTAAAAATCAATATGTGAGGAGAGTTGTGTGCATAAAATATTTGAATGTAGTTGTAGTGTGTGTGAGTGTACTTAGAGAAATAAGCAATATCTGCTACCCTGAAAATCTGAGTATCAAGAAAAATATATTAAAAAATATATTATAAGAGAAACTTGAGGATCGAGGATAGCACAGTTGGTTAGTGTGTGGGTTGTCTCCCTCACAGCCGTTATTAGTGTCGGGCACCCTGGGGTGCAGTGCAGGAAATGTTTGATTCCATGCAGTGACACCTCACATCCTTTGTTTTGACTTCTCTCCTTTAATTTCCACAAAGCTTTAAATACCCATAAAACAGAGCTCTGATGGAGAGAGGGGAGTAAAATGAGCTCACTACCAGCCTCAAGTTTAGCAATAATGACTTTCTCTCGCTATACTGACATAAAGTAAGGCTACTTTACCTTTTTGCCAGTGCATGGAATGCCCGGGGGGTACTCCCTTTGTCCAAGTGGTAGGGGTAATCGGCGGAGGTTTTGAAAATGACCCCTAAAAGGTACGCACAGATACAAAGAAAGCAGAGTAAAAATGACCCTTACAACTGATTTTTGAGCCAAAACTCTAAAAGGACCCTAAAAGGTACGCACAGGAAATATTTTAACCCTAAAAGGTACACTGATCGCCCCTACCACTTGGACAAAGGGAATACCCCCCCCTCGAATTGGAATGATTATGTCTCCTCTAGCATATTATTAGAATACTTTTGTCTGGCTATAAGATTGCGATGTTAAGACCATGATTTATTTATTATTTTGTTATATAGCTTTAATTACTTGTTTGTTTGTTTGTGTAGGTTTTCAGGATTAAGCCACCTATGTGTATAACCAAGGCAGATGTGGATTTTGCTGTGACTGTGATGAGAACAGCATTCCAAAGATATGCAGAACGTCAGCAATAATAGTTATCTTGTAACTTCAATACAAACAAATAATATAAAATAAAATAGACTAGACTAGACTAGAAAACTCACTGAAAGTAATGGTAATTTTTTTCAAAATTATAAAAAGGAATTTCAAAATAATAAATGTAATTTTATTATTTTTGTCTTTTTTTTTGTCTTGATTTTTGAGCACTGCCAAAAATAATTTTTGATATTTGAGGCACTTTGCTACAGCATCTTGTGTCACAAAGGCATTGCGATCGAGACAAGTTAGTGCTTTAAGTGCTTTAAAAATTGCACAATGCCTTGAGTTGATAATGATTGATGCAGTGATGAAAATGGTTGTGATGATAATTGATCATTATGATGATTATACTGAAAATGATGATGATGATTGTAAATATTATGAAGATATTGATTGTAAACAATGGAAGTGCCATCGGATTGTTGGTAATGCGGGCTTCCTGTGGTATGAAGTTTTTGCACGGGCTTCCTGTG
The DNA here is from genome assembly GCA_949775045.1 of Metridium senile. NCBI lineage: Eukaryota > Metazoa > Cnidaria > Anthozoa > Actiniaria > Metridiidae > Metridium > Metridium senile. The sequence goes on from OX459100.1 coordinate 5,956,236, forward strand.
CTTTGGGTTCCCTGTGTTTCCCGAGTGTTAAAAGAAGAAATATATCTATGGTTCTCTGGTTCGTCGCTACACGCATGGTATTCAAAGGATAAATCTACATATAAATCTTATGTGAGGTTAGTTTACTTATTTATTCTTTCTACATGTCTTTATCATTTATGTGATATTAAAATTTATGTAAAAAAATCTTTGAATTGTAAGCTGCATGGCATGTTCTGTAGCTAGGTGAGATATGACAAAACTGAGTGGCATATGTTCCAAATGTGAATTTCATTTATGCAACGAAAAATGTTTTGTCAGTTAATAGTTAGGCTCAGATTTCAGCCGTTGGGGTTTCGTGCGCCCGCGATACTCTCCCCCGTAACGGCTGGGCGCATCGGCTTCGAAACGTGTCGCGCATGTCCGTGACGTAATTATGCTAATAGCATAAAAAAACGGAAACGGAAATAAAATTTGTTGAAATGTAAGCTAATGTAAATAAACTTTCCAACGGCCTGATTGTCAAAAGGTCTTTTATTAAAATTTGCAAATGATTCGAATTCAATTCGAAACAACTCTTAGCAAAACCTGCATATCATTTAGCAATTCCATCGGGTATGTTATTTGTCAAAAGAACGATCGAGATAAATCAGCGCAAAAGCTATTTCAGTGGTAAACGTTTTGTTTATTCCAAGTATATAGTCCGTTTTTATAGGATTTTAAGAATAATCAAACAATAAAGAAGTAAAATTACAGCTAGAGTCGTTTCGATACACATTGTTGACTCGTTAAGAGAGCCGCTTGAGTATATGTTACAACCGCGCATAATAAACCAGTTTTAATTTTGAAAGTAAACATTTTGGATTTAAATGTAGTTATTCTAAGAATATAGCTGTGTATTTTAGGTTTATTGAGAAAAAAAATCAAGTAATAAAGACGATAATTACGAGTTTCGATACAAATGACAGCTTACAATCACCGCCGTAATTTAAAATGAAAACTTCGTAGTTGTTTAGCATATTACTCATTCGCCATCCTCTTCTTGGCCTATCAAGGCAGTCTTAATGTCTTTGGATGTTAAGAAGTTCTCTTGGTCTCTCATGAGAGAAACCAAAGGTAAAATAACCAAAACAATGGATCCTTACAAGCGGCGCTGTTTGGAAAATCAATGATTTTCCTGAGCCAGTCGGTAGATAAACAAAAACATCTTTGCCTTTTACTTATTCCTTCGTTGAATATCCTTAGATTTCTCGAAACCAAACGATTTCAAAGCATTTGAACAAGCACTTTCGAAGTCACTCTTATCCGCCATTATGTTCACGATGAATTTTAATTTATTAATATTATGCCCCTCGATTTTCGAGGGGCAAATCGCTGATTGGCTGAGAAAAACAATGCCAAGCCGATGCGCCCAGCCGTTAGTGGGGAGAGTATCGCGGGCGCACGAAACCCCAACGGCTGAAATCTGAGCCTAGTTAATAGTGCGATCAAAGCAAAATTTTAATAATTAGTAGATATTATATGTCCAATAATCATTAACCATTGGTATAGATTTATGCATTGAATTTCCGATGATTTACCACTAATTTCATTCAATCATTTTGCTTTAATAATATATGTATAAGACAGAACGCTTATTTCACGACGTTTCGATGTCGCTGACATCATTTTCAAGTGAGGTTTATTCACTTGCAATCGGCAAACACCTCAAGTCCGTTCACGCAGTTGATTCTGTCCCGCCTGACTGTTTTACAATTCTGAAGAAATGCAAGGATAAGCTTGACTGCTTAATCAACGAAATGTTGTTGATAAGAAACAACGGACCTAGTCTTACGTGCCAAAGTTATTTGTTTAATAAGTTGTCACGCGTATTATTGATCCCAAGAGGATATTTCCATCTCAATGTAATATTAAGCACTTAATGACTGGTCCCGAGGGAAACAGTTAGTTTTGTTTCCCGAGAATCCCAATGTTTCCCGAGGCTCCGGCCGAGGGAAACATTGAGATTCGAGGGAAACAAAACTAACTGATTCCCTCGGGACCAGTCATTAAGTGTTTTATTATATACCCTATTCAAACAAAGAAAAATTTTCACTCCATTTTGAAAATTTTTTATTTACGAAACAAATTCGTTATGAATTACAAAGCGTGGAGAAAATTGAAATGTAATATGATATTACAAAGTTTTTAGTCGACCAAAAAATGCCAAATGACAATAATGTAATGTTTTATTTTAAGTGAAAATGTTTGTTGTTTACTTATAAGTTGGAGTTTAAATTGGTTGTTACATTGAGTTTGCAAACGCGCCACACAAACTTTCGATGGACTTTGACCTGATCACGTGGATTTATTCCCCTCTCACATGGATTTATTCCCCGCGCGGGGAATAGATCGATTTATTTCCCTCCACGTGACGTGCCTTCGACCAATAAGAAAACGAGTTTGAATAGGATATATAATAATCAAATTTATCGAATAAACCTCACTTGAAAATGATGTCAGCGACATCGAAACGTCGTGAAATAAGCGTTCTGTCTTATATTATCAAAATTTGTCCAAAAGCCACTCTTTTGAAAATAATATGTACCCTTGAAAAAATTTATTCCAAAGTATGGTATTTAATATAGTCATGAATATACTGCATAGTATATTCACGACTATATTAAATACCATACTTTGACAACACTGTAATTAATTTTTCCTTATAAGCTATGGTTAGAATGGTTATATAGAAGGTACCATATAGAATGCTTTCAGATAAAACATTATTGTACTTAAGACAATATTTGTGTTTGTGATTATAGTTGTCAAGGTGTAAGTAGTTTTGCGGAAAAATGTTACACCCGTCTCAGTCACACACGACAGTTCACTATAAAACATTGCTGTCTAGACTTGATCTTTGTGGACGTCAACCAATGATATTTCCAAGGAAACTCGGTCAAAATTATCTGTTGCCGAACAGCGATAAATACCCTGGGTTCCAGCGGCTCTAGAGGGGATTGGGGCGAGACAACGGCGGGGAGCGAAAGGCGGAGAGAGCCCCTGGTCTCACGAGGCACGAATCTCACTTTCGCGCCTAATGAGGTATCAAATTCTCGCCAAACCGGTTTTTGTACTTTGTTGATTCTCGCCAAACCGGTTTTTGTACTTTGTTGACATTAAGGCTCACGTGGGCGGTCGACCGGGAAAAATGACAACTCTGACAGCGTAGCATGAATTTGTCTCCTCCAAAAACTCCCGTTAAAAAAATCATAAATAAGCAAAGTTTCGGCCTAGAAGATATCTGCAGACTGTGCAATATAAACGTACGAATATCTGGACTTGGTCGATTTAATATTTCAAGCGGAAAAAAGTCTATCGAACTTAAACTCGCAGAAAGGTTATCTGTTGTGGTCGGAGCGCCAATAGTTCAAGATGATAATCTCTCATCTATTATTTGCTCCAAATGCAAACGAACCTTTGAAAAACTTGAAAAAAGCTCAAACGAACTGCGCGAATTTCAACAGATGTGCATTCTTTCAATGCAACAACATCAAGAGAACGTCGAACTAATAGCGCGTACAAAGAGGTGCCACCGTGATTCCCCAAGCTCAAGTTCTAATGCGAGGAAGAAGAGAACTATACTATCAGAGAATACCCAAACCCATGAACTTAATGTTCACGACGATTTTATAGTTCCACCAAAGCCCAAAGACAGAAATGCTGTCATTGAGGTAAGGATAAAGAGGAATTACGGTCGCAGTCGCGGCCCGTATGTAGTATTTAGTACGCACTCACACATATAGCACTCACAGTGTTAGACCTATATTCGTAAAGTGGAACTGTTGTCGATGAATAATAGTAGAAATACTATGTTGTTACAATTCAGAATCATAAATCAATTGACGGACAATTAAAGTACAATTTATAATGAAGTCACAGGTCAAGACTAATCGTAGTTAAAGAGGGGATAAGCGACTATTAAAATAAGCGACAGTTCAAAGGCCGTCTCGGTTTAATAATAACACTAGGTGGTCACTTAAAGAATACGTATAGATCCGAATTTCCATTCAGACAACTAGCTATGTACGTGGTAGACCTTCATGTGACCAAATCTTTAATATTAATATCTAAGATTTAATTCTCATATGAAAATTGTAATATTCAGTTGAAATTGATATGTACGTAAGTCGTACAATATTATTGGTATTTTTAAAGTATGATTTTGAATGTTTATGTATATTCATACTGTTGCAGGTTATAATCTATTACCCCTCAAAACAAGTAAAAAAGCGCATTGTCGACGAATTGGATGCCCGTCTTGTAAGATCAATTGCCTGTGAACAACGAGAAGCTGCAACTAATGCTATATGGTGTTCCACTGATCTGAAAGAGCTAATTTTGCAGAAAGTGGAACGCGATGTAAAGAAAGAGAGCACAGATGTGTGTAGTAGAAGCAATCCTTCCTGCCTATCTAATTCAGAACCTGAAAGTTTGATATGCCTGAAAGATTCCACTGTGGTAAAAGAGCTTCAAGTACGTGGACCAATACTGCATAGAGTTTTGAAGGCTGTTGCTTCTGGGAAAGACTCGAACATAAAGAAACCTGAACAAATGGATAAAGTGACCAGAGCAGTAAGCATTGCTTCATCTGTGTTGTTCAGATGCCGCACTCCATCAATGTCAGCTTTAGCTTATCGATTGTCAATATTAATGTGGCATGGAGGAGCTGAAAAACAGGTATATAAATACTGATCATAAATCTCAAAGCTTGACATTTCAGTAATTGAATAATAATTGTAATAATCAAAAATATCAAAGAATTTAAGGAAATATGATCATTGTTATTATTTAACAATCTTTAGCAAAATTGACTATTTTTAATTTAAATGGAAACTAGCAAGTAAACAAGTATAGGCTACATTGGTGTCTAATATAAATACTAGGTAAATATGTAAATATTAACACACTTAACTTTGCCAACATTTTGAACTTGAGCATTTTAATTTATATAATTAGCTATATTAATTTTAGTTCACAAATTAATAGATCAATGGTATACATTATCATGTGGCTAATTAATCTATTTACTATTGCAGCTGTATTCAAGATTATGCAAAAGTGGACTCTGTATGAGTCATTGGAGAACGTTGAAAAAAATTGACCAGCTTGGCCTTGGCTTTGACGAGAAAGTCAAAGAATGGAAAGAGACCCAAATCAATCATACCCAGATATGTACAGTAGTAGATGCTATTCAGGATATTTTTGATGTAACACCTTCAACAACAACACCTTCTCTTGCCCCTCTAGAGCCCCTGGAACCCTGGGTAGCAACACCTGTACAAACTGTAATAACTGCTGCAACAACTGTTTCACCCGTCCACACATTTGATGGCACATCTTTGAAGGAAAGAGTGAACACAATGGTTGGAGGAAAGTTCAACGACGAGGTCTTTGCAATGGTGGTAAAGCATACTAAGGAAAACACTCGAAAAGCAGACATCATTGAAAAATTGTCAAAAGGTCCTTCTAGCTACCAACTCACAGGGGACAATCTAGACTTGCTCATCAAAGTGAAACACATGTCTAGCACCAACCAAAACAACAGTATTCACTGGTTTAATTTAAATGGTGTGCTAAACAGGATCCAAGGAACCCATTTGTCGGACAAAGTACCTATTAAATCCATCTTAGATGTTGAAAATTCAGATTTTCTTCCCTCGTACCAAGATAACCTGGACTTCCTTTGTGACATGATACCACTAGTTACTCGGGTAGCAGTAACAAAGATCCCTGCTCTCCAAGAATTTAGAAATATAGTGGTTTGGCATATTCCACACCAATACTCTAAGGAGATGTCTATGAAATCACAGCAGGTATAATTACAATCATTATTCATGAATATTATCACATTCATTGTGATCATTGTTATAATCCTTATTGTAATTATTCATTGTCATTGTCAATAGTTCTGATAATTATTATCATAATCATTGTCATTGACACAATCATTATCATAATTGTCATTGCCACAACCATCATCATAATAATTGTCATTGCCACAACCATTATCATAATTGTCATTGACACAATCATTATTGTAATCATTGTCATTGACACAATCATTATCATAATCATTGTCATTGACACAATCATTATCATAATCAGTATCATAATTGTCATTGACACAACCATTATCATAATTGTCATTGACACAATCATTATTGTAATCATTGTCATTGACACAATCATTATCATAATCATTGTCATTGACACAATCATTATCATAATCAGTATCATAATTGTCATTGACACAACCATTATCATAATTGTCATTGACACAATCATTATTGTAATCATTGTCATTGACACAATCATTATCATAATCATTGTCATTGACACAATCATTATCATAATCAGTATCATTTCCACAATCATTATCATAATCTTTGTCATTGCCACAATCATTATCATAATACCTATTATAATGTATCACTATATAATTAATCATCATAATTTTATTATCAATCTATCATCATTATTTTTTTCATGCAAGGTTCCTCTTGGATTGCTGTTCAAGAATGAAAATGTCAATGAGGAGATGATAGACATCCTACAAGTTCTTCATGATAAGTATCTGCCAATTAGTAAGAACATCCAAGGTGATGAAGAGGTTGTTGAGATAATGGAAAAGCTGTTTTTTGGTGGAGATGAACTAACAGATGAGCGGGCTACACACTCGAAGGATGCCAGATCTGATGGTGACAACCAATTTGAACGTCTAGAGGGTTTCCTGTCCAAAGTAGAAGATTGGCATGCAGTGCGTATTTTATACCAGGTGATATTTTACAACTAGTATCTGGAAAGTTAACACATATTTTTTAACTACCTTCAAAGAAAAATCATATTTTGTCAGTGTTTTTGGACAATTACTATTTTGAAACTTCACAATTTTAGATTAATTTGACATAAATTGAAACTTAAAGTGAAAACACTAAAACCATGAAATACAAACAAAACAGTTTCTAACCAATAGTTTTTAATAAGTCACTATTTAGTCAGTATCACTCATCCAGAAATTTGATTCTATTTCATGGATATAGTGTTTGCACTCTATCACCTTAAATTGTATGTTAACAGTAACCTTAATAACCACTTTAAGATATACACCTATTTCAATTAACATTGTCCATCTGGAATGGTTGATCTGATACAAATAGGAATTGTGGGAGTTCATTAAATTTCAAATACATTGTTTTAATCACACTTGAATGGTGCTGAATTACAGATAATAGTATTTCAGAAGTTAACATTAATATTCAAGTGTGATTATAATAGTACATTTACAGTTCAATGACCTCCCACAATATATCAGTCTCAGATCAACCATTCCAGATGGAAAACATTAATTGAAATAGGTGTATATTCAATTTTCAAGCCAATGATATTGTGTTTTGATCATTATAGGTCTTGTATGACATATTCTTCCGCCCTAACTCTGGTAATGATATTGGTACTATGTGCAGTAATATGAATGTTATTAACAATGTGAATGCTAAGACCACTAACGTGTTGGATAATCTGAACTATTGTAAAGACTATGTCAATTTGGAGACTGATGCCTACATTGCTGCAGCAGTTCTTAAGTATTTCAGCATGGATTCACTAACCACACCAGCAGAATCATTTATCCCTCCTAACATCTTACATACTAGCTCAAAAGAGATCAAGAGGAAATGGTTGCATCGACACATGGAAAAAATGCTTTTCAAATTTGTAATGACTGATCAGCAGAAAGAGTTGGATGGGATGAGAAACCAATTAATAGAGGCAAACCGTCCTAAGCCAGTGCCTAAATTTAGCTGTTTTGTCTGTGGTAAGGAATACACATATTTAAAATCCAGAGACAACCACATGAGAAAGGTACATCCTGATTCTGAGGGCCCAATTGAGTCAAGTGATCCATCGACAAAGAAACCAGAACAACCTGATTCAAAAGAAAGAGATGATGTGTACAATTATGCAAGATTACGTCTTAGCATGGGTCTCTATCTAAGAAACTTTGATGACTCTATAAAGGAGGGAGATGGGCTACGTACCCTTAGATGTTGGAAATTTGCCTTGTTATTGTACAGAGCAAACAACCACACTAAATATGCCCTTGCTGCTTTACGACTTCAGGCATTTACCCAAGCTATGCTATCTCCACGCCTTGCCCACACTCTGATGTGGAACCGGACAGTGAATAATAAAGGTGGTGTTGGCAAAAACATTCCTATGGACTTGAGATTAGAACACTTAAATAACCTTCTTAAGGGATTGCTAAAGCATCTAGGTCCAAACCTAACTGAAAGTGCAGCAAGCAGATGCAGCAAGTCCATTGGTCACTTTGAGAGATTGTTGGACGCTGTTGATGATGACCTAAAATTAAACCGACCAACTGGGCATCACAAAGTGCAGAAGTCTGAAGCTGACTTCAAAGCACTTGTATCTCAGTTGGCATACAAAGCAGATGTGTTCAAAGATAATCCCTCGAGCGAAAGAGAGTACACAGTTTTGACAAATTTTAGACGTAACTTGTTGTCTGGTCTTGACTTTTCATCACTGAACAGGTGGATAACACAACACAAGAAAAACTTTTTCAAACAAGAACCCATTGTATGACAGTGAACTGTTTTATTTATTAATTTTATATAGAAGATATACAAGGAAATATTGGAATTTTTGATATGTGAAAGAAATTATTATTCTAACCACTCCAGTAATTTCATGTTGAGCATTATGTTTATTACCTTTTAATATTGCTTGTTCAAGTTTATTTCAGTATTATCAGCCCTTTAAACTGAAATTGCACTGTGTAATACAATTATAAAAAAATATTTTCCATTTGAAATGCATTTTATTAAGCTTCTTCCAATGTGAAGTACAATATATTGAATTTACTACTATTCCCAAAAAAATATTTTTGGATTTGTGATAAGATATATAACTGTTAACTAACAGTTTTTTTTAATTGTATTTGGTTATTTACAATTAACCATACATTTACCGGTAGTGTACATACAATATATAATATTCACTATCATTGAACAATTATTAGTAATACATCAATCAAATAAATGCCAATTTGTATTTTGATTAAAATTATTGCTTGCTGTGCTGTACATTGTCACTTGGAGTATATAAAAATGTTGAAAACTTCATGAGAACAAACGGTATAACTGCATTAGTAATTCTTACAACCAAGTACTATTAAGAACCCTATTAGAAATCACACATTGTTGGTGCTGACAAATACTTTATATGAGTACATGGCATTTCTTGTATGTTGATCAAATATGCCAATTTGTATTTAATTAAAAATTTAAAACTTGCTTGTGTGCAGTCCTTAAGCATTCTCTTAACAGTTCTCTCATGTTGACAACCCATGGATGCTTTATAAATATACACATCACACATATTGTATTACTCTAGAGTGCATTTAGTAAAAGCGTGAAACACTATTTTGTACTATTTTATGCTAATTCTTTTGTTTTCTATTTTTCAACTAGAACTATTTTGCACAATTTAGTAATTAGTGTTTCACGCTTTTACTGAATGCACTCTACTAGGTTTTTGCTAATTCTATTGTTAAGTTAGCAACTCAATTTGCCAATTTATACCGTTTGTAAAATATATCTGTGTCTCAACAAGATTGGTTATTTTGGAATATACTTAAATGTGAATATATTACAGTAAAAACCAGCATATGACCAGGTTAAGGACCACTAGGCTAAAAATCTAGACTGGTTCTTATATGAAAGGTTTCAAGATTTATTTGGTCATTTGAAAAATACACTTTGAGTCTGAATATGACCAAATTTAAAATCAATGAAAAAAAAAATGTTTTACAAATGTTTTATCAGTTATTTTTCAATGAGAATACATTCATCATTCAGATGCTTCTACATAACAATTTATATAACATAAAAAAAACTATATAAGGGAAATTGTTTTTGCTTTGTAAATAAGAACCATTTAAGAACCACCTTATCCTAATTCCTCACTAAATACCAATTATATAAGAATCACTTACGCCTAACCTTGAAAAATAGTGCTTCTAATATGCAGGTTTTTACTGTACTTAATACCATGTAGTAGCTGCAATTTAAATAACCAACTTGAATAACCATTGTTCTTGACTCACTGGCCTCTCATTCATGTAAAAACTCCATTGTATTCCATCATGAACACAAAGCTTGTCAGTCAAGAACAATAGCAGGCCGTCATATTTCGATTTGGTCTATTAGTACAATATAAAAATAGCAAACGTTGCAATTAGAGTACAAACATTAAAAGCGGGGAACATAATTAGTACTAAATAGTGAAATTTTTGGTTAATTATATTGTTTTCTATTGTTTAATTATCACTAATTAGTACTACTTGTTTCACGGGTATGATATTTGTACTCTAGCTTTATAAACCTTAGTGTATCAAACATGTAACTCCATAATACCTGATAACTCTGTCATATCTGAAGCCACAGAACCATCAGAATCACTTTCACTGTCTGATTCATAATAACCTCCAAATGCATAGTCAATATCCATATTGATGTTATCATCATCCTCTGCAATTTCAGACTCCATGTTAAGTTCAAAGTCCTCAAATACATCTCTAATCATGTACAAAATTTTAACAGCTTGTGATTTCTTAAATACTGGAGTAAGTTCAATTAAGTCATCTAAGTTGAAAATGCTCTTGGCATTTTTAATCACACTCTTGATAAGGGAATCAGTAAATCCGGTTGTTGCTTCAGACGACAAAACATAAGCTGGACAATTCAATTCCAATTGTTTTTTATGGTCAGTCAAAAGTTCTCTCAGTTCATCTTTTTGCTGTTTTGTTACTTTCCTTTTGGTAATTGGTTTTTGTGTAGAAGGTATATTAGCAAATACGGGAACTTCAATATTACACTTGCCATCAAAACAGTTACATTGTTCATGACATATTATGCAGCAGTCGTGACCTGCCTGCAATTCACTTCTTTTGACATCCTCCCCAAAGTCTTTGAGCAGTATTTCTCTAAGGCATTTGCCAACAGTATTAGTAGCATATTCTTTCATGGATGGGGAACATTTCTTGAGATGGATACCTGCATAAAATAATAATGACTTTGCAGGATTTCCATCTCGACCAGCTCTTCCCATCTCTTGTACAAAGTCATCCACTTCACGGGGTGGTCCATAATGAATAACATTGCGTACATCCTTCAGGTTGACACCCATTCCTAAGGCTGTTGTTGCAAATACAACCCTACATATACCATCTGTATTAAACAGAGACTCTGCAACAGTTTCTTTGTGTTTGGGCAAGGTGTTAGCATGGTACATTGCAATTAATGAATTTTGGCAAACTTGCTTTGCACCTTCTGGGAAAAATGCCTTTTTCCCAAGTTCATACTTAAAAAATTGATATAGTTTTCCACAATGCTTTTGCGATTTGCAATATACTATAGTTCTTGGAGTGGTGTTTCTTTCATCTCTAAGAATATCTACCAACCACTGAAAACAATCCAATGTCTTATTCACTTTAGTCTTATACAAATAAATATTTGCACGATCCGGACTGACAGTTATCTGATGTGTATCTGGCTTTAAACCCAGGCCTTCAATGGTGTCCTTCCTGACTTCTGCTGTGGCTGTTGCAGTCAAAGCTAGCACTGGACAACCAGCAGGCAACAGAGACCTTACTTCTCCAAGCCTGAAGAAGGATTGTCTAAAGGCAGCCTTTTTCTCCTTGGCATTTCCTTTTCCCCTTGAAAATAAAGCATAGATAAAGAGACATAAGTAAAAGAACATAGTTTAAAATGATATAATGTGAGTTGGTGGAAATGAAACATGCTTAAAGTAAACTTAGGGTTGTGAGCATGTATGTAAAATCAATTCAAAATCAGTGGCAAAAAAAAAACATTTCTAAGTTAAGAATCGACTTCTTAACTTGTTTAGTAGTTTTAATAAATTAAAACTAATAGGAGTTGATTCTTAAAAGAAGTGAATTAGAACTAATAAATACTTTTATACTGATTTGTGTGGATTTACTACGATTAAAAGTTTAATTTAGTTTGATTTGTGTGGATCAAGGTTTAAAGTTTAAGTAATTTATACGTTTTTTTATACAGTGTGCTCCATGTTCTCGACGTCAAACAACACAGTCCAATTTAAAGTGAAGTTATTGTGTTTGTATCGGTGAATCCAATAAAATTATCTGATAAGTTATGATAATAATCAACTATGTTTTGTTAATGTAAGTAAACTAATCGGAAAAATCAAAATGTTTTGAGGTTTTTAGTTGTTATTTACTGTCGGTTGATCCGTTACAGAATGCGTTGCTCTTTTATTAAAACTTGTAGTTCAACTAAGTTATATAAAGTGCAATTCAAACTTACCACTTAGGAACTACATGTGCCTCATCTGTTACAAGACCAAATAACCGTTCCTGGTATACAGGAGATTTCAGCATTTCACGCCATTTTTGGTTCTCCACTATCGATTCAGGATTTGCGAATACAATGGAGAACTTGCCAACTTTCACGTCCGCTTCAGCGACATTTTCATCAGAAAGCGAACACGATGAAATGCCAACAGCTTCCAATTCTTTCATGTGCGAAGAAATAAGCGAATTCAGCGGCCATACGACCACAATTATTGGCTTTGAGGGGTAATCAAAACCTGTCTTGCTTAAATAAGAAGCGACTCCAGGAACAGCTTGGAATATCAGCGATTTTCCGCTTCCTGTGAAGAAATAGAAAACGAGGCAGCGTGCTCTGTTGAGTTATAGAGCACGCGGGGATTTTAAGAAGACGAGCGAAGCGTTAGGAGAAGCACGACGCGTAGCGGAGTGCTTCTCAGCGCTTCTCGAGTCTTCTTAAAATTCCCAAGTGCTCTATAACTCAACAGAGCACTGCTGCCGAGTTTTCTATTTCTTTTATAAAATATTCAGTAGTTAAAATCAAACAAATCGACGCTCCGTGTACTGTTGAGTTATAGAGAACGCTTCTCAGCCAATCAGAGCGCGTGATTTAAATCAAATATTTTATAATAGGCAATACAGCTATTACATCTCTCCTTTTAATAAAAGTCAAAAGGGCATCTTCTTGAACTTCTTTCATCTGCTGGACATTTGGGAAACTTTCGAGTGTATTCTCTACAGCTTTACGATATTCTTGAACAAACACTAGATCATCATCATTCACTTCGCTCGCCATTTTGTTTGTGGAAACCGGTTTTATCACAAGGTGATAAAAATAACTCAGACTGACCAATGAGAGCGCAGTTTCTATCGGATCTTATTGAGAGCCAATCAAATGACGAGTACAGATTCTGTACTCGCGAAAGTGAGATTCGTGCCTCGTGAGACCAGGGGCTCTCTCCGCCTTTCGCTCCCCGCCGTTGTCTCGCCCCAATCCCCTCTAGAGCCGCTGGAACCCAGGGTAAGCGATAAATTACCTTTACAAAAAATTTGTTTAAAATAGATCATATTTTGATAGAATTGAATCTTCTATTTGTCTTTTTATCAGACCTTTTCATCCTAGAATACTCGGAAATCAATGTTGGAGAGATTGAAATCAATTTAAACCATTTTTCGGGCAGAAACTCTACTTACAAGTTTATTATCGCAGATCTGCAAATTTATGGACATTTCCTTGGAAATTCATTCATTTGATTTGACGTCCATCATAATCAAGTTTAGACGGCAATGTTTTATAATAAACATGCACGTGTGACTGAGAACAGCTGTAATGTTGGTATATCTGATGAGACAATTCACAACCTGAATGGAGGGAGAATTTTAGACCTTATTCAAGACAACTTTTAAGTTGGAATGTATACTAGCTGGCCCTATTTTCACCACTTATAACTCTGCAGCAAAATGCTAGCTATTGTTATGCAAATAACCTAAATCTTGTGAAATCACCTTTATTCTTTGTTGTGTATCATTGCCACAGGCATTGGCAGGTATTTAAATCTCCTCGCACCAAAATACAGGGCTTTAGATGATTTCGACAACGCAGCTACATATAGCTACATAAAACAATTCCAATCTGTGACTTGCAACAATCTACTTTATTATTGCAGCTGAATATTGATTTTGTGTTTTTGTTGTTGTTGTTGTTTTTGACAGAATAAAATTAAGAGAAGTTGAATACTAAACTATGGCATTAACCAGTGAAAGGCCAGAGAAACAGCCAGAGAATGGTGACCCTGACCTATTGCCTGTTATGCAGATTGATTCACACCACGATGATGATCAGCACAACACAGGTACATATTTAGCCTGCACAACAGTCGTTCTTTTGGGAAAAATTGGGTTTTGGGCTTCCTGTGTTTCTTGGGGTATCACGATAACACAGGAACCCCAAAATCTGATTTTTCCCCAAAACCCAAAAGAACACCTGTTGTGCAGGCTAGTACATATTAGTAACTTTAGTAAACGTGGGTTTCCTTGAAATAGACCTAGTGACTTGCAATACTATTACTAACTTGCACTCTGAAGATGTGACAGCGATGTAAAAGAACCACACAAGACATAACAAACCCTGACCTCCCTTATGCACCTATCATTGTTTTGCACCAACAGGGGGAGAGCGGGCAAAGCCGGGCTATTGAACATAAATGATCGATGTTTTTTGACAATTTCATCACAAAGTTCTTCGTCCACAACAGTAAATATATGAGTAAGTATATTAATTTGACGTCCCCAGGATACGAGCTTTTGACAAAGAGATATGAAAAATGTCAATAGCCCCTGGGTATGCCCACACTCCCCCCGTTGGAGCAAGACATTGATAGGTGCATTAGTGTCTGATTCGTACCAACACATACTACTCTCGCTAACCTGCATTGTGAGGATGTAAGAGAACTATAAGATGTAACTAACCCTGTTGTGACTGGCTCACACTAACATGTACCAGATACCAGATTCTCAAATGTGCATCTTCATAATTTCCCCTTATTGCATATAAATTGCACATAATCATCATTATCATCATCACCACCATTATCATCAACATCATCATAATGGTTATTTATCATATCATCATTACATTGTCATTATCATATCACCACCATCATACTGTCATCAGATACATTCATGTCATTATATTGTACCATCACCATCATTATCAGTTCAGAATCATCATAATGTCATGATCATTATTTATCACATCATCATTATATTGTCATTATCATATCATCACCACCATCCTACTGTCATCATCATTACATAATTTATACCATTATCATGATATGATATGGTAGCTAATCACCTTTCCTGATCACCATAAATTATATTCAAATTTCCATTTCATACCTTATCACAGGTCCAATGAATTGTTGTCATAAAGTCTTAACTCCAGATGTGAAAAAGCTCATACATCAAATGTTTCAGCTTGCATGGGCAGTTGTTGTCGGCAATTTATTTACGTTTCTTGTCAATACACAAAGTATCCTATTCTGTGGTCATCTTGGAGCAACAGAGCTAGCTGCAGGCTCTTTGAGTAACACTATTGTAATGATTTTTGGACTTTCGATAGCTGTTGGCATGGCCAGTGCACTAGATACACTGTGTTCCCAAGCATATGGTGCCAAGAACTTCAAAATGGTTGGTGCAGTGCTTCAGCGAGGGATTTTAATTTTGGCAATAGCTGGAGTGTTTGTTTGTGGATTGTGGCTGGTAATCCAACATTTTTTACTCCTAATCGGTTTTGAGAGTCACATTGCAAAGTAAGTAAAGTAAAGATAAATGGAAACTAGCAAGTAAACTAGTATAGGCTGCGTCGGTGTTTGATATAAACGATAGGTAGTATTATAATGAAATTTGTAACACCGTAAAAAAAGTAAAGTTAAGTTTAGTAAAGTTAAGTCAACATTTTTTACGGTGTTACAAAAACAATTACCTTAAGTAAATATTGGACTTGCTAGCATATCATGTTCACGTTTTAAACACAAAGGCATTAAATCTAGTCAGTTGTAATTGGTTGGTAAAATAAAAATTAGTCAAAAGTAAAAGTAGACACCAAGGTTTGGTTTTTAGGATTATTTATCTTAGAGATTTTGGCTTCAAATGGAAGCCTTTACCAGGGACGTTCAGTCCACGCACTTTGAGCAATCAATATCCAGTGAAACAATTGGCTAATAAATGATATATATAAATTGAGTCGGTGTTATTCCTAGGACAAATTCAAATTTCATAAGTGAGACTGCAAGTGAAGTTCTGTCCAAGAAAAGGAACAAAGACGAGAGTATGTTTTCCTTCTAATTTCATTCTTGTTGGGCTAAACGTTCACTCTGTCAATCTAAATCATCCCAGATTTTTGTGTTAGAGGAGAGGCTGTTTTACAGTTGATTTATTTTGACTGTTTGCTTGTTTGTTTTTCTTTTTTGATTTTGTTGTTTATTGTAGGATGGCAGATATGTTTATGATTACAATGCTTCCCATGATTCCAGTAAGTATACGGCTTATGCAGTATGCATGCATGTACAACAAGGGGCGTAGCGTGGTCATTCTGACAAGTACGCACAGATATGGATTTTTTACTTTTGAATACAAAAACATCTGGAAAATGATTAAAAAATATTTGAAAATTTCCGTCTCAAGTATGCATGTGCATATTTGCGTAATAGATGCTACGCCCCTGACAACATCACAATACTGATAATGGTATAGTTGGGTTGAATACACTTCGTAGTTTTAAGAAATTTAATTCCAGGCTTTTGGGTATAAGTGACCAATCTTC
Source organism: Metridium senile (assembly GCA_949775045.1). Taxonomy (NCBI): domain Eukaryota; kingdom Metazoa; phylum Cnidaria; class Anthozoa; order Actiniaria; family Metridiidae; genus Metridium; species Metridium senile. Next base: position 5,972,972 of record OX459100.1, read on the forward strand.
AGGGAGGGATGTTACTTGACAAGAAGACTGTTGTATCTACGTAACCATAACAAACTAATAATTGTATGGTTTCAGAGATATAACTAATTTCTTGTCATTGTTAACATCCTTTGTACGCTTGTTGAAGCGGATTTGTTAAACTAGATAATCGGCACGTAAACCTTCAGCAAATTTTTTTTAGTGATCTCGATTGGTGTATAGTTAATGATTGGGATAGCCCATATCTGACACCTTAGATATCAGTGATCAAATAAAACCAATCAAATTTTCTGATTTGTGTGGAAAGTCACCTAGTGTGTTTGATCTTCTGTTTATAATAAGTAATTATGTACAGAAATAAGTTAATGGCAATCATCATAACATATCAATAACATCAATTAATGATATGTAATGCACCTATCAATGGAGTGCGGGCATTCACAGGGGCTATTGACATTTGTCATATCTTTTTGTCAAAAAACCCGTATCCTGGGATTGTCAAATTCATATACTTACTCATAAATTTACCGTTGTGGACAAAGAAGTATTGTATTGTATTTTCAAAAAACATTGAGCAACCCCAGGTATGGGAAAAGTTTATATTCAATAGCGTGACTTTGCCCGCACTCCCCCTGTTGTTACGTTCACGTAATTTATCTGAAAAATGTTTTATTCCACAGCCAGAATTTTGTTCTCAGTTATTGATAAAATACCTACACAATCAGGGAATAGTACGTCCAATAGTTTTGGTTGGATTTCTCACCAACTTGTTTGCATTTGGCTTAAACTACTTGATTATTATCCATATGGAACTGGGATTTAGGTAAATTGGAGCAGTTTTGTATTATTGTATGTTACCTATCCTCTTCTCTTCCCTATATTTTGTTTCATTTCACTTCCCATTCCTTTCCTTTCGTTCTTTTTCTCTTCTTTTCTTTTCTCTTCTTTTCTTTTCTCTTCTTTTCTTTTCTTTTCTCTTCTTTTCTTTTCTCTTCTTTTCTTTTCTCTTCTTTTCTTTTCTTTTCTTTTCCGTCTCTTTTCTTCTGTTCTGTTCTGTTCAATTTTCTTCTTTTCTGTTCTGTTTTCTTCTGTTCTGTTCTGTTCTCTTTTCTTCTTTTCTGTTCTGTTTTCTTCTGTTCTGTTCTGTTCTCTTTTCTTCTTTTCTGTTCTGTTTTCTTCTGTTCTGTTCTGTTCTCTTTTCTTCTTTTCTGTTCTGTTTTCTTCTGTTCTGTTCTGTTCTCTTTTCTTCTTTTCTGTTCTGTTTTCTTCTGTTCTGTTCTGTTCTTTTCTCTTCTCTTCCCTTCTCCTCTCTTTTCTTCTGCTCTCTTTTTTCTGTTCTGTTCTGTTTTCTTCAATTCTCTTCTCTTCTCCTTTCTACATTTCTTATTTTCTTTTTTTTCTTTTCTTTTTTTTTCTCTTTTCTTTTCTTTTGTTATTTTCTCTTTTCTTCTGTTCTGTTCTATTCTCTTTTTTTTCTGTTCAGTTCTGTTCTGTTCTCTTTTCTTCTCTTCAATTCTCTTCTCCTTTTCTTGAACATTTCATTATGTTATTTCATAGTCTATTTTCTCTTTCAGAGGTGTGCCCATTGCATTGATGCTTGCCAGTTATGTAAGGGTGGTTTTGATAGTATCTTACATTCTAATCACAAAAGTACACAAGAAAACATGGACAGGTATAATAAGTACTCAAAATAGAGTAAAAACTTATGGATGTTTCAGATGTTAATCTTCATCATTCTGAAAGCATGTGAAATACCTTTGATCTAATTCTCTACTTTCACAATATAACCACAATGTCTTCTGTTTTTTTTTGGGGGGGGGGGGGGTAAGTGGGGGGAGAGTGGGGGGAGGTAGCTGTTGTAATTCAAATCAAACCAATAGTCCTTTTCACAGTTCCGTTCAGTGACCACAAATGATAGTTCCAAGTCTTGACCACGTTGTTGTGCATAGCAAAACTATAGTTTATCATGTGCAACAACTCGAACCTAGACTTGGAAATATTATCATTCGTGGTCACTAAACGGAACTGTGAAAAGGACTATATTAAACACTTGTTTTGGCTTGTTTTGTTCTTTGTAGTTATTAGTATCTTTAAGATATATGAGAGCTTGGGACGAAAGGAACTATCAATGCTAAAATTAGTGCTTTTTCGTATTCTTGTTATTGATATGATTTTAACTTTAGCTTTAAAAACCCAGGTTGAACATCCTACCAAGATCCATGTAAGATCATGCAAGATCCTAGAAAGATCCAAGCCTGATCTTACAAGATCTTGGCATGTTACACTCAATCTGCAAGAACTTGCATGAACTTTAAAGTTTCCTCTAAGATTTAATTAAGATATTCCCAAGATCCTTCCAAGAAATTTACTTGCCAAGGTTTAGTAAGATCTTGGATATCTTACAAGATCTTGACAAGATGCCCAAGATCTTGACAAGATGGCCTAAGTAGACTGCAAAACAGTCTCTATAGTTCCTACGAGTTTTCATGTAAAAGTAGGTAGGATTTTGCAGTCTACCTGGGAAGCCTTTGTTATAACTTTAGCTTTTGTTTGTCTTGTTTTGACAGGTTGGTCTGCAGATGGTCTCCGTGACTGGAAGCAATTTCTTAGTCTCTCTTTGCCTGGTATGTTAATGATTTGCATGGAATGGTGGACTTTTGAGATTATGACTTTTGTCTTGGGTAAGCTATTAATGATTGTAATCATATTTTTTAATCAAGTTAAAGAGTCATCAACCTTTTTTAGATTATTTAATCCGACATTTCGGGCTAAGTGCCCATCTTCAGGGATGTTACAGAATGTTTGATATCGTCATTACAACGGCCAAAAAACTAATAATAAATAATAATAATAAATAATAACATTGGATTAAATAATCTAAAAAGGGTTTATGACTCTTACTTGATTATATAAATTAATGATTCCAACCTACAAATCAACACTAGAATCATCAGCATTCAAATAAAGAATATTGATTTTTCAGGAGTATTTGGGGAAACTCCTGTAGCAGCTCATGGCGTTCTACTTCAAATTTCACTTTTGGCATTTATGGTAAATTCAATCATTGAAAATAGGAATAATATTAACAGCTTTCTTTCAGTGTCAAGTAATAATCTATTATTTTTGTGTTAATTTGATAATTAAACGTAATGACAATTGGAACATTCTCCTCCTACTCGAAGCATACTACATCAAGACAATGAAACCCAAAATAAACTTTGGACTAGAGGCATCTAGGGAATTGTCTTTATTCTAATCCTATCTAAGTTCACTTTACTATGTATACACCTAATTCAAAAAAGGTTGACGGGGCGAACAGCGATTGGCGATTGAAATTCGTATTATCCACAGTCTCTTTCGGGACGTGCAATCGCCGATCACCAATCGCCGATCGCCGTTCGCCCCGTCAACCTTTTTTGAATTAGGTGTATAGTTGATAATGATCTGAACTTAGATCGAAATATACTTTTACAAAAACATAATGCCTAGTTTTTTCGGACTCGTTTTCCTTATTGATAAAGTGAGGTGAGTTACTGTACGCTGTCATTATTTGTTCTTCTAGCTTCCTTTCGGCGTATCCATGTCTGCAAGTATTCTAGTAGGGAGTTTCCTGGGTGCAAATGATATCAAGCATGCTAAACTAGTTACCAAGATCTCATTAATGATGGCATGTAAGTATTTTGATAATTATTAACCATTATCGTCATTTATTGAATGATAAGTAGTTAGTTTTTCTCCAGGTTATCCAGTTTTCCTCCCTCTGCAAAAATCAACATGTGGGCAGAGTTGTATGTTGTAAACATTTAAATAATGTAGTCGTAGTGAGTGTGAGTGAACCTCATGGAAGAGCCCCAACAGGGAGTGAGGGTTGTAAAATATTTATATATTTATATTGTACATGTGATCATCATCATTATTGTGGTCATCATAGTAATCTGTTATTATCATCAATCATTGAGCCATTTACCAACTGTTGTTAATTCACTGAAGAAGCCTGGAAGGGCGAAATGTTTGGATAATTTAATTAAAACTTAATGCCTTATGAAGTCTCTTTCTCTTATTTATCATAGTAATTGTCTTCACCTCTCTACATCATCCTTATTGTCATCATCACCATTGTCATCATCATCCTTATTGTCATCATCACCATTGTCATCATCATCCTTATTGTCATCATCATCATTATTGTGTCATCATTGTTATTTTTATCATCACCATTGTCATCATCATCCTTATTGTCATCATCATCATCAGTTGCCATCATCGTTATTTTCGATCATCATCATCATTGTCATCATCATCCTTATTGTCATCATCATCATCAGTTGCCATCATCGTTATTTTCATCATCACCATCATCCTTATTGTCATCATCATCATTTTTGTGTCATCATCATTATTTTTATCAACTTTATTAATTTTTCTGCATCCTGAGGGATCATTACCCTTTATTGTATGACTTTTGTGTTAACAAAGTTTTTTTAATATTTAATAGTGATCATTACAGCTCTATTCTCCATGCTCTTCGTTATTTGCAGACGATATATTGCAATGGCTTTCTCTAATGATGAGTGAGTTTCATATTGTGGCTTGAAATATATGCCATATTAATTTACAATACTTATGACATTGACTATACCCTCCATCTTGGAAAACAGTTTGCCCTAAATGCTGTGGCACAAACAATTTAACCATGAGGCCATCATGCTGTAATTGATTATTATTTTGATGTATATTGTAATCAATTATTTTGATTCATTATGTTTTTTTTATTTGCTTTTTGTAATTATTTCTTCTATGTATCGTTATTATTATTATTATTTTAATCGAGCCACTCATTTTGGAGCCTAGCTCTGTTGTTGTGGTCTCCCACACATGTGGAAGCCTTATAAATAAATAAATAAATAAATAAATAAATAAATAAATAAATAAATAAATAAAAAAAATAAATAAATAAATAAATAAATAAATAAATAAATAAATAAATAAATAAATAAATAAATAAATAAATAAATAAATAAATAAATAAATACAATTTTATAAATTCAAGACAAAGTTTATGAAATTAAAAACAAAATGCTTAGTTCATACAATATACTAGTATATGATATACAATTCCCTAAATTACATAGTTTTAAATAGCATAACTAGCACCCAGTCCTCGCATTCACATCTCTACTATGATATTATTTATGCACCTGGGTTTACAACTTAAGCACCAATTAAGTCAAAGGAATTATACATATTTTGTATACAGCTAAAACACTAATATGTGTGTATGATTATGATCCACATACCCAGACCCACATACGTAAAAACAAAATAGTTATACTAACCAATTGTATCTATTTAGTGAGTATTGACAGAGTCATATCACTCATCAACCAGAAATATCAAATACAAAAGGAAACAATACCTCATTACAACTTTACTTGTCTTTTATAGTAACTAATAGACACTAAATATAAGAACTATTACACAGTAGCAATTTGATTTTATTTCATGAATAGTGACACTTGAAACTTGGAATAGTTAAAATGTCTGTCAATCTGGACAACCTTTATGAAAATGGCTGTATATTAGCCTCCTCCCCCGGCAACTTCTCACCTTGTCCTCATCTTCTTTTTTCTCCACAAAGGAAGCCCAAAATAGAAAGAATTCCGGTGGGTTGCCTGCGGAGGAGCTAGCTAGCTGTATATAATGCTAATGATATTTTTAATATGTTGCTGTAGGAATGTAATCAACCTCATTTTAGATCTGACACCATTTGTGGCTTTCTTTCTGTTTTTAGACTCTACTCAGGTAAAGTAAACTTTATTACAGACAACTCTTATTATGTATAGTTTAATAAACGAGCAGGAGTGTTTTATCAGGATTTAAAACCATGAGGCGAAGCCAAGTGGTTTTAAACCTGATAAAACACAATCTGCGAGTTTATTGAACGACTCCAACCTATATTTTGTGTTTTTGTAAAAAAAATCAAGGATTTATGAAACTTTTTTAGAGAAAATTAAGGTTAAAGTTTATGTAAATTAGGGTGAATCTATATCTTCAGTTAAAACACTCGTCACAGTTACGATTTCTTTTGAAAATTTCTCATGAATTATTAATGAGTTTTTGAATTAACCTTAAAAAATTCATTTATAATTCATAAGCAATTTACAAAAGAAACCATAACCGTGGAAGAGGTTGTATGTCTGATAAAACACTAGTGTTGATTATTGTGATGTGCATAAGTTTGAACTTCCTGAGTCTCCCTCTTTGTGTTACAATTACAATGAGAAACAGATAGCAGGAGAGTTTTAACTCGCCTGCTTAAGTGTGCAGCCCATTGGCAAATAGCTCGTTGGGTTTTGACAAATCAGAACATATGTGTTTTAATTATGCAGCTAAATAGAAACATCCATTAATGCATATTGGTATAGTTACAGGGGCATTCTTATCAATAAGATAACAGAAAGTACTCTGCCCGTTGCATTTATAGATCTATACATGTATGACAGGACATCTAAGGAGCAATTCTTAAGCATAATAGTGTCTCAAATATAATAATGGTATACTAGTAATACATGGTATAATACCTTGTTGTAGTTAATATCTGGGTCAAAACATGGTATTTTGGTTCTCTGTTCCCCTCCGTAACACTTGACATTTGTTATTGTGACCAAGATACAGATGTTTGTATATTTGTTTACTCTTGTGCCTGTAGTACTGGTAGGTATCATATACAAACATCTGTATCTTGGTCACAATAACAAATGTTAATTAAGTGTTACGGAGGGGAAGTACAGAGAAACCAAAATACTGTGTTTTGACCCTGATCTATAAGTTATTCTATGTTGTTAGGGTGTTAGTGCTGGCATATTACGTGGCTGTGGTCGACAGAAGGTTGGTATGCTTGTAAACTTTGTCTCCCATGAACTTATTGCAATTCCACTGGGTGTTGTCCTTGGTGTTGTTATGAATCTACAACTTAAAGGTAAGCAAGTAATACTGTTGTAAATTTACATTTATAATTGATATCATCACAATAATCATCACCATCAATGATCATCACCATTTTACAACAAAACAAAATGAGGTAGACTGAGAGCTTACATGGGGGCTTTTAATAATAACAAGACACTCTAGGAGCGTGAAGTCTGGCTAGTCATAAAATCAAAACAGGAGGCTAAACAATTCTACGTTGGGCTTCCTGTGTTCATTCCCAAAGCATCATGGGGCCTATACGCGACATGACAGATAGATACATAGATATATAGATACATAGATTGACTAAAAGGTAAACCTAGAGTCTGGCCCTCTAGCCCGACTAATAATAATAATATAATAAGCTTTATTTATATAGTGTTAGATCCTCTAATAGTCCATAACGCTTTACAAGTCTAATTACAAATAATTCATTATATACAAGTATTTTAATTAGACATTTTAGATGCCACAACACAGGCCATACCCCATACCCCAAACTTCATCCTGTCGAGCTAGCTCTGGACTTGCTAGACCCTGGTCCTCCAACAGTCTCCATCCCACATTGCAACGTACAGTGGGCAGTTTACTACTGAATATTTTACAAAAGAAATAGAAAACTTGGCAGCAGTGCTCTGTCGAGTTATAGAGCACCAACTGCCTCGTTTTCTATTTCTTCAATAATAATCATTATCATCATCTTCATCACAATTAATTATAACAACTGTTAAATGAGTAAATGCAAACAACAGTATCATCAAGAACAAAATCATTATTAAGTGCGTTATTAATTCTCTACCTGAATAGTGGGAAATTATTTCATTTTGGTCTTGAATGGAATGTCCATCAAACCAGCTTATATGATTTATAAAACAATTGTTACCAATAAAACATCATCTTTTTCTTTGGTTCTATAGACTGAAACTCATTGTTTTTGTTTGTATTTTAGGTGTTTGGTATGGCATTTCGGCTGGCATATTTGTACAGGTATTTTGACACTATAATTATACAGTAAAAACCTGTAAGAACCTAGGTTTTTTCAAGTTAGCCTCCTTAGGTTCTTATATAAATCGTGCTTACTGTGAATTTAGGCTACTAGGTTCTTAATTAGCAGGGGCGGATCCAGCATTTTGACAAGGGGTGAGGGGGGGAGGGGGGGGGGGGGGTGAACTTTGATATCCTTTTGGTGGATAACGGCAGGTACAAGAGCACAAAGATTGTAATGTGCCTGCTTTTCTTTGCTAAAACGGGACTTAACTGCAAAAGGGGGGGATGGTCAAAACTCACCCAGTTCACCCTCTGGGTCCACCCCTGATAAGGTTCTTAGTTTTTGTTCAAAATAAATAATTTATATATTCATTGGTGTGGTTGCCACTATATATTGAATCATTTATGTATTTTTTTTTACTTATGTATACTATGTGCCTCAAAATAATATGAACAGTAACCAAAGTCATGTACTTAGAATTAACTGTAACACAACATCATAACCATAGAAATAAATCAAAGAACCTGTTTAGATTTTAGCTAAGTGTGGTTCTTATTTTTAGCCTAACTGGTTCTTTAATTGTAGGTTCTTATATGGGCAGGTTTTTACTGTATTCAATAGGAAAATAACTTTTCCATACATTAATAATTTTTAATGTTTTTATGGTAAATGTTAAAATGTTAAATAAATGCCCGGGGGGGGGGGGGGGGTACTTGACCCAGTTTCTGACGGGGACGTTCCGCTGGTACCTCTAAACTCTGACCCTATTTAAGACAGCAGAATCCTAAAAATATGTACCCTATTTCAAGACAAATTGGTAAAAAGTAGACCCTATCCAAGACTCAAGGGGGAAATTGTATACCCTAGGTAAGGCAATTTAAGACAAATTAGGCTAAATTGTATACCCTATTCAAGACGCCAAGGCAAAAAACCATACCCTATTTGGCGGAACGTCCCCGTATAGTAAATATAAGGGAGTACCCTCCCCGGGAATAAATGTTAAATAAAAGTTTTTTGTTCTAATCTCAGGCTGCTTCATATGTAGTTGTTGTTTTAAGTACAAACTGGAAAAGACAAGCAGAACTGGTAAGGTTTAATTAAAACATTTTTGATTTCATATCTTTGTTGGTTGACAAATTTGATAGTGAAAATTTTCTTTTTCTAATGAATTATCTATTTGTTTAAATATAACACTGGAGTGATAATAGTCTATTAACCTGGACAAAGATCACCACACAATCTGTTTGGATAAATATTTTTAGCTATGTAAAAAGGTCAAATTAGCACTGATATGACCAATTAAAAGTCAACCCATCAAATAAAATTTCAAATAAATTTCAAATGTTAAAGGGCAGTGGCAGCTTTACCCTGGCAAAATAGTTTACAGTGGCAATTGACCCTGAGAGGTGGGACGGCTGAATTGAAATCCATGCACCTGTGCCCAATTTCCCAACCAAACAAGATTTTAAAATAAAACGAAGTATGGCATAAAAACTCTATTGCTTACAATATCTTCTATAGGTTATAAATTGTGGATATGAAATTAGTAGATAATCTTCTTTTGCCCCAGGAATGTCCAAGGTTTGGACCACTATTTTTTGACTGCTACGTATACTGCTAGTCTTCATCAGTCTACCAACTGCCTGATAAAGACTTGCAGTAGTTAAGAAATGATATACGTCTTCTGTGTTTTCACGCGTTTATGAAAACCGACATGTGTTTTGGGAGAATTCTCCCAAACATATCGAGGCTTTCATAAGATAGTGAAAACACAAAAGATGTGTTTCATTTTTTTTATAAAAGATCAAAACAACGAAAACACTGACTATTGAATGAGTGTGCACGCTTGAAAATGGCGTGAGTGTGAAACACAGGTTTTTGACCAATCATTGCGTGCATACTATCACAATTATTTCATAAAACCTTTGACATTTGTGAGACAAACAATATGTTCTTTACTAATTGACAAAGATGATAATTTATAAAAATGTAACAACAAACATAAATTTGATTTTTTTAAAAATGCTTTTTAAGGCAAAATCTTGAACTACATGGTGCTGCCATTAGAATTTGTTTGCAAACATTTTTTTTTTTACTAGGCTATGAAGAGAACATCCAAAGGACACAAGCTCAAACCACCGAAAACAAGTTCTGATTTAAATGGCAAGGAAGATCACTATGAGTTAAAAGAGACAACAAATGGTGACATTGTTGAGGATGGAAAAGAAAAACAACACGAAGAAGGTATATACCATTTCTATTTATTCATTTATTAGTAGTTCTGATCAACATTTCACAGTCATATCTACGGTCTATCTAGTTAAACTGAGGCCACTCAACAAAACACCTTTTTACTATTTACTGTCAACTATTATTACAGCAGTTCTCAGTCACACGTGCACCGCACGCATAAAAAGCACCGCTATAAAACGTGAAGTTGGTGGACGTCAATCAAACTGTGTTTACAAGATGCATGGAGTTATTATTTCATTCGGGCTGCGAAACATGTCTGAATCCGACGAAGAGGTTGTTGAGGGAATTCAGCTCCCAGATTACGATGAAACGCAGATATTCCAAAACGAAAATGAAATCGTAAGTTTGATTGACGTCCACCAACTTCATGTTTTATAGCGGTGCTTTTTATGCGTGCGGTGCACATGTGACTGAGAACTGCTGTAAAGTCATTGAAACTAAATGCATTCACAGCCATCCCTGAGTCTGCTATATCTACGGCGCATCTAGTTCAACTATTGCCCCCCAGTCAAGGCCTTTTTACTATTTGCTGTTAACGATTATTAAAGTCATTGAAACTAAATGCATTTACAGCATCTACTTCAACTAAGGCAACCGAAACAAATAATTGTTCAATACATATAATATGTTTGAAATCAAACCCCAATCCAAAGTTATATCTTATTCACTCTTGCTGTACTTTGTTCATATATATTTACTATAATAAAAATATTTGAAAGATTAAACTAAAGTTGTGTTTTAAATGCTTCTGTACAATACAAAAATCACTCAAATCTGGTAATTTTTTTTTTGCAATCATTTATTGTTATCAATAATACTGAATATATGTATAATATCTATTTTACATTTATTTAAATGTGTCTTATTTTCTCAACAGATGTTTGTCCTGCTGCTAATGATTTGGTTGTCAGGAATGTAGCATTATCTTCAGAAACTATAAATTCTGATGATGATTTGGTTGTCGAGAATGTTACACATTCGTTGGGAAAAACAAGTATAAAAAAGCTAATCCTGTTACGTTCAATTCCTTTTCTTATAGCAGTTCTATTTTTGTGTGTAGCCATCTGTATACGTTTTCTTGTCCCTCTCCCTACCGCATATGTTAGAACTCATAATTCTGGAAATCAAACAAACTCTGCAACAAATGGAACATTTCCAAATAGAACTGTAAATCTATAAAGCTTAATTGATAAATATATGAAGGAATGCAACTTAGGTGAACATTGCAACATGTAGTTTTTTAAATACTAGTTTTGAAAAAGCTTTTATAAGTTGAATGTTAATTTATTTAGGTGAGCATTTGTATACATCTATAAAGTTTAATTGATAAATATATGAAGGAATGCAACTCAGGTGAACATTACAACATGTGGTTTTTCAATACTAGTTTTTTAAAAGCTTTTATAAGTAGAATGTTAATTTTTTTAGGTGAGCATTTGTGTAAATCTATAAAGCTTAATTGATAAATATATGAAGGAATGCAACTCAGGTGTACATTGCAACATGTAGTTTTTTAAATACTAGTTTTTAAAAAGCTTTTATAAGTTGAATGTTAATTTTTTTAGGTGAGCATTTGTATATATCTATAAAGTTTAATTGATAAATATATGAAGGAATGCAACTCAGGTGAACATTGCAACATGTAGTTTTTTAAATACTAGTTTTTTAAAAGTTTTTATAAGTTGAATGTTAATTTATTTAGCTGGGCATTTGTGTAAATCTATAAAGTTTAATTGATAAATATATGAAGGAATGCAACTCAGGTGAACATTGCAACATGTAGTTTTTTAAATACTAGTTTTTAAAAAGCTTTTATAAGTAGAATGTTAATTTTTTTAGGTGAGCATTTGTATATATCTATAAAGTTTAATTGATAAATATATGAAGGAATGCAACTCAGGTGAACATTGCAACATGTAGTTTTTTAAATACTAGTTTTTAAAAAGCTTTTATAAGTAGAATGTTAATTTTTTTAGGTGAGCATTTGTATATATCTATAAAGTTTAATTGATAAATATATGAAGGAATGCAACTCGGGTAAACACTGCAACATGTAGTTTTTTAAATACTAGTTTTTAAAAAGCTTTTATAAGTTGAATGTTGATTTATTTAGGTGAGCATTTGTGTAAATACAAAAAGTTTAATTGATACATATATAAAGGAATGCAACTCAGGTAACATTGAAATATGTAGTTTTTCAATACTAGTTTTTATAAGTTGAATGCTATATTTTTTAGGTGAGCATTTGGAAACATTACAAATTATCTTACTAATAATTCACTCAGGCATGATCCACAATACATATTAAAATTTACTACTAATTTAATATTTAAAATTATTGCATGACTTAAGGGTTGGCATGCATCATTAATTGTGTTTTTAATGTTAACTTTTAAAGTTTTTTAGTGTTTGTTCTATTGTCCATACTTAATATCATATATATTATATTTACCAATTGCATCTACCTGTTAACGGTTGCGATAAAAACATGTTCTGTCTCTCAAACTTCAAAGATTGGCACCACAAACTTTGCCTGTTTGTAAACCACTTTCGTGAAAATAGGCTAGAAATTTATAGATATGTACTGCAATTGCATCTATCCTTTAACAGATGCAACAAAAATATATATGCGAAATTAACCTCAACAAATTGAATTTATTTAGAGGATTGCATTGGGAGATTGCAAAGTTTGGCGCCAAACTTTGAAAGTTTACGTCTAGACAGAACATGCTTTTTGTTGTGACCATTAACGGGCAAGTGCAAACGACGGTATAATAAGCCAAGACAACTAATTTGGCGTATAAAAAATAGCTAGGGTGTACTCAGAAAAGTTTATCTATATCAAATAGCACTAAACATTAAAATTATGTAATATTTTCAATATACACGCATTTGATATTGTGCATTTGAACATATTCATAATTATGCAAATTTGTGTGTTATAAAAATTGAATTATTATTAATTATTATCATACATATACAATATTTGCATGCAAATGAATATGGGGAGATTTTTAATGACAAAAAGGAGAAACAAGAAAGAAAAGTATTTACAAAATACAATAAATTGTCATAATATATTGTTACTAGAACCAAAAGAACATTAACAGATATTTTTTTGATTATTAAAACAATTTTGTACATTGATGTTTGATGTGTTATTATTTTTTGTATAAATTATAAACAAAAGCTATGTAGACACAGTCTACGTAATGGGACATTTTCAAGATAGCTTCATTTTACTTAACCAATATCAGAATGCCTTAAAAACTTCCTTTTATTATTCAGATTTTTAAACCCTCATGTGTATAGGCCTTATCAACTAACGCGTTGCTCTGTACTATTCGACCCAATTTAAAACCTCTGGGAATAAAAACTTTTGTTCCAAAAATTTTCCTTGTGATTTTGAGAAGCATAAGACAAAGAAATTTATTCCCAAAAGATTTGAATTTGGTCAAAACCAGAATAGCAACGCGATTTAGTCTATAGGTGAAGAATTTCACTAAAGAAAAGAGGCAAAGCATTCTGTTTTTTAATCCTGGTTCCCATATCATTGCTATGATAGCTGAGATCACTAAATAAAGTGAGCAGCAATCAGAGAGATTTCTGGGATTGTAGTGACTATATGAGAACCAGAGAGATGCTGACAGTTTATAATAGTCCTTTTCACAGTTCCATACCCTGTGAGCAGAGTCTCCTTTGCCTTCCCGCGAGAGAGAAAGGAAAGAGTGACCACGAATAATACTTCCAAGTTGAGGTTCGCGTTGTTGCGCATGATAGATTATAGTTTTGCTATACGCAGCAACTCGACCCTCGACTTGAAACTATTATTTGTGGTCCTTGAGCGGAACTGTGAAAAGGACTATTACAGTTATAAAATTCAAGAATTATCAATGAGAATTTGAAATCAACTTGCTGTTGAATTATGTAAATCTCATACAGATTTTGTCCTGATTTGCATAAGTTTCAACTTGAATTTTCTAGACCAGATATTGACAATTTTAGTAAAATTTGAAGGGACTTACATTGGGCTTTCATAAGTTCTATACAATATTCGCATTGGATCTGTATGCTATATACAATGGCTCGGCTTGGACATAGCAAACAGATCAGCAGCTCATTTTGTGTACCAGTTATTACAAATTGACAATTCATAGATTGTTTAATTTTGCTATTGATCTTCTAATCTAGCGCTGACCTCTTTCTCTTCCTATGACTAATGACAGTCTCAGATGTTGTTAGCTTCGACATTTGTCCCGCTTCCCACAGTAAGAACTCTTTAATTCCTTTCTTCCCAGAAGCAAATATTTGTTTCTCTGTATGGTCAAGCCGACTGGTTAGTGCAGATGTGTCTTCATGGGGAGAATTTTGTGCTGAATCCATGATCTTTCTGAATCTTTTGATGAATGTCTGAAAGAAAAAAATACATTTTTGTGAGTTGGTTATCTATAATCGATTATTTGAATTATGGTATCTAAGACCAGAATGGTTTGACTACTCTCCTTTGTGAAATAATTAATGCCAATAACTTTTTTACAGTTCCGTTCAGTGACCACAAATGATAGTTCCAAGTCGAGGTTGGAGTTGCTGCGCATGATAAATTATAGTTTTGATATGTGTGGCTTATTAACTCCAACCTCGACTTGGAACTATTATTTGTGGTCACTAAATGTAACTGATAAAAGGTTTACTGTTCAACTCACAAGAGGAATCTGAAAAATAAAGGAAAGTTGTAAAGCATTCTGAAGATAACTTTAACCAGTACAATGATGATGATGGGTATCATGATAAAAATGATGCTGAATGACATTGCGATGACATGAAAGTAATGATGATAATAACGGTGTAGATAATGATTGTACGCAGTGGCTATTCGTACGTCACCCGTACCCGGACTTGTGTTTGCTATTGGTACGTGAGTCAAAATTATTTAGATTTTCACAGTGATTCTGTATTATTTCAGTAAAGAAAATACGATATATTCGTTTAGATGGAGTAAGCGATTATCGTTAGCTATATTAAACTGATTTAGAGTAATTTTACGAGTCTGTACATAGTAGGCAAACGACTCATTTCGCGACACTTAGAATTTTCTTCAACTCGATCGTGATGTCACGCACTTATATTAGGGCTTCGATGACATTAATTACAACTTTAATAGTATTAATATTGTGTACAATAAGAAAGCGTGAACAAGATATTTGTTTCGGACCGAGTTTGAAGAACTATTATTTATTTATCAATTCGACGAATTAAGTACAGCAAAGCGATTCAAAGACTCCCGTACTCGGACTTTGGTTTGCTATTAATACGTGAGTCAAAATTATTTAGATTTTCACAGTAATTCTACAAATATCTCTTTTTCACGCTTTCTTATTGTATACTATTAAAGTTGTAACTAATGTCATCGAACCTAATTATTTAATAATCTATTAAGTGCGTGACATTTACAGGCGTGTACGATCGAGTTGAAGAAAATTTTAAGTGTCGCGAAATGAGTCGTTTGCCTACGATGTACAGACTCGTAAAATTACTCTAAATCAGTTTTATATAGCTAACGATAATTGCTTACTCCATCTAAACGAATATATCGTATCTTCTTTACTGAAATAATACAGAATCACTGTGAAAATCTAAATAATTTTGACTCACGTACCAATAGCAAACACAAGTCCGGGTACGGGTGACGTACGAATAGCCACTGCGATGATCGTAATTATCGAATACTCAGAAGAGCTCTTTATTCATCTATCAGTATATACTTTTATCAAACTCTACTATTACCTCTTGCAAACTTCGTATAACCAGCGCGTTCTCGTCATCATCAAAATGCATCAATTTTGTCCCAATGTCATAGAAATGAGGTCCATACTTGTGCAAATCCACGACACTTGCATCAGCTTTTAAAATCTCTCTGTATCCGTCTTTGTAGACTTTCGGTAGCTCAACAGACACCACTCTTCTCCTTCTGCTACACAGTTCTTTAGCTAGCCAGTAAGGTAACTCAAGTTTTGTGCCGACCGCCATATGCTCGCCATCAGAACTCGGATCGAGAAATCCAAGATGGTGAACTTGAACTTCGAGTTTGCAAGGAACTTTGTCTTGTGTAGCAATAACATCATCAATATCGAAGTAATCGTAGCTGCTTGGTCGTGATCGTAGTGGAGGACCTATTTGGGAATCATTATTAGACATTTTGGATGTAAAATATTGAGGGATATACACAAATAATCTTGTAAATTTCTGAGTTTTCCCTTTTGTTTCTTGTATTTGCGCGCCAAAACATTACCCATGATGAACCGCGCTTCAAATTTTCCCATGATGCTTTTCTGTATTTGGGTTCCCTGTGTTTTCACGAATCTTATTGCTCTAAATATTTTTTTATTGTTTTGTTGTAACCTTTATTTTGTCGTAAATTTTTCCTTTAAAATGTGCATTTAAGGATCATCAAGTTTATTTATTCATTATCTATTTATAGGAAATTTTTTCACTTTAAAACAATAAATTGGCTTTTATCACAAGTATAATTTATATTCCCTTTTCCTTTTTCCTTAGAGACTATTTGCTAAAAATCAACATTTCTTCTTTTATCTTTCTCTTTACATGTAATTTTTTTCAAAATGAAAAAATTCCCATGATGCGTTGTGAGGCTTCAAATACCCAGCATCCTTTGCAAGCCGTTCTCTTCGTCCACATCATTGTTCGCGAGTCCTTGTGTTGCACAAAGAAATCCAGCAAAAATGAGTGGAATTGCCAACTTAAGAGATATTGTCGTCCGTTTCTACGATGAATACACACAGAATACAGCTTCAAGACTGAAGATCGTCGATTCCTACTTGCTATACATCATGTTAACTGGAATTATTCAGTTCGGATACTGCTGTCTTGTTGGAACTTTTCCCTTCAACTCCTTTCTCTCCGGCTTTATTTCTTCTGTAGGATCTTTTGTACTTGCAGGTTTGTACTATTCTCTAACGAGAAATACCTTCTTTTAAAACAATAGTTAAAGTTTTAGGATTTCACCTTTTGCTCTGCTGTTTATTAGGTTTTATAATATTTGTTTGTAGTAAGTTTATTATCACGTGTTGTAAAAGAGCTCCAAAGCTTGACACGTAAGCGAATGACTTTCAGATTAAACAATACTTATTTTGAACTATATAAAATGTTTTTGCCATATTAAATGTTTTAGATCTTGTTTATATTAATGAATTGATATTTTGGCTATGAATGATATAAATATTGATCCGTTCATTTGTTTATATTTTCATTAGCATATAGCAATATAAAACTATAAAAAGAAAATAATTGTAACGACCCTACAACAGAGCTACAATGTATTATTTAAATTGTTACATTTAATTACTATTATTATGTTTGATTGGGGATTTGTAATTGAAATATTGTGTTTAGGTGTCATTCTAATTACTCTTCAATTTTTGTAAGAATGTTAAAAAAATATTTCCATCAAGTGATTTATTCTTTTATACAATCTATATTAATCTAGTTTGGTAGGTTAGTGTTTTTTCCCTGTTAGTCTGTGCAATTTTTTCAACTACTTGTCTCGCAATGGGTTGACACACAAGTTAATGTTGCTGGAAAGGTGATAAATGGTGTTGCAAGTTGCTAAGTTACATTGCGAAAAGTAGAACTGTACTGCAACAAAAATTGCCTTTGTTACACCGTACAATTCAGCATTGCAAGACAATTTGCTGAAAAAATGCATGGTGTAACAGTGCCTTAATAGTCAAGCAAATCAGAGGGGTTTCTCTAATAAAAATTTACATGAGAAGTATAAAGACTGAGACAATTAGATTTTCAATAGAGCAAAAACACTAAAACCATGAAATAAAATCAAAATAGTTACTAACTAATAATTCTTATTTAGTGACTATTTAGTCAGTATCACTCAACCAGAAACCTCAAATACAAAAGGAAACAATACCTCATTACAACTTTACTTGTCTTTGATAGAGTGATTTTCATATGACTGTGCAAGAAAATAGACCATTTAGTTTGTTGTAGTTGATAAAGAACAAAAGAAAACAATGGGTTTAGTGTTTACTACTAACTATTAGTTTGCCTATCCTTTCACAGTCGAATGAAAATCACTCTAGAGTGGTTTTCATTAACCCGTGAAACACACTTTAGTGTATTACACACTATTACACTTTGGTTGTTTTGTATTTTATTGTCTTACACAACTGTTACAATCTATTACACTTTAGCTATTACACTTTGTTTCACGGGTTAATGAAAACCACTCTAGTGACTAATAGTCACTAAATATGAACTATTACACGGTAGCAATTTGATTTATTTCATGGATATACTATTTTTGCTCTATTATCATTCTCCCCTAAAAAGAATGAAATAATTTCTCATGTTATAACTTGATTAAGGTGATGTAAATTATTCAACGGTTTGACTAAATGCACTCTATAAACTCTTCTACCTGCTGATTTTCTTAACTATTCTTTTTTCACAGTATGTCTCAGAGTCCAGAGCAACCCCGCAAACTTTGCTGAATTCAAAGGAATCTCACCTGAAAGAGCCTTTGGTGACTTCATCTTCGCAAGCGTAATCCTCCATCTTGTCGTCATGAATTTCATTGGTTAAACAAAAGAATTATGAGCACATAGACAGATCATGCGTAATCCAAATAATATTATAAAGAATTTGTTCAATTTTTACATAGAATACTTTTACTGCCATCCATGTCAATATTTGAATGTAAAAAGAAAATAAAAAAATGTTTTCTCTAATTTTTGTGAGCTGTTGATCTTGTATTTTATTTAAAACGTTGTTTTATTATTTGTCTATTTGAAACATTTCTACTGTTATTAAAGCACTGAATATTGATTAAAGTGTAAGATATTTAGAACCGTACTTTTGGGTTCCCTGTGGTGGAATTAATAGAGGAAACCCAGTGGTTTGGTAACGAGCAAACTGGAAAAGTTGCAGTCTAATCCATATTTTGTGGAGTTTCTCTCCGTTTTGAAGTATAAATCAGGTAAACATTCTTGGAAAACATATGTTAAATAGATGATGAAGAAAATGCCTACCATTTAAGGGAATATTAGATTTATTTAAATTAAAAATAAGGCAAAAACAACAGAAGTGAACAATGGATTCAAGTCGAGCCTTATTTCAGGCCAAGTTTTCGTTTTTGCCCAAGAGCTGTGACTTAAATCCATTGTTTGAAAACATTTATATATGACTGTAATAACAGCTATTCTTGCAACATTCTGGTATTTGAAGTAAAATAGAGCAATGAAAATGTCATATTGATCATCAGTTTAAACGAATAAATTAATTTGATGTAGAATGGTTAGTGACCTGCCCTCCTTGGGTGGTCGTGTGTGCCTGGTGACTGGTGCTTCTAGGGGGATTGGTAAAGGGATAGCTTTGATGTTAGGAAAAGCAGGAGCTACTGTTTACATCACTGGTCGTACATTGGAGTCAACACCAGGCAAGACTGGATCACTTAGAGATGTCGTTAAAGAGGTTGGGATGATCTTGTTGTTTTGTCATCAATTTCATTACAATCATCATCACCAACAACATAATCATCCACCATTAGCCATCATCAATATTGCATTCATCATTATCATATAAGCATGCATGACCACTTTCATAATAATTTTCATCATCGTTATAATCATAAATATTGCCATCATCATTTTCAGCATTTTCATATTTTCTATTCATATTAATATTGTGAAGTTCTAGAAAATATTCATATCCCCCTCCTACCCCTCCCCCCATTTTAATTATTATCAATATCATTATTATCATTATCATCAATATCATTATTATATATACTTTAAGATTGAGGATGAAGGAGGCATTTGCATCCCAGTACAGTGTGACCATAGTAACGATGATCAAGTTAAGAGCATGTTTGATAGAATTAAAACAGAACAGAATGGACATTTAGATGTACTGGTCAACAACGCCTACAATGGGGTGCAGGTACATTAGTTTATACACTTATTCAAGAAACATTACTATTTTTATCATCATCATCATCATTATATTACCATCGTGATTATCATAATGAGTGACATAATTATTATCGTCATGTTTGTGATTGCCGTCAATGTCATCATAGTTTTTATTATGATGATTATTATCACTATCATGATTATATTATTATCATCATCATCACAATTGTCTTTATTATCATTGCATGCCATCATTCAGGCCGCATAGCATGTTTGAAAGTGTGTGTGTGTCTGTGGGAGAGGGGGAATCACATGAGTGATTTTTAAGTGAATAAAAAAAAAACACCACGAGACAGTGAGAAAAAGACCCTCCCCTCCACGGCCCCTGTCATTGTTAGTGATGATCAAATTAAGTTACCTAGAGGGTGAGAGGCGGTGACTAGCTCCCATAGCTATGTGTCGCTATGTGGATCATATGTGTCTCCAACCACTCTAGGAACGAGGTATAAAGTCTTAATCACTCTCTGAAACAGGGTATCTATTTAACAAGATGTGTCTGAAAGAGTGTTAGCAAAACATCAACTTGAAAGAAACATGATTTGTATCAAATGCTGAAGCGCTTGTACAGTGTAGTTTTTCCAGTTTAAATTTTGCTTGTGATCAGGGTCTGATGGTTTGAGTGGCTCATTGGCATGCCCCTTCTTGAAACTTGAGGGAAATGAATAACCCCAGGACAGTTCCATTTATGATTTACTAAAAGAGGTTTTATTTTTCAGAGCATATATGAAATGGCGGGAAAACCATTTTATGAACAGGTAATTCTTTGACATTAATATATTTTGAATATTTACTGACAATATTTGTTCCTACTGTTCCCTCGAGTCCATAAACTACAACAACAACATATATATGCCTAGACGGGTCCGGGCTCAAAAACTCCACTCTTTAATCACAAGCTAGACCTATATAGAATGGAAGAGTTCAACACTATGAGTGTAGCTAGACCTAGATAATCTGTGCATATTGGCAACATTGATTGCCTAAGTGTAAAAGTTAGCAAATTGCTCAATTCGAGCTAGGACCACACTGATTACACAATCCCTTGACACATGTATATAAACCATTCATTAGCATACTAGGTCCCAGTCCTCTCGTTCACATAGGAACACATTTCTCTCTCCATTCCAATACGCTACGCTCCTTGTCCATTACAAGAGAAATATAGTACTCTTTCCAGAAGATGTGACCTCAATATTTTGTAATCATTGATTTGGTTTTTCAATTCTTTGTAGCCTTTGGATACATGGGATGTAATTAATGATGTAGGATTAAGGTAAGGTTTAATTGATAATTAAGTTACTTGATTAAACACATTTTAGTTTAACGTATAAGCATCAATCTTGGACATAAATAGTTGACACTCGCTGTAAATGCTTGATACTATCAATTTCACAACCATTTTCTCCCCTCCCTCCCCCACCCCTGAACAATGTTGATATTCCTGAGATAGAAACATCTTCAGGGAACACAACATTGCATTGGGGGGGAAGGGGGTATCAAAATACGATCGTTCTAGTGATATTTAGCGATGAAAATGCAAAAAAAATGATTAAGTTTTCAAACAGTGTCAACATTTATGTCCAAGATTGATGCCCTTGCGAAAAAAAGATTCTCAGCTAATTCTACAGATTCAGCAGTTTTTGGCCATTTTCAGTATAAGTAAAGGAATTACAATACACATATTATATTATAAACAAAATGATAACAAGGTTTCAGTCAACATCTAGCTTTACACCATGTCTAGGCCAGGGTACATGCTGACAGCTGAAAATATCATTAAAAAACCTGCATGTGATATACATATCATTAAAAAACCTGCATGAATATGCACATCATTAAAAAACCTGCATGCGATATGCATATCATTAAAAAAAACGCTTGCGATATGCATATCATTAAAAAACCTGCACCCGATATGCATATCATTAAAAAACCTGCACACGATATGAATATCATTAAAAAACCTGCATGCGATATGAATATCATTAAAAAACCTGCATGCGATATGCATATCATTAAAAAACATGTGCGCGATATGCATATCATTAAAAAACCTGCACCCGATATGCATATCATTAAAAAACCTGCACCCGATATGCATATCATTAAAAAACCTGCATGCGATATGCATATCATTGAAAAACATGTGCGTGATATGCATATCATTAAAAAACCTGCATGCGATATGCATATCATTAAAAAAAACCGCTTGCGATATGCATATCATTAAAAAACCTGCACCCGATATGCATATCATTAAAAAACCTGCACGCGATATGAATATCATTAAAAAACGTGCATGCGATATGCATATCATTAAAAAACGTGCATGCGATATGCATATCATTAAAAAACATGTGCGCGATATGCATATCATTAAAAAACCTGCACCCGATATGCATTTCATTAAAAAACCTGCACAAGATATGCATATCATTAAAAAACCTGCACTCGATATGCATATCATTAAAAAACATGTGCGTGATATGCTGTTGGTCTTATCTCTGTTTTACTGCCGAAGTCATAAACATTGTCCACCAAACAAGACATTAACATTAAAAATATATAGCATGTGACACCAAAACAAATTCTGTCTAAATGCTGGATATACTAGCATTAATTGTGCACAGCGATAACCTGCACTGGAGGGAAATAAAAAACACTGAGGATGTAACAAACCCTGGCCATGACTACCCTCAGTGACTGACCCATACCAATACATACTATAACTACTAATTCATCATGATTGTTAGCTACCATAGGTCCATGCATGCATTTGATAATTGTTAAGTGCATTGCAATGTATGTGAAACTAATCATAAGCACCACATAATCCTGGGGGGGGGGGGGGGGGGGGGGGGTACTCCCTTTGTCCAAGTGGTAGGGGTGATCGGCAGAGGTTTTGAAAACAATAAAAATAACTGTTAATTGTTGATTTCAACCCCTAAAAGGTACGGCTGTGCGATGTTCTTGCCAGCCAAGCTTACTTTTAGCAACAAAGCAGAATAAAAATGACCCTTACAGGTACGGAATCATGTTATGTAACTGATTCTTGACTTTACTGACGTTTTGAGCTTTAGCCCTTTGTTGGAGTATAGGAATATTATATTTACAGATTATATTTATGAATTTCATTATATTACCTATCATTTATATCAAATTATACAGCCTATACTAGTTTACTCGCTAGGTTCCATACATATTTAACAATTATTCTCTGAAGGCAAGGTGAAAATTATATTATTATTTATTATTCTTATATTTCTTATTATTCTTATTATTAACTTTTTTGTGTTAGTTTCATTATATTTTGCTTTACTAAATCATTATTATTATTATTATTAAATAGCAGTCTTTAGCTGACAAAATTGTTGCTTTTAGAATGATCGTATGATGGCTGATATGGCAATAGAACTTAAGAACAGCAATGTTGCAACAATATCTCTTTGGCCTGGGGTTGTCAATACTGAGTTTGTTACAGAGGCAATGCAATCAGAAGATGATCATGTAAGGATTTTTTTTAGCCTGCAGAGCAGGCGTTCTTTTAACTTTTTGGAGAATTTAGGATCTTGGTCTTGCTGTGTTACTTTTTTGAGCGCGCGAAATATGGAGCTTTAGCCTTCCCAAAAATCCGAAAGAACGCCTGTTTTGCTGGCTAGAATTTGTTCTGCGAATACGTCCAGCTAGAAGATTGAGACATTAAAAAAGTTATTATTATTATTATATTATTATTCATCACACTTTCCAATATTGTATAATTTTATCAGAAAAAATATTTGGCTGTGACATCACATATTTGTCATATCAACAATAAGGGACTGGTCATAAAGTATAGGGTTTTATTGATATAATTAGCGCCAGCAGGCTGCCTATTTTAGAGCTCTCTAGCTTTTTGCTTTTAAGTCATTTACAACGTTAATTTTCAAATCAGTTCAACTCTATTTGGCTCACTAAACATTCTCTGGATTCAATCATGATTCGATATTCAAGAAACTTCTTGTTATCGCGATGTATGAGCTGGAAATTATCTCCTGTTGATATTCAAACTTCCCGCCATTGTGCAACTTCAACACACCAACTACCTTTGGACTACTCTACTTGGTCATCTTTAAAATCTCTGGGTATTTTGCGTCGTTCTCGTGGATGTCGAGGAGGACAGTCCAGTTTAAATGCCAGTAAAACGTATCCCATCAAAACCTACATTTCACAACGAAATCGTAGCTTATTAAATATTCAAGATGCTGTTCGTTCTATTCGTTCCACCTGGACAACCTCACCGATAACAACAAGCTCATTAATCTATGTACAACCGAACAAAAGCCATTGTTCTGATTCACCAAGTGTAACGTTGCGAGATAACACAGCCTTCTGCCTTTTGAACGCCCGTTCAATACGAAACAAAGCACGTATTATCAAGAACTTTGTGTCTGATTCTGACATTGATATTCTAGCGATCACTGAAACGTGGCTTAATGGCGACGAATCTGATGATTTCCATACTCGTGAAATTCGTCCAACTGGTTACAATATTCACCATGTACCACGCCCTGTTTCTAATGGAGGTGGAGTTGCTGTTGTTTTACGGAATCTGTTCAATGCTGAAGTGGTACCCCATCAGCCTTATTCATCTTTTGAACATATGGAACTCCAACTTAAATGTAGCAGTCATATTGTTCGTCTGATTGTAATTTACAGACCTCCCAGACTTGGTTTTTCTTCATTTTTAGATGAGTTTGCTGCATATCTCGGTCATTTATCAACACCTTCTGGATATCTTCTTATAACTGGAGACTTCAATCTTCATGTTGACGTTTTGGATGATAGCATGTCACGCCGTTTTCTCGACTTGATTCAGACCTTCAATTTGGCGCAAAATGTATCCTCCATCACCCATCGACATGGCCACATTCTTGATCTGGTAATAACCAGAGATGAAGATCATATTGTCAGTGACTTTGTTGTCTCCGACCCTGGTCTATCTGATCATCTTGCTGTTCAATGTAAACTTCAACTTCCTAATAAACGTCCTGCTAAGAAACTAGTCACTTCACGCAATTTACGCTCTATCAATATGGATGATTTTACTAGTGACCTTGTTACTTCTGATTTGTTAAAGTCGTACTGTGATTGTGATATGGATGTTTCTACTTTAGTTTGTCACTACAACAACACACTTTCATCATTGATTGATAGTTATGCACCTTTAAATCAACGCTTGGTTGCATCTCGTCCACATTCACCATGGTTAACTCCTGATATTCTAGAGGCTAAGAGAAAAAGAAGACGTCTTGAGAGGAAGTGGCGCAGTACTAAGTGTGATTCTGATCATCAACGTTATACAGAACAGTGCTACGTGGTAAATGATCTAGTTAGGAATGCAAAGGAGTCCTACTACTCCATGATCATAGATGAAAAAGAGGGCGATCAACGCACGCTATTCCAATCCATCGACAAACTAGTCAATCGTAAACCTGAGGAACGCTTCCCACCATGTCCATCTGATCAACAGCTCGCTCAGAACTTTAATGACTTCTTTGTTGATAAAATCAAAACCATTCGTGCGACAATAACGAGCAACCCTGGCACCTTTTTACTCTTCTGATGATGATTCTACTACATGTAGATTGTCTTGTTTTCACCTTTTGTTACCTGAAGAAGTGTCACAACTAGTGTCATCGAAAGTGAAATGCTGTCAACTCGACCCTGTACCAGTTACCGTCCTAAAGCCTTGTTTGCCTGTATTGTTACCAGCGATTACAGAAATAGTGAATCGTTCGTTATCTTCTGCCACTATGCCTCAATGCCTAAAAATTGCACAAATCCGACCTCTTCTGAAGAAACCATCACTAGACTTTAACGTTTTGAAGAACTTTAGACCTATATCAAATCTGCCTTTTATATCTAAAGTTATTGAAAAATCAGTATGCTCTCAACTTATCAACTACATTGATTCTAACAACCTGGGAGAAACCTTCCAATCTGCATACAAGAAAATGCACAGTACTGAGACGGCTTTGTTGAAAGTCCAAGATGATATCCTGAGGTCCATCGACAACAATAAATCTGTTGCTCTGCTTCTTCTTGACTTATCGGCTGCTTTCGACCTAGTTGATCATGACATCTTGCTACACCGTCTTCAACATCTCTTTGGTATTACGGGTAAGGCGTATGATTGGTTTCACTCATACCTCAACAATCGCAAACAGTTTGTAAGTGTACGTGGACATTCATCGTCCTTGCACCAATTAAATCAAGGCGTACCACAAGGCTCCGTTCTCGGACCAATTCTGTATTTACTGTACACATTTCCACTTGGTAGTATTGTAAAGAAGCATGGCATGAACTACCATCTCTATGCCGACGATACACAGTTATATGTTTCCTTTGACTCATGTCAACCTGATGATCATACTTCAACCAAGCTTGAAGCTTGTATTAGTGACGTTAGTAATTGGATGGCAACCAACAGATTAAAACTGAATTCTGATAAAACCGAACTTCTTGTCTTCAGTTCTCAATTTCGTCCAGCTACATCACTTCAGCTTCACGTCAATGATGATGTCATCGAATCTTCTAAGAAAGCCAGGAACATTGGTGTACTTTTTGATAAGCATTTAAAGTATGAGTCTCAAGTGAAAGCTATTTGCAAGTCGTCCTTTTTCCATCTTCGCAACATTTCACGTATCAGGAAATTTCTTTCTGTTAGTAGTACCAAAACACTGGTTCATGCTTTTATCACTTGCAAGTTTGACAGCTGCAATTCCGTGCTATATGGCCTCCCAAAATACCTCATTAACAAGCTTCAACTGGTTCAAAATTGCGCAGCAAGACTCATTTATAGACAAAGTAAATATACTCATGTTACTCCATTGATGAAGGAACTTCATTGGCTTCCTGTAAAGTACCGTATAATGTTTAAGATCCTACTTATGACTTACAAAGCTCTCAATGGACTTGCTCCTGTCTACATTAAAGATTTGTTGGTGAAATATTGCCCCTCACGTTCTCTGCGCTCTGCAAAAAGATCTCTACTTAATGTCCCAGCCTCAAACACAGCTACATACGGCGATCGTGCCTTTAGTATTGCAGCCCCTAAGTTGTGGAATGCTTTGCCTGATGATGTCAAGTCCTGCGAAACTTTAAACAAATTTAAAACAAAACTAAAAACACATTTTTTTACCTTAGCCTATTGCTGACATTTTTTTTATTTTTATTTTATTTTTTTATTTTAGACATCAAAGAACATTTTAAAATATCTATATCAATATATCAATATATTTACTATCTGTAATTTAATTAAATGTATTTTTCACTAATTTTTATATATATCATGCTTGTAGTTTTTATATTTTTCTGTATATACTGTAAAGCGCCTTGAGCTTTGGAAAAGGCGCTATATAAATATATTATTATTATTATTATTATTAGGGGGGGTGGGCCGGAAAATTCAGAATTCCCAAGGAATGACTTTTATTGGCCCACCCTTTAGTCTATGCATAGTTACACGTAGCCCACCCCTATACAATGCACCACAATTACCCCCAAATACCCCCAGTGTATTGCTTAATTTTTCATGGCCTACCCCCTTTTTCATGCTCAAAAGTTATGGCCCACCCCACCATTTTTTCCGCCCCCCCCCCCCTGTACTTTATGACCAGTCCCTAAAAAAAAAAAAAATTGTCAAAAAAATGCCCCTAAACTAGTTTGTGGGCCAAATTGGAAACCAGTCATTGTAATGTTACTGAATTTGTTTACCCACTTTAAATATAGTTTGTATGTATATGTATGTATGACATTGTATGGTTGAGGTGTGGATTTTTGAAGGCAAGAAATATTCTTGAATTTTTAACAAAGGAGTGTATATTATTAGCATGTTAATGAGCATCACCACCAGTCTGTGTTATCATTGTCATCAACCTAATCATGTCATAATCTTCATTATCATCATCTTTATCATTTCTTGATATACCCCCTAGGGGGTAAAGGTAGTACAAGACTCATGAAACATACAATAACCTATTTTCAAACTAGATAATATAAAAAATAAAATTTTCTGTTTGGACTTGCTTGTGAATTATCCCAAAAGTATCAAGGTTTTCATAAGCAAGTGAAAATGCAAAAGACGTGTTTCATTTCTTTTATAAAATAACAATCAAGCGAAAACGACAAAACAAATAAGTTTGTACTATGTATAGCATGAGCGGCCGATCTCGAAGGGATATACAGTGACATGACAAAGACGAGCCACTGTACATGTATATCTCATACAGATCATACTCGATTACTGTATAGTAGTTTTGAAACTCCAACATTAGTTCTTTCATATTTTACTAAAATTGTCAAAATAAAAGTAAATCTGGCTGTGAAAATACAAGTAGAAACTTAGCGAATCAGGACGAATCTGTATGAGATATACAACACCAGGCGTCACAGACATGATTTCTTTTGTAAAATTATAATTAATTATTCATTAGTTTTATAATAAATGTTATAGGCTAACAGGATGGGCAATATCAAGGTTCCCAATCTAAATATATGCTCAAGTTTTTATTTAATAATTATTGATGGATATTTATAGGCTGGTTGGGACATGCAAAAGATGAGAAAGCTGTTCACAAATGCAGAGGATCCTACATTTACTGGCAAAGCTGTTGCATGGTTGGCGGCAGGTAACTAAAGATCTAAACATATTGATGAATAAGTAAAATGATGATGAAGATGATGATGATGACAAATGATGATGATGTGGTGGTTATATGATGATGTTTATGATCTATGATGATGTGTGGTGATAGTAATCATAATGAGTAATGAGTAATTAGCCGCCCTAATATTTCCACACATTACTAGCAGGGTCCAAGCGATGAGTTTGAGCCGAAAATCCATGTTTTTAGTGGGGAAATTTAGATGGCTATTTTAGTCTTCAAGGAATTCTGGGTATATTGTCTTTCTAAATAAAATCCTTATTAATTATTAGTATGATGATGATGATAGCAATCCCATATTATGATGGTGGCGATGATGATGATGGTGGTGATGATGATGATTGATATAATGATAATAGTATATTTAAATGGCTAATTGGTTATAATTGCAATTGCGATGACAATGCAATGATAATGATATTATAATAATGTGATCATGATAAAGTCAATCAGGACAGATATAGTTCATATTTGCATCTATGTAGATCCTAACATAATGGGCAAGAGTGGAAGCATTCAAATTGTTGCAGAATTAGCAAGAGAGTATGGCTTCACTGATGTCGGAGGTCAGTTGTGTGATTATGGTGATGAAGATGATGATGATAATTAATTTTATGATGATATATAAAGATTATTATGATGATGATGATAATGTTGATGCTGGCAATGATGGTAGAGGTAGTTATTATGGTGATGTGAAAATGATGAAAATAATGGCAAATGATGATGATGAGGGTGATAAAGATGATTCTGATGATGAAAAAGATATATAATGACGATTATGATGATAATGATGATGGCAATGATGATAAAGGTAGTTATTGTAATGATCATGATGATGTTCTCAATGTAACAAGTTACTCACTCACTGTTAGTGTTGATTTACTAAAAGATATATGGGTACTTTTGAACCTTCGTGTAAGGCAGGGAGAAGGTAATTTACTTTAAACGAAATCGGCTGAAATTAACTCAGAGGATTAAAGAGATCAACAAGAAGACACTGTAAGAGTTTTATGGAATTTTATTAAATTTTAAGGCAAAAAATCGAAGGTTCAAAAGCCGGTACCCATATATCCTTTAGTAAATCAACACTAACAGTGAGCTTGGGCTACCTTTGGTTACTCCCGGTATAAGACGTCATATGCTGAGACATTCACTTGTTCTCTTTGCAGGAAAACTGCCCCTTTCCTTTCGCCAGGTTAAATATCTAGTAAGAAATAGTTATCCCAGTCTAGAGTGGCTGGTCCCAGAGTTCTTGTACATACCATGCTGGTTTCTTGCAGCTTCATTTCACAAGTTTAAACCAGCATCAAAGCTTGATTTCTAAGACCAGAACTACAGTTCTTTCATGGGTGGATCCAGAATTGTAAGGAGGGGAGGAGAGGGGGAGGAGAGAGGAGGGGAAATATAGTAAAAGAGAAATGTTATGAGAATATGCCATTTAAAAAAATTATATATACATATTTCTATAAGTTTTTGTAAAAGCTAAAAAGCTGTATTATATAACACTAAGTATATTTTTAGCCTCCTGCACAGGCTCACTAAGAGTGCCTGCGCAGGAGGCTAGTATATCTTGTCATTCCAAAATGTATATCCTTCAACACTCCAGGATCGGTAAGCCACTGTTTTTAATACTTGCTGCATGCAATATAAAATAATTATAGTAACCATATGCAGCACCAAGACTTTATACATAGAAATAGTTTTAAAAATAATTAATAATTTATAAGAATATATATTTTCTTTATGGAAATAATTTTTGTCAATTTTCATGAGAAAAAATTTCAGTATGTATCAATTGTGTAATTGTCAAATAAAAATAAACTTGTTCTAAATGATGGGAAAAAAAACAAAATGTTAAAGTATTGGGAATGCTCATTGGGAATTTTCAAATTATTAAAAGCACCCCAAATGATCCTGGGAAGGGATGGCATGAAAGATTTTTAACCCCTCCTTTTTCTATACCCTGAACGATACCAAGAAAAAAGCAACTATTTGATTTGTTGTTGTCTTTGATTATTCTTGAATGGAAAAAGGGGGGGGGGGGGGGGGGGGGAAATGAAATGACATTAAAAAGAAATGAATAAAAAAATGAATAAATAAATAAAATCATATCATAAAGTCATATTTCTTATACAATAGAGCGTATTCGTATAACCCACTTTTAAAATGCAAATGAGCATATGTATAAAATAGCATGCTCAGTGAGGTGTGCGTGTAGCTATTTTCTATTTTTTCTTTGAGCCACAAGCCACTGGAAAACATTGATAAAAGTGGTTTTGACTAGTAAATCTATTAACCTTTTTCGTTGTCAATCATGAGAGCTCAACTCACTGAAGCATTTTATAACACGCACACCTAATTAGCATATTATTTTACACATATATACTCATTTGCATTTTAATTGTGGGTTATACGAATACGCTCTAATGTCTCAATAATATAAATTTTAAAATGCATGACTAGATGGTTGGGATCCCTGTGGTGGAATGACACAGGAAGCCCGTCAGTTTGGTGATCAAAGTTCAACAATAGTATTTGCTGAGCTGCAAGCATCGAAAGTTTTGCGAAGGTTTTCCTCTTTTCTTGAGCTTTAATCAGGTAAGCCTCTTACAAAACATAGCAAAATAGCTAACTAGGTTATAGAACATTGTCCTCATGAACAAAGGTAAAAAATAGTTGATAAAAAAGGTTCATAATCAGCAAGAACTCGGTTCTTGCATAACATCTTGGTAGAACAAACACTGCACATTCAGCATTGTAATCGATTTTGTAGCGTTTGAATTTCTAGACTTAGTTTTAAACATTTACAAGAGCACCCATATCCTCCCCCGGGGAATATAACTAAGAGAATTAACTTAATACCCTACAAATGATATTCACACGTGTATAGTTGTGAATTTAACGACACATTCACAAACAATAGAAGTTTAACAATAGGATAAATATCAAGAATCTCATTGGCGGGGTATTCTGTAGTTGTGCTCCCCGGGGAACTTCCGAGCATTTAATTTTTTTTATTAACAAAGAACTTTCTCGAATTCCTCCCTAGATGGACGCCCTACGTACATAGTCAAAACCCCACTTGGAAAATTGCCAAATTACACATCCCTAGTTTTATTGGGCAAGCCTGAGTGCATGCTATGACGCGCAAAACATACTTTAATTAAATTTGATATTTTGTGTGTGACTATAGAAACCAAAATGCTAGAACATTTCATTAGTAGAGGGGTATTACTTATTAATTAAAAAATATTTTTTTTTTAATTTTGGAGAGTAATATAATTTTAGCCATTTTGGCCCCCACCCTTATATCCCTCACCAATGTATGTTAAAATTTGTTGTCAATGCTATCCACTGATTGGGAATATAATGATAGAAAGTTAACTTATAGTTTTTAAATATAAATATGTAGAATGGCTAGTGAACTGCCCCATTTAGCTGGCCGTGTGTGCCTGGTGACTGGTGCTTCTAGGGGGATTGGTAAAGGCATAGCTTTGATGTTAGGAAAAGCAGGAGCTACTGTTTACATCACTGGTCGTACATTGGAGTCAACACCGGGCAAGACTGGATCACTTAGAGATGTTGCTAAAGAGGTTGGAATGAACTTGTTTCATTACAATCATCGACATCATCACCATTGACATCATCATCATCGTAGCCATCACAATATCATCATAATCATCACTATCATCATAAGCATGTATGATCACTGTCATCACAATTTTCATCATCATCATCATCATTAATGTCATCATCATCATCATAATTGTCATCATCATCATTTTCATATACTAGCAACATCATCATAATCATCTAGCATCATCATCATCATCATCTAGCATAGTCATCATTATCATCAATATCATTATCCTATATACTTTAAGATTGAGGATGAAGGAGGCATTTGCATCCCAGTACAGTGTGACCATGGTAACGATGATCAAGTTAAGAGTGTGTTTGATAGAATTAAAACAGAACAGAATGGACATTTGGATGTATTGGTGAACAACGCTTACAAGGGTGTGCAGGTATACATATGGACAACTACTTTAGAACTTTTGCTTTAGATGTTGTTTGTCACTTGGACATTAATATTAAACGGAAATGTATGCTACTATGAGTATTAATGGACACAACCTCTTGCTCAAAAACATTTGTTCCAGATTGCATTCAAACCATTGACCTCTCTCTCTCTCTCTCCTAGCATTCAAGGCGGATCTAGGGGGTGTCACTTCAGGCACCGGACTGAACCCCTAGCACCACAGTTACCCCTATTTTATTTAAGTGATTTAGAGACCAGACACCCCTAATACCTTAAGACAAATTTCTGGTTCCACCTTGAGAGGCTAGTGGTTCTGATCCAGTCTGGTGCTAGGTTACACTCTTTGCAGCTGTATACTGATCAGCATTATTTTTTGGCTCACAAATTCACGCTACCAGGGTCTCCTAGTTAGTATATCTGTGCTTAAGCCTTTGTTTTGACCAAGCCAATCAAGACTACAAATTGCAATTCATTTATTATAGAGATGAAATTGACTTATAGTTTATTGAGAAGAAACATAGAAATGTTTTATTTGATCCTAAATTGCGAAATTATATCAAAAAAATGTTTGTATTATTTAACATTATATATTCCTTTCTTTGCAGACAATTTTTGACTTGGCCGGAGTACCATTTTATGAACAGGTTAGTTATATATTGTCGTTACTGGAAGTTTATTTTGGGTTTTTGTTGCATTTGTTCTTTTACCAAAGAGTATTATATTAACTTATTGTTGCAAAGATGTCTTCCTCTTTTCACATCATTCCTTCGATCCTTGTTTGTCTTATTACTGCTGTTCCCAGTCACATGCAACCAACCTTCAAACACAAATGAAATATAGAGTTTTGGTGGACGTAAAATCAACTGTATTTCCAGGGCAACACATACTAAAATGTCTGTTGCAAATCAGCGATAAACTTGCTACTCAGAGTTTCTACCCTTAAAAATAATAAAATCGATTCCAGGGATTCGAGGTCAGGGAAAACTAGGAAGAAAAAGGTTAGGCAAAATGACAAATGGAAGCTTCAATTCTATTAATTTTAAAAATTAGACCTCATTTACACAAATTCATAGATCCACTATCCATGAATTCTTTGTATTTTGCTGATCAGTAACGGAAAAGTTTGTCTGTGTTACCTTGGAAATACAGTTGATTGACGTCCACCAAAACTTTAGTTTTCGTCCGTGTTTGAAGGTCTAGTTGGCCACGTGTGACTGGGAACCGTAGTAATTATAGATTTGGAAAGTGCTATTAGAGGATTTAGCATTATATAAATGAGGCTTATTATTGTGATTATTACTAACTTAATTTTACAAATTGATTATTGTATTTTAATTTATAGCCTTTGGGTACATGGGATGAAATCAATACTGTGGGATTAAGGTAAGACTGTAGGACTAATAGAAATATCAAGGTACAGCTGCAATTTTTAATTATATTATCATTATTTTCATCATCATCTTGATCATCTCCATAGTCATCATTATTTTCATCATCTTCATCATCACCACTACCATCATCATCATTATCATCACCATCTTCATTATCATCACCATCATCACCACCACCACCATCATCACCACCACCATCATCATCACCACCACCATCATCATCACCACCACCATCATCATCACCACCACCATCATCATCACCACCACCATCATCATCACCACCACCATCATCATCACCACCACCATCATCATCACCACCACCATCATCATCACCACCACCATCATCATCACCACCACCATCATCATCACCACCACCATCATCATCACCACCACCATCATCATCATCATTATCATCACCATCTTCATCATCACCACCACCACCATCACCACCACCATCATCATTATCATCACCATCATCATTATCATCACCATCATCATTATCATCACCATCATCATCACCATCATCATTATCATCACCATCATCATTATCATCATCATTATCATCACCATCATCATCATCATCATCATCATTATCATCACCATCATCATTATCATCACCATCATGATACATGGAGTTGTCATGTTCTTATCACCACCACCATCATCATTATCATCACCATCATCATTATCATCACTATCATCATTATCATCATCATCATGATACATGGAGTTGTCATGTTCTTATCATCATCATGCTCATCATCATCACCATCATGATTCATGTAGTTGTCATAAGGTTCTTATCATCATCATGCTCATCACCATCATCATCATCATCATCACCACCACCATTGTCATCATTATCATCACCACCATCATTATCATACATGTAGCTGTCATAATGTTCTCATTATCATCCTCATCACCATCATCATCATACATGTAGTTGTCATAATATTCTCATCATCATTATCATCATCATCACCATCATCACCATACATGTAGTTGTCATAATATTCTCATCATCATTATCATCCTCATCACCATCATCACCATACATGTAGTTGTCATAATATTCTCATCATCATAATCATCCTCATCACCATCATCACCATACATGTAGTTGTCATAATATTCTCATCATCATAATCATCCTCATCACCATCATCATCATACATGTAGTTGTCATAATGTTATCATTATCATCCTCATCACCAATCATCATCATACATGTAGTTGTCATAATATTCTCATCATCATTATCATCCTCATCACCATCATCACCATACATGTAGTTGTCATAATATTCTCATCATCATAATCATCCTCATCATCATCATCACCATACATGTAGCTGCCATAATGTTCTCATTATCATCCTCATCACCATCATCATCATACATGTTGTTGTCATAATGTTATCATTATCATCCTCATCACCAATCATCATCATACATGTAGTTGTCATAATATTCTCATCATCATTATCATCCTCATCACCATCATCATCATACATGTAGTTGTCATAATGTTCTCATTACCATTATCATCATCATCACCATCACCATCACCATCGATATATCAGGACCACCACTACCATCATCATCAGGACCACTTCCATCATCATTATCATCATCATTTTCATCACCATCATCATACATGTAGTTATCATTATCATCATTGTCACCTTTATATACTATTATTAATTTCAAATTTATTTCAAAGGTCCAACTATGTGGCAGCATATTTTGCAGCTCAGATGATGACAGCTAACAAGAACGGCCTTATTGTCAACATATCATCTGCAGGAGGACTGAACTATTTGTTTAACATACCATATGGAGTGGGCAAAGCCGCGGTAAACACAATGATTATTTTGTTTTATCAGTATAATATATACATTGAACCATTTTGGGTTAACAACCACCCCAATCCCTTTTGGACTATGTGTCCACAAAAATTACAACATCCACAAACCAGTTAGCTCAATTGATAGAGCATCTGATTTGCATGTGGGAGGCCGGGTTCATGCTCCAGCCGGACCATCAATCAAGGTTTTAAAATAATTGAGGAGAGTGTACCAACTTTCTTATTTCCATCTGCAAATTGTTAGACTTTGCGTCTTTTCGGATAAGGACATTAAATCAGAGGTCCTGTTTGTTCCCGCTACACTCACTTCCTGCATTAGTAGTAGGCATAAGGAGGGACATAACAAACCTGGCCGTGACTAACTAATGATTTTCTCACAATTGTAAGCCTCCAGCAGTCCGTACAGTAATAGTAAACCGCATTGAGACGTCTATCTAGACATGGATTTAGGCAGTGTGACAGGGAAGTGACTAGTGCAAAAAACTAGAAATAATAGTAGACTTTTCTGTTCTTAAGGGGGATGATAAGTCACAAGCCAAATCATCCCCTTGATTCTGACATCACTTCTCAATCTTTTTACTTTGAATTTGTCATAAATTTGACAACTCTATTTCTTTTTTTTATCTCAGAATGATCGCATGATGGCTGACATGGCAATAGAACTCAAGAAGAGCAATGTGTCAACGATAACACTTTATCCTGGTCCAGTCAGCACTGAGCTTGTGTCTTCAGCTATGCAAGCAGATTCTGTAAGATTTGGGTTTAATATATTCACTTAATTATATTATTTTGGCAAAAGAAACTTTTAAAAAGCTGCTATTTATTGTAGTAGAGTGGTTTTCATTAACCTGTGAAACACTTTAGTGTATCACTCTTTAATGCACATTAATTCCATTGTGTTCTGACTTTTTGTTATTTACATTCAACGACATGAAAACCACTCTAAGTACATAACTGTTATTACAGTGCTGCTAATTCAACCGGGGCCACCCCAAGTTTATTAGCCAATCACGTTTGAAATTAAGAACAAAAGAACCAGACATAGACGATCCGTCAAGTCAAATCTCACCTATAATTTGATTGGCTGATAAGGAGACAAAGTAGATATCTTTTGTTCTTAAGCTCAAACGTGATTGGCTAATAAACTCGAGGTGGCCCCGGTTGAATTAGCAGCACTGTAATGTTTTAAGGCTCATATATTTATTATAATATTCAGACATTCATTTAAATCTAATCATTCATCCATTTATTTATTTATTTATGCATTATTCATATCCATCTGTTCATTCATACATTTGTCCATTCATTCATAACTATCCATCTATCTATTAATAAATCTATCCATCTTATAATTCATTTTCTATCCATCCACTCAGTTTCTCATTCATTCAATAATTCATTCTTAATTCATTCATTTGTTCCTTTTTAAACTATTCTGAGAAACTTTTACTATTTATCTGAACATTCCTTAAATTGAAATTGTACAATTCTTCTGGATATATATTGTTGGTAATAAAGTTATATATATTAAAGAATATATTATGCGCTATCGAGGCTGAGGTTAATCGGCAAGAACTGCGAAAGGGACTATTATTCTTAATCCATCGAAATCTAAATATATTTTGTGTATTAATATCATATTTACAGCCCCACAAAGATAGCATGAGCAAGGTTTTTAAACAAAGTGAGGATCCTACTTTCACAGGGAAAGCCATTGCGTGGTTGACTGCAGGTAAAACAGTTAGAAATGTTTGATAAATCTCTGAGCCCCTTCCCGGGGGGGGGGGGGGGGGGGGGGGGGAAGGGTGCATGCTCCCATGATCCTTTGATCCTTTTTGCATTTTCTCCCTTGTTCCCCATAAGTAAAATAACTATCTCCCTAAATTGTTTTACCTTATGTTCCCATGATATCAAAAAACTATTGTTTTATCATATTTTGCTCCCTTGTTCCCTGAAAATAATTTGGCAGTATCCCTTTTCCCTAAAAATGAATGCCCTTGATCTGGGAGGGGCTCATCTCTAGATATATTGTTTAATATATCTATTTAATATCTGTTGCTCATGCAATCATGATATTTATTCTTTGTAGATTCTAACATAATGAGCAAGAGTGGAAGCATTCAAATTGTTGCAGAATTAGCAAGAGAGTACGGCTTCACCGATGTTGGAGGTCAGTTGTTATGAGAAATGACCATGATGATGATGATGATGATGATGATGATGATGATGATGATGATGATGATGATGATGATGATGATGATGATGATGATGATGATGATGATGATGATGATGATGATGATGATGAAGGTGGTGATGATGATGATGATGATGATGATGATGATGATTTTTACAATTAATAAATGCAGTACTAAGTACTGTATCCTAGATTTTTTTTGTCTATTGTTTACAATTAATAAATGCAGTACTAAGTACTGTATCCTATATTTTTTTGTCTATTGTTTACAATTAATAAATGCAGTACTAAGTACTGTATCCTAGATTTTTTTGTCTATTGTTTACAATTAATAAATGCAGTACTAAGTACTGTATCCTAGATTTTTTTGTCTATTGTTTACAATTAATAAATGCAGTACTAAGTACTGTATCCTAGATTTTTTTGTCTATTGTTTACAATTAATAAATGCAGTACTAAGTACTGTATCCTAGATTTTTTTGTCTATTGTTTACAATTAATAAATGCAGTACTAAGTACTGTATCCTAGATTTTTTTGTCTATTGTTTTCAATTAATAAATGCAGTACTAAGTACTGTATCCTATATTTTTTTGTCTATTGTTTACAATTAATAAATGCAGTACTAAGTACTGTATCCTAGATTTTTTTTTTGATGTTGATGATGATGTGATGACATTCATGATGGCAATGATGTTTGCAATGATGGTGATAGTTTTAATGGTAATGGTGTGTTAATGATGGTGATGCTTTTGATGGTAATGGTGGTGTTAATGATGGTGATGCTTTTGATGGTAATGGTGGTGTTAATGATGGT
The DNA here is from genome assembly GCA_949775045.1 of Metridium senile. NCBI lineage: Eukaryota > Metazoa > Cnidaria > Anthozoa > Actiniaria > Metridiidae > Metridium > Metridium senile. Next base: position 6,012,184 of record OX459100.1, read on the forward strand.
GATGATAGTGATGTTCATAAGTGTTGGTGATGATGATGACTATGATAATAATTCATCAATATCAATGATGATGATCATTATCATGACAATGATAAAGGCCTGAGTAAAGGCTGGATATTTTTACTCGATCCAGTCCTACTCCTGCGATATTTTTACTCGTCTACGACTAGTTGGATAATAAAACATGTTATTTTGACATGTGAAGATATCATCACTATGGTTACACAGCTTTTTAGGAAACTTCTTGTGTCAAAAAAGTTTTATTCTCATGTTGAAAATCTCTCACTTGTGAAAGATCATTTCAACACTCGAAAATAAAATTTGAATCTCCAAGCAACCATGTAATGTTCTGTTTATTATATAATTATTAATGAAAATAAAATAAAACTATAGTGATAATCAGGAAATAAAAATGATGAACTATTAATTTTTTACTTTATTTTGTAATTGATTATTGTGTCTCTTCTCTTTTTACAGGCAATCTTCCTCTGTCTTTCCGTCAGGTCAAGTATCTGATGAGGAATAGCTATCCCAGTATGGCGTGGTTAGTGCCAGAGTTCTTGTATGTACCTTGCTGGGTCCTTGGAGCTAAGTTACACAAGTTTAAAGCAGCATCAAAAATGTGAAGGTTGTTTAGAGACTGTGTACTTCTTACTTGTAGGATGGGACTGGTAATTTTATAATTGATTATATGTATAGAACTATATAGGATTATTATATGATTTATAAACATTTAGAATGTATCTTGACTTTGTAAAATGCCCGACATAAAATGTCATTGATAGACCTTTCTTGAATTTGCATGGCTGGTCAAGAAACAATAGATCCAAGTTGAGGCTGGAGTGTATTTTATACACTACAGCCTCAACTTGAATCTGTTGTTTCATGTTCAGTGGGGTGAATTCGGTCATGGTCTATTTTCTAGAAAAAAGGTTATAACACTATAGGCCATTAAAATCCCAGATATTAAAATCATGCTCTATAGTCAGCATTTAATATAATTAAGAGATAAAATAGTTGTGCTGTACATTTTCTACAAGCAAATAAAACTTTGTCTTTGAGAACAGTTTTCTGCAGTATATATCATTGGAAAGAATTAGAAATTATAGTAAGAGCATTTTGACTTAATTATGAAGTTGTTGGACATTGGTGGCAGTTAATAAGGTTGATTATTATTATTATTATTATATGATTGTGTCCTTTTTTGTACTGTGCAAATCGAAAAACTGTGGGCACCCAGAAATGTTTTCGTTTATTGTTCATTGAACAACTCATAAACAACTAACTACAAAGTTTATCAAACTACACATCTGTCAAACTTCTTGTGGTGATATAGTTGTTTCTGAGTTGTTCAACGAACAAAAAAAAACGATTTCTAAAATATTTGTGGGTGTCCACAGTTTTGTAATTCGCACTGTAACTAGACGCACTTAGGACTCAGGCTACGTCATAGAGTAGTAATTGATAGGTGGCATTACGTCATGTGTAATCTCGACACAACGATAGACCCATAGATAGAAATGATAAACCTAGACTCAAGCTCCCCTGCGGGGTTGCCTGAGTAATGACAATGTCCACCAAGTTAATGATGATAATGTCAATGATAGAATTTGGTGAAATTGTAAAGTTTGCAAACTGAAAAAGATATGCATTGAAATTGTAAAACCTGGTTCACACTACTGACATAAGCAATGTACCCAGGCTCAGTTTGGGATTTGCTCATTTGCCGCTCTTGTCTTTTCTCACACCTATTCGAGAAATGATTCACTGAGCCTGCATATGTAGCTTATGCTTAAGCCTTTGTTGCTAGTGTGAACCAGACTTAAGTTTTGTTATTTGAACAGATATATGTATTGTGGGTGGGCATCATTATACCCATGCACATACATTTTTTTTGTAAAGATTCTGCAAGAATAATTGGCTTCAAAAATTGATGTCTTCTTTAGATTAATAGCATTCTATTGGACGCTTTGTACTACAAGTGCCAAGGTAATCACAGTAGCAGTTGAAATGCTGCAGTCCAAACCCTCGGCATTTATGAAACAAACAAATAATCGTTAAGTATATAATAGCAATTCATAGCAGTTCCATATTAAAACTTTGTAACTGTGTGTTTTAAACATTTTTATTGTAACTATCATAATTTATTCTAGTATCTGATACAATACTAAGCTAGTTATTACTGATTCTTTACAAAATAACACTTACATAGAAAATATATAAACTACAGTTATTTATCATGAAGGTAACATTTATGAGCAAGCAATGATCTTTATAAGAAAGCTTTCAGCACTAAATACAAGCATGTATTTATTGGTGAGTTTAGTTTTAATATTATCATGATTGTAAACTTGTATGTCGTTGTTGGTAACTTTATTACGCTGTACTATTTCCCTGCCTATTTCATATTACTTTACTTCATTTCTCAGGTTTGTGCTTCACATTCCAGTTTATTTGTGAACACAAACACACTGTCTTTAAGTTATAGACAAGTTAAGTCTTTATATTGAAGATATAGAAAACAAGGCAGCATGCATGCTCTATCAAGTTTTATAATTTAACCAAAAATTTTCCTCTGCTCTCATTGGTCGAGGGGCAATCACGTGACATGATAGTGCCCGCTGTGAAGGGAAACTATCAGCGCATAGTGCCTGGGCATAACGCTCTCGATTCAACTACTCTATTGTTTAAATAGAGTGCTGCTGCCGAGTTTTCTATTTCTTTTATAAAATAGTACTTAAAATCAAACAAATAGACATTCTGTGCACTGTTGAGTTACAGAGAATGCTTCTCAGCCTATCAGATCATGTGATTTATATCAAATATTTTGTATCAACTTACAAAGAGTACTGTGTTCATTAGCAGCAGTATCTATGATGATTACTCTGTGCATTATCTGCAACAGCTACAAGAAATACTCTGGTTATTACCAGGATAAGCTACAAAAAGCCTACTGGACAGGTTCGATTGACAACTACTCTTGGTTGAGAGCCTGGTTTACCCATTTTCTTCACTCCATCCCATGGATGTCTGCATTATTTGATTTAGATGCCCATTCTTTAGTTGAAGTCATCCAGTTGGTGGCTGGGATGATGAAGATGAACTTTTGTTTACAAGGTATCTCCTGTAATAAGAATAGATACATCATGAAACCAGGAAATATATAGCTGCAATGTACAGATTGATATGATGTATTGTAATGGGCCATTGTAATGTGATGTATGTAGGTGGCTCATCATAAATCATTGTGATGCAGTGTAATGTAGTGTGGTTTGTAATTGGTTGTAGTGTAGTAGTGTGGTGTAGTGTGGTTGGTTGTGGTGTAGAGCAATGTAGTATGGTTGTTTGTGGTACAGTGTGGTGTGGGTGATTTGATTTGATGTAGTGCAAGTGTGGTTGTGGTGTACTGTAGTGTGTTGTGTTGTACTAAGCTTTGGTTGTGGTGTGGGTAATTTGGTACAGTGTAGGTGGTGTGTTGCAAAAAAAAAAATCAAATGTTCCATGTCCTACCTTCGTGCATTCTGCAAAAATGCTTCCTTTCTTCTCTGTAAAGAATTTTGTCTTTCTTCAGAAGAGCAATGAAATTCTGATGACTCGGTTACACTCTCAGTGCTTGTATTTGGCTGCTCAAAGTATGTCTGCTCATTTTCTTGTGATTTCAGTTCAGTTCTTTCAGGAGAAGAAGTAGACTGTGTTTCTTCATCACTGGATTCATCATGTTCATTGTCTTGTTTAGACTGTAATTGTTCTGTTGTGTTTTCTTGTTCTTCTGTAATACTTTTATTGTTCTCTGGTGTAGATTCTTGTCCGTCTGCCTGTCTGTTGGTATCAGAGGGAGCTCTTGGTAGTAATTCTGGGTCTGGCTGTGTTTGTTGGTCTGGTGGGGTCCAAACCTATATAGCAACAAATTAATAAATATGATGAATGCTTTGTAATGGTGATTATATGGTAATGATGATGATAATGATATGTTGATGATAACGGCAATCAATGTTACTGCGGTGTTACTTGCACATTCCAACTTTTAGTTGTGAAATACGTTTTTGGCTGCTGCTAATTACTCAGCACCTATTATGTTTTTGATTAATGGCAGCCAAAAAACGTATTTCACAACTAATGTATGATTATGATGACAATGAGGAATGCACTCAGCACCTATTATGTTTTTGATTAATGGCAGCCAAAAAACGTATTTCACAACTAATGTATGATTATGATGACAATGAGGAATGCACTTACAGACGGCACAGTAATTCTTCCTTCAAGGAAGTTATCGGTGGTGAGTTCCACTGAACGTGTTTGTCGCAAGTCTTCCATGATGATGTTAAAAGGTACCCGAGGAAATAAATCTTGTACTTGATGAGCCTGAAAAGCATAAAAAGAAAGAAAGTTACCTAACTGAAAAGGCATATTTACTAAACTGTTGAATCCTGAACTGTGATAATCTGGAATTGTTTTTATCAAGTTTTATCTTTAAAATGATCATTACAGGACAGTATAAGACATTGGAAGCATAAAAGGTTTATTCAACTGCAGTACAAAAATGGAAGGTTTCTATTGATAATTATATTTTATGTTGTCAATAATATTTTGTTTTTTAGCACTATACCATTCACTACTTTTCTTGTAATGAATACTGTAATCCACATGGTATTTAGTTAATGTAGTGCATATAATATGTACTAAGCATTCCTTAATCAGTTGAAAAGCAGTGCAAACTCTAGAGGGATTCTTGTTGGAGGTGGATTTAAGTTAGATATAAATGGTCACCTACCATTAGTTCAAGTCTGCTCTCAGTCAGCTGTTGGTCAATAGTTTCATTGGTATGGACGACTTCCACAGAGAAACTAGGAAACCAACTTGCAATTTGACTACCTAAAAAACAAAATCAAACATAATTAACATTAAGAGAATTGTGTGTAGAAAATAAGGCGGTTAGATTTGTTGTTTCTTTATTCAAACGTTTTCGACTACATAGTTTTTTTTTCCTGATGATGTCAAGTATGTAGTCGAAAACGTTGGAATAAAGAAACAACAAATCTAAACGCCTTATTTTCTACATCGAAGAGAGCGACAATTATGACATTAAGAGAATTATAAAGTAACACAACTGCATGATTTTGTTTGCTATAATGAATGTACTATTAAAAGCCATGGATGTCCAACAAAGCCATCATGAATTTAAATTTAAATTGGCATCATGAATTTAAATATATGTACAGCGAAACCCTTCTGCAATTAATTGACCCTCAAAAAGCTAGAGTTCTCTTTAAACCCGGATTTATCTTTTGATACCAAATTGTCCCAAAATTAAGTAAGAACCCCTGCCAAAGTGGACATTTTTTGTTAGTCCAAGCACAGTCTGGTATAGAAGGCTTTCGCTGTACTATGTGTACTAATAAATTAATTGTACTTTACTCTGACAAAGGGCTAAAGCTCGAAACATCAGTAAAGTTAAGTCAACATTTTTTAAGGTGTTACAAATTTCTTATATTACCTATCGTTTATATCAAACACCGACGCAGCCTACACTAGTTTACTCGCTTGTTTCCATTTAATAAATTAATGTACTCACCATCGAAGTGAAAAAAGTGGTTTCTGAAAAGGAGAGACAATAAATTAAAAACCTTTACAAGGAATAATAATCAAGATGGATGCATGCCATACTGCATAAAAACCTACAACAATTACCTTCGGTTTCTGCCCATTGTCATTGCTACAAACTCTTCTGTTTGTCTTTCATCATCTTGTTGGTTTTCTTCATAGAGATCATTAGCCAAAGACTGGCGACATGTTGGACAAGAGGTATCATTTTCTAGCCAAGAACGAAGGCAGGAGCTGATGGATATCGATAAAAGAAATGTTAGCATGATCACCTGCACCTTAATTTTGTTCAAACAACAGATACCAACATCAAAAGTTTTTCTCAAACACACATGGATGATCACATCTCATCAACATCACTTACACCTGGGTTTAAACCATTTAGACATTCAAAACCAACACAATTAACAGTCTTTCTCACGACAACACACATATGGATAATGACAACACATCAAAATCACTTTCACCTTGGTTCAAACAACAGATACCTGCAACCTCAACAGTTTTCGCAGACTACACACAAATATGGATGATCACAAAATCACTTACACCTGGGTTAAAACCATTCAAACATCATACACCAACACCAAAACAGAAGTCTTTCTCAAGACTATACACACATGGATAATCACAACTCATCAACATCACTTAACCTGGGTTCAAACCATTCAAACACCATACATCAACACAACAGTGTTTCACACACAACTCATCAACATCACTTAAACCTGGATTTAATCCATAGTCATAAATGGTCACATTACACACCTATGAAACAAGTGTCCACATGTTAACTTTCTTGCAACTTCCATCTCATCCCAGCATATCGCACAGTCATCATTATTGGCCAATAACTCCTCATTTGTTGCCAAGGGAAACCTCTTCTCCATACACTGAAGAATCCTGACAAAGTTCCTATGTCTTGCAAGTCTCTTCTTGATTTCATAGAACAGATGACGTAGTTGCATACACAGGACAAGACTGGCCATACTCAGGAATATGTTGGACCACAACTAGGATTGAATATAACAATAGAGGATAAGAATAAACATGATAAAAAAATGCATAAAAATGTGATCACAATAATCACAATTAATAAACAAGTTCAAACAACTGTGAGTTAAATGTAGAGGTAGTGAGTATGAGTGAGTCTCCCTGATTAGAAGGGTGCACTGCATCCAGCTACAAGATTGAGACGTTAAAAAAACGTTGTTATCATTATAGGCCACTTGTGAACTCAGAACCACATGCTCCAAAAGCCGTTCACTAACCAACTTGAAACCACATGACCCTATCCTCTCAAGGATATGAAAATGACATTCCCAGATGTGACTGCAAGAGACTCAGGAATTGACATGGTGGATATTGCTAATGCAATGCTGGACCGGAAGGTGTGGGGTGAAGTGGTACAAAGCATCTCCACCGGAAGGAACAAAAGATGATGATGAACCAACTGGGCTACACTCAATGATGGCGATATTGATGATGATAACAATATTAACCACAATGATAATAATTAATAATGAAGGTAATGAATATATTACTGCAAGTTTATTACCGTCATCACACTCACCAGCATATGAAGATGGTGGATGAGATCAATGGCATACATTCCAAGGTCAAGTAGAAGGTCAGAATAATAACACCATGTTGTACGTCCTTCCCAGGTACCAACATGACCAACGTCCCACAGATGAATACCATATCTAGAGTAATATATACATTATTAAAAAAAATATCATAGAAAATCATGTGTGGTGGTCGAGACATTCACACTATTTCTCAATAAACACCAGTAATCCTACAGCATTTCGCATGCTTTTAGAAATGAACTCAGTTTTTCTTCAAAAAGGCTGTTTATTTTTCCTTTTGTCACTTTTGTATTCTGTGTAAAGCAATTATCAACCTGACCTCAGGCTTAGTGAATATCAGTGAAAAAACATCTTGAGTCCGGATAAAGACAGCAAAGAATATTCAAGGCAATAATATTAGGAAAACAAAGGCATGGAATTGGAAGCTTTAGGGAGGGAAATGTATTAGGAAAATGGGGGGGGGGGGGGGGGGGGGGGAAACAAATTGAACTGTTATAATAATTTCTTTTTACCTTACTCCAACATGGACAATCTTAATCAGCAACAATATACACTGCAAGTTAAACATTTATAACAAAATTAGTGTCAATTTTATTGGCACTTATCATTTTTTATATGACAATTATAATGTAGCACAACTTGACAAATGAAAAATACAATTTCACTTACCTCAGCCAGCATAAATGTGAAAGTATGAATTCCATCAGGCCAGCCAACAAACAAGGACAGGAAGAACAAACCATTACAACACATTAACAGAGAAACTAACAGACCAATGATCTTACTGTGGGTGGCAGGGGTCGTGGTCGGAGAAAACGAGAGCTACAAATCAAGTTAGAACAACATGAGTCATGATTATCAACATTGATGATTATTATCATCAGCCACTAGCTAACAGACCAATGATCTTACTGTGGGTGGCAGGGGTCGTGGTCGGAGAAAACGAGAGCTACAAATCAAGTTAGAACAACATGAGTCATGATTATCAACATTGATGATTATTATCATCAGCCACTAGCTAACAGACCAATGATCTTACTGTGGGTGGCAGGGGTCATGGTCAGAGATGATAATTATTATTATCATCGAAGAATAAACATCCTCCTTGTCATCATATTACTGGTACTTCAGACATCATCATCATTAATTTATAGTGATCATTATTATGATTGTCATCATCATTATAATCACCACCACCATCACAACCATATTGCCAAATCATTGTCATTATCATTATCTTATAACTTAATCATCACCATCTTTTATAAGTTACTGATAATCTTATCATTGTGATCACCATCATGATCAAAATCCTATTGCCAAATCATCAAAATCTACATTGCCAACATCATTATCATATTACTAAATCATCATTATTATGACTGTCATATTCACCATAATATTATTAGTTAATGGTAACCTTAACTTTAATCAATATCATTATCACCAACACAAAATGAAAAAATCACAATTTCTAAAAATTTGTTTTAACATATACATTTAATTCTGTTTGTACCACTACAACAGACATTATCTCAAATGAGTTACCATAGCAACATGTGTGATTGCGAAGTATTTGGTACTTACATATTCAAATCTGTTCTTACAAAGCTGGGTAAAGAGATGAAAAAACCCAAGCAACGTAAACCATGCCGTCCACCACATTACTTCGTCAACTTTTTGTACATTGAGAACACCAAAAATAAAAATGAACTTGTAAAAAACAAAGTTCCAAAATCTGTCTTGAATTTGCTGAAAAAAATAGTATCAAAATGTACAGTTAGTTTTTTCCATAAATAGATTTAAAATTATATTTAGAATGTATAGTCACAAAGCATGATGCATGCATGTTTAGTGTCCTTTGGAACTATTTGGCCTTTCACTTCTGTCAATGTATTGATGACTAGACTTTGATTAAATAATATTAAGGGTTTTTTTTATTTGGTTCATTGAATATTGAGAATAAAATGTCAACTTTACAAACATACATGCTTAATAATGGTGTTAAATACAGTATAGTATATAGCCTTTAAATGAGCTTATATATCAGCATTCTATATGTATTCATAAACGTGTTGATGATAATTCAAAAGTGTTTAACTATGGCATTTATTTTTATTTAAATTACTTTTGTATAAAATTAATAAGGAATCCCCTAAGATTATACAAAATACCTTAAAATTGGTATTTTATTTTGTTTTTAATTTTAAGACATTTTTAGTCAGAGTTAAATGTGCCTTTTTTATTTAATTTTAAGACATTTTAAGTCAAAGAGTTAAATGTGCCCGCAAAATTCAAACATTCGCAATATATAATATTAAATATGATAATTCAATTTATGGGCTGAATGTATTTCTTAATTATTTTAATAAATTTTCTTTATGTTTTAATATATTTAATTAATCATAATATATATTTCACTTTTAAATTTCATTTTTTTTTTTCACTTTTATTTCAAAATCATCAGTTACTTTTTCTTGTATCAAAAAAGTAACACTAATTTTTTTTTTATAAAATTTTAGTATACGTCACTAAAAAAGAGTTGTTTTTCACGTACAGCTGAGTAAAATGGTTTCGCGTCGACGGCTTTTACCCTGCAAAAGTGTTTCGTTCTACTTGGATTCGTTGTACATACACTTCAACTTTAAAGACTAGTTTATTGTTTGCTGTAGTATTACCTGTAGTTCGACTTCTCTTAAGTCCCCAAATACAATCTTCTGTATAACTTTGCCAAATATAAACAGACAGCAGTAGACCATATTCAAGTTCGACTGGAATGATAACACAACAATTAAACGTGTTAAAATATACCACAAAAACGTTGAATTTTAACTCAAAAACTACAAAATACTAGCCTAAGATTCAAGGGTTAACCTTACCCAAAAGCAGAAGTTATCCACAGTCATAAACTCGTACAAAGTAGCATTGGAGTTTGTCGAGTTTGTCTCTTCGATGTTGTTTGTGTCTGGCTTCGTCGTCCATAATGTAGCGTTGTTCAAGGCATAAAGGAGAGCAGAGAAGAAAAGCAGAAAGCTTACAGTCACATAGGTCTTAAGTGACGGTAGAGGTAGCTGTTCCAGAAATACCAGCGTCATTCTTTAGGCGATCGATGTGTTGTAAGGTAAAGTTGTTTTCTGGAACATGTCGACATCATCATGGATGGAGCATTCGATAGATCGTGACTCGCTCGGTTTCCTTCCAGGTGACGTCATTTCAAACAAAAGTACTCTCTATGGTCCCCTGGGTAATAAATATGGCGGGAAATAGACATTCTTTATAATTTATTCAGCAAAAACAGTTTTGTTTTCGAATAATTACATTTGGTTTATTCTAAGTTATCCGTTATTTTGCTTAAATTAGAAAATTTATCCTAGGATTATTTAGATTTTATTTCAAATATTATGCCTATTTAGGTGAAAATTTGATTTTTAACACTCCTAACTACAAAAATTAGCTAAGATATAGAATTACTTTGAAAAAAAGTGATAACTCTTATATTTTTTAAAGAATTTTAAAATAATTTGTTTGTGACGACCTGTCTTAGCGCGGGTTTCCTGTGCATTTTTCACATATTTTTCGCGCCCACAAAATCCCAAAACAGCGGCTACAAAATAGCCTCGATTTGGTGTTGGCGCTTGAAATGAAGATTGTTTTGAGGCTGAACACAAAATACGGTTTAAAAATCCCTAGAATGTATATCTAAAAGTACACCAAACAGAAAGAAAATAACTCAGAAGCTTCTTTAGAGCAGTATCCTACAACCAAGCTTGGTTTTAATCACATTATTTAAAACTATCACCGAATTACAAGAGGTCAAAAGGACGATGACATCGAGATAACTGAAACCATTTGCAGTTGTGGATGCCGAAAATTTGTTGACATTTTTACTTTGATTTTCAAATTTAACTTCATTTTGGAGCCTATGGATTACTAGGATGGAATTCAACGTATCTGACACTTCTCTGGCGTTCAGTGATGTAGTGGGTCCTTCCCATGTGAGCGGTCTAGAATCATTTTCTGATTTTGAAGTCGGGAGCGAGTATGAAAGTTTTGAGGATCACGAAGCTCATGATAGTGGGGTCGAAGAAGAATCGGTGACTCCACAGGCTGTAGAATCCACACAGACTGTCTCCAAAGATCCAAGAGATGAAAGGTTAGAAAAGTGTACTTTATTCTAATTTTAAAAAACTCCAACGAATTTTTTTTGAATATTTAAACTCGGTTGCTGTCAAAAACATTTTGCACGTTTTATTTGTTCATTGTGCATGGTCCCTCGTCCGTTGAATTTGTTTATTTTGTAATCCAAATACGCGTGGTGTTTTATTTGATGCATAGCTAAGCAATGCAGTTGCAGCTGCTGTCTTTGTTCTCATTACACAAACAACACAAACTTTGTGTTATGAAATTAAATGATGAAATCCCTGGTGCATTTTGAGAACGTGTTGTAGGATTTCTTTTATTGTTCTTTTGGTGGGGTTGCGTGTTCTCTTGTATTTTGATATTTTCCATCCCTGCTTAACGAAATAACTGTGAGTATGAATCAATGGTTGCAAATCACTTTATGTCAAGAACTTTGATTTAATCGCATTAACTTGACAAGCTGAGAAAACATTTATTGTGCCAAATCATATTGCTTTTGTAGTTCGAAATATTCTCTTCTTTGCTTTCATTATCAATCAATAATTATTGAATTATATTACTTTATGTCAAAAACAATGATATTTAGATTTTTATCATTAAGTTCATGATCAAATTCCCTCTTCACTTTAAGAGTTCCAAGTACTTATCAATTGTAAAAAGTATGATCTCTACTTCTCAAATGTTCTCATCATTAAACCTTTATTACTTATTCTCTTTTATGGATTCCTTCTTTATCTTAAGAGCTTCAAGTACAAATCAATGGTCAAAAACTTTTATCCAAGTTTCTCACCTCTCAATGCCCTTATGTTTAAACTTCCAATTAGCCTTAGCTCATTATGAGGCCATTAAGGACAGGTATATATATCTTGTATTGTTCAAGTGGGCAGTCTGATGTTACGAATGGCCATTTGCATGCCATTGTTCTCCTTAACACCTTGAGGCATGGTGGATTCATTGTTTACAACACTGTACAATGCCTAACTGACATTTAGAATTGCATAATTACCAGACAAAATTTGAATTAAGTGTGCCAACATCAAGTGAGAATGAAGATATATATACTTAAGGTGCTCATGATTTTTTTTTTTAAATGTTTTTTTGTTTAGTTTCAAATGTCTTTTAATGTGCATAACACACTATACAATACCTAACTGACATTTAGAATTGCATAATTACCAGACAAAATTTGAATTAAGTGTGCCAACATCAAGTGAGAATGAAGATGCTCATGATTTTTTTTTAAATGTTTTTTTTTTTTTGTTTCAAATGTTTTTTATTTGTATAACTCATTATACAATGTCTAACTGACATTTAGAATTGCATAATTACCAGACAAGATTTGAATCAAGTGTGCCAACATCAAGTGAGAATTAAGATAATATATGCTAAGATGCTCATGATATTTCTTGTGATTTATTTTTGATGTTTTAGTTTCTCTATTGGAGCAAATCGTCTTCCTTCTGGGGATATAAGAGACTTTCTTAATGCCCTGGAAAGTGCAAAGGCTCAACTTGGTGAGTTAAAGATATTGTGATATATATAAAATAAATAAATTAACATCTCAATATGCTAAGATGTGGATGATTCATACTATTTGGTTAGACTCAGAACCACACTTAATAACCCAAGGGCTGATCGATCCAGAGTGTAAATTGGGTCACTAGTCAAAACACTTTAGAGTTGAAAAAACATGAAGATGATGTATGATTGTCAGGATTTGTGTAGTCTTGAGAAAGACTGAGTGATGGTGTTTTGAGGGTCTTAGGCTAGAAAACTGTAAATGGTTATTGCGTCTCCCTCCTTAAATAAAGATATTGTATTGATGTTGATGTCTGATGTTTCAATAACCTGAGTGGTTCGAGGTCATCTTCATCTACATCAATTACACCTGGGATCAGACTATTTACTCTTACAGTTGAAAAATAATAAAAATAACGGATAAGATAAGAACTAAAAAAGACTATGTGATGCCTTTCAAGTTAACAGTCACACCTCCCCCCTTGAAATTGTTTTGGATTAGTCAATGTAACCCTACATAGCTCACAGTATTGCTCACATTTTAATTGAAGAATTAACTGTCATGATCACTATTATCGTTCATAAGGACTGGGAACTTTGAAATCCAGACAGTGAAATAAACAATTCATGATTGTTTTTTCTTCTTCTAGGAATGGCAATCAGCACTCAAGAACTAGACAGTCCTGTACATGATGAGAGCTCTCTTGGAATCCTTAACTTAGACTCTTTCCAAGGTAGAATCATCTTATAATACACTATTTTAACAGTAATTGTAAATTTATGTAGAAAGTATTCTTGCATCCGCCTAATAAGCCTTAATAGTGTTTCTACAGATTGTGAAGCTAACAAGCACAGAACTCCTTCCTAATAGTCCTTTTCACAGTTCCGTTCAGTGGCCAAAAATGATAGTTCCAAGTCGAGGTTGGTGTTGTTGTGCATGATAAATTATAGTTTTGCTATGCGCAAAAACTCGAACCTCGACTTGGAACTATTATTCGTGGTCACTGAACGGAACTGTGAAAAGGACTATTTAGTCATTAGAATTTGACTACTTCTTGATTTTGATTATAAAATAAAATGATTGTATTATTTTTGTTGTATAGAAACATCAGCGTTCCATAGCAATCAATCCAGTCCAGATATTTTGGCATCACATGGTAAATCTAATGATCAGAGAGACATCAGACAAGAAAATGGTGAAGACAATCTGCCATTTAATGGGGAATATAACTCACCACTAACTCTGAGTCATCTACAACAAGACAAGGGCACCCCAGTACCAGGTAGATGATCACAATAGGCCTTTTGCATGTCACTTGACCCTACTCCTTTTAAATGAAAAGAGCACCTCACTATTAGTAAGAAGGCAAAGTTTTAGCTCTTAATGTTGAGTTCTGCAGATTTTCCATACAAATCATGATAAAATATTGATTTTTAAATTTAATACCATTCACTTTCTTATAAGCACTGATGATGGTGGTTAACGCCAAAACATGTATAGAATAAAAACACTTGTACTATGAATACAATTTACATTTTTATTGATAAATGACTGCTTTCCTCTAGAAAAACTTGTAAATAGAAATCTAAACAATTTGTCTACAAAAGAAAGTAGAAGTCAAAATGGTCATCCTGTATCAAGTCTACCTAGCTTACGACTAAGCCAAAGTCAAGGTAAAACTACAAAATATTATTTTAATCTACAAAGTGATATTGCCATCCACCATAGAAATAAGAAAAACTACTGAATTGACAGCAGTAAAAAATAATTGAAACAAACTTAAAATTACAAAACGTTGTGCTAGTCAGGTCTTAAAACTTTTAGTTTGATGAGTTGCTACAGTCACAATGTAAATAACTTGCCTTGGTTAGCTTATTTTTGCAGGTTATGAGCATATTGTAATGTGTTTTTTTTTTGTACTTTTTTATTTATTTATTGATAATATATAGTAATGGTAGTACCTTGCATTGGACTTAAGTCTAGTATGCATTGCCCTCTTTGGGTGCTTATTTCTGATGTTTGTAATTGCTTGCAGATGAACTACAGTTCATGTTACAGACCACTCGTGCTAGCAGCGGTGATGGAGGAGAATTGATGGACAGGGAATCCATTGCATCAAGTATCAGTTTCTTACAGTCACAAACCTTTCCTGAAAGTCTCTTTAGCAGGTAAACTATTCACATCAAATAATAATATAATAGGTAAATAAGCAAGTAAATAAGCAAGTAAGTATATAACAGGTTCCCATTTAAATCTGTACTTTCCCATTTAAAACTGTACTTATGCAAATTGTGTTGATGTGTGCTAAACACACAGATAAACCAATCAGAGTATATTATTCCTGAAGTGAACTTCTCTGATTGGTTGATCTGTGTGTTTAGCACACATCAACACAATTTGCATAAGTACAGATTTAAATGGGAACCTGTTTAAATATCTTATTTTACAGTAGTTATACCAGAGGTTCTGGTAGTGGTACTGACTCTGGACCAAGTGACACCAACAGAGATGACCAGGAAGACACTAATGACAACAATGACGAAGATGATGATGATGATGACCATACGTTAAGTCTGATACATGATGCTGGTGATGGCAGCAATGGACAGTCATCTGTCGGGAGGCCTGGTCTAGAGGGTGCAAATTCAGAACCAGAGGATGGGTTTCCTCTTAGTGGGGCATCCTCTGATATTGCAGGATCTGGCACCATAGGTAATGGTTGTGTTCCACTTTGAAAGACCAATCAACATTGCTCAGGGGGGAAGGGGGTTTGCAAATCAAATTGATACGTTTTGTATATTTTTTAAAACTCAAACAAAAACGTTCATAAAAATGTTACAATATCCTGACAATTTTGCACATGATTGTAGCTTAATGTTTTTGTTTGTTTTCTCAGAGTTACGTCAATCTGGTGAAGGAGTGGATGTGCCACCAGATTTACCTGGTGATGGAGGTGGTGGTGGCGATGGAAGTAGTGGCCATGAAAGTGATGATGGTGATGACGATGATGGTGATGATGACAATCAGCCTATGGGTTTGTAATTCTTGATTTGATTTCTCATTTCTCATACATTGTTGTAGTGTAATACCAGATATTGTTAGGTAATGGCAGGAAAAGTGTCACTGATGGTAAAAATATAGAAAAAAATCTAGCCTGTTAACCAATAGAACCATATCCATTATATAAACTTTTACTCCGACGAAGGGCTAAAGCTCGAAACGCCAGTAAAGTTAAGTCAACATTTTTTACGGTGTTACAAATTTCATTATATTACCTATCATTTATATCAAACACCGACGCAGCCTATACTAGTTTACTCGCTAGTTTCCATTTATAAACCATAACTGAAATTTTATAGGAGTTAATTTAGTTTTATATTTTAATCTTTAGGTTGCATATTTATAATGTTTCAAAGTATTTAGTAGTGTACTAAATAAATTTTGTTTTTTTATCATTCAAACTTGAACTGTAATCCTATTGGAGAATTTAGCTTAAGTTGATTTTGTAATCTCTAGGATCCAGTGGTAATGCTTCAAGTACAAGATCCTCGTCAAGAAGTTCACTATCAAGCTGTAGTGACCAATATGTCCCTGTCGCAGCTCCTCACTCACAAGGCAGTTCCTCCAACATGATTGACATAGCTGAAGGGCGTGGTCCTCCTGTTGGACATGCCTCTACTGATGGATCACCTCCTTTGATACCGTCACCACAACGTCTTTCTGGTAACTTTGGAAATACTTCAATTGATCAGTTTGATGTGCTGGCTGCTTCTACACCTATGGTTAGGCCAGGAAAGGTAAACTTGTCATATTAAATAATGAATCAGAATATGGAGTGTAGTTTCAGAGTGTATATTTTAGAAAATGTTGTAGATGGGCTTCATTGAAAAACTAGTAGGGTATAGTGTCTGCTTAATGATGATGTTGGTGGTGGTGGTTATGATGATAGTAGTGAAGATTAAGATGTGATGATGGTGATGATTATAACAATGACGTTGATAATGATGATGGTGATTATGATGATAATAACCAATAAAATAAATGGCTGCAATAGCCTGAACCAAAGTCAGAATACAATATATTAGCATCAGATGTTAGACTGCGCAATATTAAGTAATAAATATTATTATTATTATTACTAGCTTGAAAAGCGGAAAGGTAATACTAAGGGAAATAAAACTTATGAAAACTGTTTAAGATAAAGTTCATGGTAATGGTGTTGATGATGCTGAAAGGCATGATGATAACAGAAAATTATAAATTAAAGTAGATGACAGAGTGCACTTGACAGTATGTCTTAAGTTTTTAATTTTGCTGTTTAGTGTTTAAAAAAAACCAATACTGCTCATATGATGTTCTTATGTTGTATTTATTCTTGATTTTCAGAATGCATTTCAGTTTGAACCCGGTACACCAGCAGAGGCATCAGCAATCAATGCACAGTACTTGCTAGCCACCCAGGGAAACACACACAGACCTGGTGTAAGAGTAACAGAGAATTCATTTGCTTTACAACAAGATGGAAGTTTTCACTTATCTCAGGTCAGTAAGTTGGTATTATTTGTTCATTGAAGTTTTGTGCTTTGTATTCAGGATTTTTGAACATTATTTTCTCTGGTTTGGTATTTACCTTTTATTGTGAGTAAAAAAATATTGAGGGCATCCACCTTGAATGTAAAGGATATTTAATCAAACCTTTGCATGCTTCGAAGCGAGATCACCTGGTATTGAAACATCTTTCAAAAAAACAATCAGATACAAAAATATGTTGTTTATGATCATTGCAAAAATAAACCAGTCAATAATCATCAAATCATTAAATTTGATGTAATAGATAAAAACGAGTGCGAGTGTTTGATCAGGGGATCCAAACACCGAGAAGCGGATGAAAGCACGAGGCCGCAGGCCGAGTGCTTTTATCCGTTTCGAGGTGTTTGGAGCCCCTGATCAAACACGAAGCACAAGTTTTTGATATGGCTTCTCAAACAAATCACTAAATAAAACATTTTGAACTTTTTATCAAATAATTAGTATCACCCTCTGAGCAAAACATCAATAATATATAACATCAACCCAAAACTTTCAACGAATTCGTTATTAGCTTAGTTGGTAAATCATTAGAATTGCAAGCCAGAGGTTCCCGGTTCGAGTCACAGGACGTCCAAAATAAAATAAAAAATAAATATAAAATAAAAATAAAATGTTAGGCAATTAGTTAGGTAGGTAGGTCAATAAACAGGCATGACAGGTAAAAAAGGAGATAGCAGTGGAATAAAGAAAAAAAAGAGTAAATTGGGATGAATGAGAAATTACTTTTAAGCTAATTTATACAGTGTCTTGATCAGTGACTTGATCAGTGACTTGATCAGTGTCTTGATCAGTGTTTGATCGGTGTATCAAGACCTATGCACGTGACTGAAATACAAAGTTGTAATTGGTCCCTGAGATAATGAATTATTAATGAGTTTGAGAACAATCAATCAAATATTCAATAAACCATAAAACAATACAACCAACCAATGAATAACAATTCTTTCATTCATCCATTTATTCATTCATTCATCCATTTATTCATTCATCCATTTATTCATTCATTCATCCATTTATTCATTCATTCATTCATCCATTTATTCATTCATCCATTTATTCTTTCATTCATCCATTTATTCATTACATTCATTCATCCATTTATTCATTCATCCATTTATTCTTTCATTCATCCATTTATTCATTACATTGATATGTCTATTGATGATGTATCATGATCATTTTGTCAAAAGGTGCTAGAAGGGTCAAGAAACAGAGAAGAAATTGATACCACACTTACAGATGCACCTTCACTGAACTTTGAAGCACAAGGAATGACACCAAGACCACATTTACAGAATATCTTAGACTATAGCCAGGATAAGGTATAATAGAAACGTGTTGTATTACAGAATATCTTAGACTATAGCCAGGATAAGGTATGGTTGTTGTATTACAGAATATCTTAGACTATAGCCAGGATAAGGTATGGTTGTTGTATTACAGAATATCTTAGACTATAGCCAGGATAAGGTATGGTTGTTGTATTACAGAATATCTTAGACTATAGCCAGGATAAGGTATGGTTGTTGTATTACAGAATATCTTAGACTATAGCCAGGATAAGGTATGGAAACTTGTTGTAAATTAAGTAATCTAATTGACTTATTTATTTGTCTCAAAAACAAAATGTTTAAGGTTTGGACCACCATTCTACTTATCTCATATCTGTGATGAATGAAAATGATTTTATTTTTCTATTTGTTAGATAGGTTGAAAATAGATAGAATTGTATACATTGTTAGAATAATGTGAGAAATTGATAGGAAATGATCAAGAAATGTAGTTAATAATTATTAAATTAGGATCTGAGGATCAATGTGACTAAAGGCAAAGGTGGAGACAAAGGCAGAACTAGAAGAGTTGTGATTCTTAAAAGGAAGGTTGGTAGGGAGACAGTGTTCCATCACTATCGTCATCATCATCATCATTATCATAGTCATTATCATCATGGTTGTCATCATCATCATCATCATTACCGACATCATCATAACCATCATAATCATCATCATCATCATGATCATCATCATCATCATCATCATCATCATCATCATCATCATCATCATCATCATCATCATCATCATCATCATCATCATCATCATCACCATTACCACAAGTATCTACATCATAATCATCATCATCACCACCACAACCACCACTGTCATTTTCTTTATAATCATCATCACCACATCACCACCACCACCACCACCACCATCAATGTCCATTTACGTCAATACCATAACTGCTGGTAGCTCACTACCACCAATTATAATTATTGTTATCATTACTATCATCAAATACCATAATATTATCATAATCCTAATGACCATAAGATAATGGTTTTTGCTTTATCCTCATTATCATGTTTGAGTATCTCATTATATCTCATGATGTCATTTAGACTATGACAGGCAAGACTCCAGCAAGAAATGATTCCAAACCAAGAGACACTAAGGAAGCATTTACCCATGATACCAACAGTTTATTTGGATTATATGAAGGAATTAGTGCTACTGAGAACTCACTGCTTTGGAAGGTATGCATAATCATACCATAAATCAAATGAAAACAATATTTATTTACAATTTCCTAGATTTTTTGTGACTGATGGCAATGATTTTTTTATTCTTAAATCAAACCTCATTGAATAACTTCAATTATTAACATCAACTTATAATGGTGATGATGATGATGATGATGTTGGCGGTAATGATGATAATCCAATCAATTCAAATGCTGAAAATAATGAAGATGATGATGGTGGTGGTGGGGGTGGCAGTGATAATGATGGTGATAATAATAATCTCCCACGATGAGCTCAGCTCTTGGGGAAAACACTGAGCAAATATAGGTTTAAATAAAAATAATAATAATGATGATGATAGTGATGATGATGATGATAATGATGATGATAATTTGATTGTTGATAGTGAAGGTGATGTAATATGATTATGATGACCAACTTCCCTAGTAAGTTGGGGCATATATATAATACTACCATATTCCTCTTGTTCTGTCTCTGTTCTCTCTGCATGAATCTTTCACTTTAATACTGTCAACTGGGGATTGTCTCCCGGCACACAGTCAGGTCTCAGATATACTACAGGGCCCACTTTGAATTGCCTCTGCTTTCTATTAAGGAAAACACTAAACTAAACTGTGGTGTCTTTCAACAGTCCACACCAAGAGAAGAAGAAGAAGCATACAGGTCAACACCAGGGATTGTGTTTGCTGGCAATGACAGACCTTCACCTGTACTGGATGAATCTGATAGTCTACAGGTTGGGATATATTCACTTTACTAGCTACACTTATGTTTTTACTAACTAAAGAAATACACATTTTATTGTTTACCATGTTATCTTATGGGGCTTTTTTTCATTTCATTTTGTTTATTTTTTTCTAAAATTGTTGATGGCTACAGAATTTACTTAATAATCATCACGTTGTTGTTGTTGTTGCTATTTGTTTGTTTGTTTTCTTAATAAGTTGAGGAAGTCTATGTATTTTATTTGATAATCATTGTTTTGCTGTTGTTGTTGTTGGTTTAGTTAAGGATGGCCTATATGTGTTATCAAGTAACTCAACATGTTGTTGACAATATTATTGTTGCTTTTCCTTCCCATGCAAGCCCTGGCACAAGCCAATTGTATAAAAATGTTTTGATATTTCAAATTTTGTAGATTGCTGTGGATGCTCTTCAATACAGCAAACTGGAGCAGAGCTCTCATGGAAGGACTGCCCAAGATGAGACGTTAAAAAGACTACAAACTCCAGGAGGCTCTGGAGAGCAGACCATTCCTTTTTCAACTTGGTCACAGAATCAGTCTACTGGAGGACATTACAACCCTTTTGAAGACAATGGTAAGATTGTGTAAATGTTACTTATGAATCATTTGAACAATCCAATATGTTTTCATTCTTTCCTTTGTTCATTTATTCACTTGTTCATTCATTCAACCATCTATATATCCATCTTTTCACTCACTTTTCCATTCATTCATTCATTCATTCATTCATTCATTCATTTATTGTAATAAATTAATCCATTCATCCACCTATTTCTTCATCAATTCATTCTTCTATCCAGCCATATGTATGCATGCATGCAACCATTCATTCATTTATCCATTAATCTTTTCATTCATTAATCTTTTCATTCATTAATTAATTCATGCATACATGCATTCATTCATCCTTTCATTCTTCTATCCA
Source organism: Metridium senile (assembly GCA_949775045.1). Lineage (NCBI taxonomy): Eukaryota > Metazoa > Cnidaria > Anthozoa > Actiniaria > Metridiidae > Metridium > Metridium senile. The sequence continues at coordinate 6,033,841 of OX459100.1, forward strand.
GCCATATGCATCCATTCATTCATTCATTCATGCATCCATTAATCTTTTCATCCATCCATCCATTCATGCATTCATTCTTCTATCCATTCATCCATCCATTCATTCATTCATCCTTTCATTCTTCTATCCAGCCATATGCATCCATTCATTCATTCATTCATGCATCCATTAATCTTTTCATCCATCCATCAATTCATGCATTCATTCTTCTATCCATTCATTCATTCATCCATTCATTTATCCTTTCATTCTTCTATCCAACCATCCATCCAGTCATATCTATTCAGACAGATGTCTATTTTTCTTCCAGACTTTTCTCATGTATTTTGTCCTCCTATTTCTAGGTTCTTTACAGCAATCAGTGAACTGGAATGAAAGTCAAGATATAGACTTTGTTAGTGGAGGTAAAAGAGACAGATTGCTTGTATGAACTGGCACACATTGATTTGGTTTGGTTTATTGATTGTGAAATTGTTTTTATTCAGGGGATGCTATGGCACAGATAGCTGCTGATGAGAAGAGTTTTGAAAAAGATCACCAATTCGATATCCCTGTAAGTTTGTCAAATACATAAAAGATAGATAAATGAACATGATTGAATAAATGAATGAATAAATGAGTGAGTGAGTGAGTGAGTGAGTGGAGGTGTTAATGGGTGATTAAATAAATGAATGGAAGAATTGATGGGTGATTGAAAATATTGAACAAACGGAAATATTAATGGATGAGTAAATGAATGAATGAATGAGTACTAATAGATAAGTTATGTACCAATTTGTGTCCCTATACATGAAAGAATTAAGTTGATGACAGAATGAATAGATGAGTAAATTCATGGATAAATAAATGTGAAAAAAAGATGGATGGATGAAGCAATCAATGGCTGGACGAAAAAATGAAAGATTAAATAGATAAGCAAATGAGTGAATGAACAGATCAATGATGTATAACATGCATTTGTATGTTCCGTGTCTTAACGTGTCAATTCATTGTTGCAGGTAAACCCTGAAAGTGTCCTTGGTAATCAAAATTGGACTGTTGCTAGTGATAGTAGTGCGCGTCGTTCACAGGTTATCGGCATTAATGATCCTAACAATGAAGGAGAAGTGCGCATTTCATTTGGTGCCTTTATTGCAGAAGCATCAGAGGAAATGGGAAGATTATCTTGCTCTGACCCTAATAGGCCTAGAGTAAGTATGGCACAGTTGGTTTGTGTGCGGTGTTCTGTGCGAGAGGTCCCAAGTATGATTCCCATGACCTTGCATCCTTGTTTCAACTTCTTTCCTTTCCGTGTAGCTTAAAGTTGTTTTAAATACCTGTAAAACGGAGCACTGATGAAGAGAGGGAAGTAAAAAGAGCTCACCGTCGGCTCTCTGGAAGAGCTGCTTCGACTGAAGGGACTTTCGACGTAAAATACTATTCTTTACTTTAAATGAAACATGCAGATATATGCTGATTTCGCCCCGCTAAATTTAGATATTACCGGATTTTTGGGAACTTTTTTATCCAAATGGCAACTGTGAAGCAGAATTTTACTTCAGGTCAAATGAATGGAAACTTCAAACTTTTCCTAAAAGTTAATGAGACTCTGCCCCAAAAAACAACAAGAATTAATCCTCAGGAGTAGTCAGCAAGAACTACAAAAAGTTAAAATCCAGTGTTTGACAACATTCAATTTTAGTTTTACTTACAATTTTAGTTGATGTCTGTCCCAAATTTTTCATTTCCCATATTGTAATTTATGTCATTAGTTTTATCAATCAAACAACTCCAACCTTACCTTTTTTATAAGTTGTTTATTTAACACATTTATACGTGCACTTTGTACTATTTAAGATTCTGTAATTTATTCGTAGTTTAAACACTGATGATGACGTAAATTCGCTGAAACATCTCTAGACGAAATAAACCTTTTAGGTTGAAAACCATTTTTTTTATAAAATTATTAGCTTCGCTGCCAACTCAATTACCTTTTTAATTCTATTTTCTTAGAAATAAAGGCAATTTCCACTTGTTATCACACTCACTTGTAAACTCTGTTTATATTTTCTTCTTTTAGCCTCATTTTGGTGATGGTACAATTACTACCCCAAGCCCCAAAGCACCAATAAGACTAGTTCGCCATGACCTGACAGAGAACGAAGTATTTGACCATGCTGTAAGTGACTTCTCAATGTATCAACCATCTCCCTTCAAACAAACAAACATTTCTGAATCCAAAGAACCAATGACTGTTAAGAAAGCTCCTAAAGATCACTCCAGTAGAAAAGGCTCTAACAATTCAACAAAGAAGGACGAGAATACATCTGAGGTTAGAAAAAACTTGCTTGATGAGCAGTACAAAATCCAGAGACCTGATTCTGGAAGAGAGAGACGAGGCAGCCAGGGCAGCACACACAGTTCACACAGCTCTGGAAGCAAAAGTAGTGTGCGTAGTGTTATCAGGAAAGACAAGAAAGAACCAAAAAGTAGGAAAGGTAGCGCAGAGGATTCGAAAGCTAGAAGACATAGACCACAGAGAGAGCCTGATGGATGCTCATCCAAGGAGAATACCACACAACAGCCAAGGGTAACTCAACCAAGTTCCTTAACAAATGCTTTGAAGGATAAAAAGAATGTTGGGGATATTAAAAGTAGTAAATCATCTGTAAAGAAGACACGTCAAGAACCAGTTCAAAGGACAAAGTCTGAAGGACAAGACAGTGATGGTTAGTCAGTCTTTCTTTTTTGTTTTGCCTTTCACTTTGACTTTTTCTTGTTGTTCTACTATTTACATTCCTTTTTTCTTGTTGTTCTACTATTTACATTCCTTTTTTCTTGTTGTTCTACTATTTACATTCCTTTTTTCTTGTTGTTCTACTATTTACATTCCTTTTTTCTTGTTGTTCTACTATTTACATTCCTTTTTTCTTGTTGTTCTACTATTTACATTCCTTTTTTCTTGTTGTTCTACTATTTACATTCCTTTTTTCTTGTTGTTCTACTATTTACATTCCTTTTTTCTTTCTTTTCTCATCCATTCATCCTGTATCTCTTTTCCCTTTCTCTTTTTGCCCCTCTCTTCTCTTTCTCACCTTGTTTATCCTCATTTTTCCATTCTCCTTTTGAAATCCCTTTTACTTAATTCAGCCCTCTCTTTTTAATTAACCCTTGGTCAGTGTAGAAAGGAACATTTGGTTTTATTTATTTATATGTTTATTTATTTGTTTGTTTGTTTATTTGTTTATGTATTTATTTATTCTATTTATTTATTTATTCATTCATTCATTTTATTTATTTATTTATTTATTTATTTATTTATTTATTTATTTATTTATTTATTTATTTATTCATTTATTTATCAATACATTTATTTATTTATTTAATACCAGCTTTGCCCCTAAGGCAGGGTATCCCCACAGAGCCAAGCTCTACTACTGGGACCCAACTTACAATTCCGTCTCACAACAACATCATTGTTATTTGTCATTCAGGTGATGTAAAGCCCAGACAACCATCAGCCAGACAACACTCTCAAAGCTCAATTGATGACATTACCAGCTCCAGTGTACTGTCAACAGAAAGCATAAGTTTCAAAAACCAGCAAGAGCTGGCAGAGTTTATAGCCAAAGCTGTGAACGTCTCTCCTGAACACATTGGTCATCTCCTTTATGCTGCAGCTGATGTGAAAACAAAACTACATCATACCTCCAAACCCCTGCCTACCCCCGATAAGCCAGTAACTCAAGCAAAACCTGAAGACATGTCCACCCCTCCAAGGGAGCTAGAAATCTCCACACAAAGCCCAGAGCTTGAGAAACTAAGAACAATGAAGCCCATTGCGTCAAGTAGTCCTCACGATACTGCACCAGTGTCAACGAGTGTTACCACTGTTTCATCAGGGTTTGCATCACCTACCAATGTTCACAATGATGGTTTATCTGCAAGTTATCCTATTGATGCAAGTGTGTTTATTCAGGATAGTGATAATGATAATGTTTCTGTGATTGAAAACACCACCATCACTTCACCACCAGTTGAGAAAGTGACTTCTCCTCCTCCAAATCCTTTCACTAATGCTCATATTTATCCAACATTTGGTAAAACATATAATGTAAAAGACAAAACAGATGCAGCTAAACCAGTGCAAAAACTTAATCTTGATGAGAATGAGAAAACTTTAGCAAATGACTTCCAGCCTGTTGATTCAGTGTCCATTTCTTCTGCTGGTTCAGAGTTGACGCTGCTAGAGTCACCAGATAAATATGCTACAGGGAAGCATGACAAGTCGTATGACAGTGCTATTTATTCTAAATCTCCTTATTCTGAAACTACTGGCAGGCATTCCTGGCCTAAGACTTTCACAGACTCTCCTTATAAACCACCTGAGGTATCTCAAGGGAATTATCCAGTTGCTGCATCCATAGAGCAGCAAGTACAAAACAGAGACTATACTAGACCAATAACAATAGGTGTACCAGCACAGAATCTCCAGAACCAACCATTTCCTGGAATATCACCTCGGTTTCCTGGACAACCTAGTTCTTTTGGTTATCAACAAGGGTTTGGTCCACATTCAGCTGGCTTGGGGTCAACTAGTGCTCCACTTAGCGGCACCTTTCCAATGCAATATCCACCTCATTCACAAAATATAACGCCCCTTGGGACACTATTAGGACAGGTCCATGATCAATTTGCTCAAGGACAGTACCCTTCAAATATGTTCCCTCATAATGGATTCTCAGCCCCTAGCTATATAGGCCAAGGGCCAATACCTGTCAACCAGCATCTAGTTCCTAACAGTTATGGGTATTACACTAGTAATCAGCCACCACAACTACATACAGTGTCCTCAGGGCTTGGAACTAGACTTGCAACAGCAACTTTCCCCTGGCAAGCCCCTAGTGTTCAAATGGGGGAACAGCAACACCCATATGCAACTGCCCCGCCCTTGGGGTTATTGCAGCTTGGACAGCCCGCTATGGGCCCTCATGGAGCCAGAACTGGGAGTACAGATTCTCAGCTGCTGTCAGGTGCACAGACCAGGATCAACAGCCAGCTTACACCCATAGTGATACCAGGTGAGGTGAAGCTGCCACCTGTTTGTCCTGTTGGCGTGGCAACTCGCAGTATCTTGACCCTGCATAATTCAAGTAGTAAATGGATATACTGTATGGTAAAGGTTGCATACTGCACTGTTAATGGAGCACAGGTTAGTACACAACTAAAAATTGTTTTCAAAAACTCATTAATAACTCATGAGAAATTGACAAAAGAAATTGTAAGGGGCCGACCATTTAACTTTTCTGTAGCTTCTGCTTCAAAATGTTTTTTGAAATAGGTATTTAATATTATAATTATATAGAAATTCTGAAGCTAGTTATTTCACATCTTACCAAAGTTACCAAAATAATCTGGCTTAGAAAATTCCTAGGAAATTTGCTTAAAACTTATGTAATGAGGATGATTCTGTATCAATAATTGCCTTCTCCACAACTATTAAAATTCTTTTGTCATTTTCTCACAAATTATTAACAAATTTGATAGATAATATTTTGCGTTAAGATATTGCTCACTTTAGTGTAACTATTAATATCTGTTTGAATTTAAGGTGACCAATACAGTGAACAATCCTTTCTTTGTCCCTTCTAAACTGATCATCAATCCTCATACTACTATTCCAATAGAGGTGAGTTGCTTTCATCACTACCATCATTGTATTACAAATACCTCTTGATTTTCATCATTATCATCCTCAATCTTTAGATTCTTGATCAGAAAAATGAAAATAAAATGAACTTGATAACTTCCCAGTTAATATAGCCCTTACACACCACCCTATCAAAACTCTCCATCATTTACCTACCTTTATAAATATTCATTTTTTTCTCTCAACTTTCAATATGTTATAATTGTAAATTGATGTGTGCAAATTAATGAATTGAACATTACTGCAGTTTTCATCTTTCTGCGAACTCAGACATTCCAACAGCTAGTTGTGAAATATGTTTTTGGCTGCTGTTAATTACTCAGCACCTTTTATGTCTTTGATTGACGGCAGTTAAAAAGTTAACGTATTTCACAACTTACCGTTGAATTGTCTGAGTTGGCAGAAAGTCGAAAACCACATTAAATTAATTGAACACTTTCATAATTGTTAACTTTTGCTATTTTATATTTTCTGTAATGTGTTTAATATATTTGTAATGTAACTTAGTATATACACTACTTGCAAAAACGTTGTCATTAACATTTGAACATTTGTAATTTAGTGGATTAGGAATAAATTAAAAGTACAAAAGAAGATCATTGAAGCAGAACTCTTTCTTTTGTACTTTTAATTTATTCCTAATCCACTAAGTTACAAATGTTCAAATGTTAATGACAACGTTCTTGCAAGTAGGTGTATACATTCATGTTATGTATAATTCAGGGCTCAGTTTAAACTAGCCATGCTAAATCTGATACCCTGTATAAATATTGATTTAAATAAAATAAATAAATACGATCATCATGCACCTTCATTCAATATTGCTATCATTGTCAGTAACATTTGTGGGCATGATGATTACAGAGAAGTCAATGCTCTTTCTTTGATATCTTTTCCAGGTAATTTTCAAACCTAACCTGGCTGGTCTTCACACAGCACAGTTACACATAACGTCATCACCAGCAGCTCCTGAAGGACAGCAAACATATGAGAGTTTGCCAAGCTTAGTTGCACTAGAAGCCGTTGGGGAACAGCCTGACATTGAGGTAAGAAATATATACAGTGGTAGTGGTTATGACATTTGTAGTGGTAGTGGTTTTGCAAGTGGTAGTTGTAGTCTGTGGTGGTAGTAATAGTGCTAGAGGTAGTGGCAGTGGTGATAATGACTGGGACAATGAATGATTTTGATGAAGATGATGACCATGATGATCAGCTAATAATGATAATGATGATTGTAGTTATAACATGATGGTGGTGATGATGATGGTGACAGTGATGATGTTAATGGTGAGGAAGTTGATGATGATTGGCTGGTGATGATAATGATGAAAATAACAATGACAATATTTTTTCATGATGTATATTATCCATGAATAATGATGCCAGATGATTTTGCGCGCACTTTTCCGGTTAGTATAAGCCAATCAGAAGCATTTCTGTCACATCACCAACAGTTCCAAGAAGGCATCGTTCGTGAGAGTTGTTTCCCCTGTTAACCCTCGATAAATACATCCTTAAAATAACTTTACATTAAAAAGTTCTAATATGTTACTTGGACAATTCAAGTTCACTTCTGCTCTATCAGGGATAAAAAAGAATAAAAACAAAAATGCAAATGCCTAAAAGTAACCGAAATTGTTTTGTCTCGAGGCGCCATTTTGGAATTATTCGTTTTGACAAAAAATCCTTTGCACGCTTCGAAGCGAGATCACCTGGTGATGATGTTATGATAAAATATCTTAACAACTACAAAACCATAACTGTGATGGTTGTATTTCAGATTCTTTCTGAAGACAGTCAAGTTGTTGACTTTGGTGAAATGGTGACAAACAGTCGACACTCTAGACCATTGAGACTGATAAACAAAGGCAAAGCATCCATTCCAATAAGACTTACTATCACACCTGTAAGTATAACACAATTACCTACTTACTTACTTACTTACTTACTTACTAACTAACTTACTTACTTACTTATTCCAATAAGACTTACTATCACACCTGTAAGTATAACACAATTACCTACTTACTTACTTACTTACTAACTAACTAACTTACTTACTTACTTATTCCAATAAGACTTACTATCACACCTGTAAGTATAACACAATTACCTACTTACTTACTTACTTACTAACTAACTAACTTACTTACTTACTTATTCCAATAAGACTTACTATCACACCTGTAAGTATAATGCACTTACTTGCTTACTTACTTACTGACTTATTCCAATAAGACTTACTATCACACCTGTAAGTATAATGCACTTACTTGCTTACTTACTTACTGACTTATTCCAATAAGACTTACTATCACACCTGTAAGTATAATGCACTTGCTTACTTACTTACTTTCTAACTTACTTACTGACTTATTCCAATAAGACTTACTATCATACCTGTAAGTATAATGCACTTATTTGCTTACTTACTTACTTACTTACTTACTTACTAACTTACTTACTTACTGACTTATTCCAATAAGATTTACTATCACACCTGTAAGTATAATGCATTTACTTGCTTACTTACTTACTTGCTTACTTACTTACTTACTGACTTATTCCAATAAGACTTACTATCACACCTGTAAGTATAATGCACTTACTTGCTTACTTACTTACTTACTTACTTATTTACTTACTTACTTATATGTACTTATTACTTATTTACTTACTTGCTTACTTACTTACTTGCTTACTTACTGACTTATATACTTGCTTACTCACTTACTTACTCACTTACTGACTTACTGAATTATTAGTCAGTTAAAATTATTAGTCAGATTGTGTTAGAATTTACTTCATAGTTATTATTTTTCTACTTAATATTTTTAATACTTTAGAAGGTTGACACTAGCCTTTCGCTGCCCACTACAATAATACTTTTACTAAACTAATGTTTAGACCTGCTTTACCAAATAAATGATAGATTGATTGACTTATTCACTTACTTGCTTACATACTTACTTTCTTACTGACGTTCTTACTTATTGATTAACTATATGCTTACATACATTATTACTTACTTAGTTACAGACTTACTTTCTTATTTACTAATTCCTTACTTACAAACTTGATGTATATTTGACAATGTTTTCCTTGTCTCTAGAATGCTACATCACTGCACTGTTTCTCCTTTTCTAATGCTGATGCTTCACCAAAGAAAGGATCATCTTCACCATCAGTTAAGAGCAGTATAAAGGGCTTCTTGTCCACACATAAACTAGAACTCAAAGGAAACCAAGTTATGGTATGTACAACCTACTAGACAGTATAATTAATATAATTAATATTACTGTTTTTTAAAACAATGAATGGGCAGTTTATTCATTGTGTACAATCATTTTTTTTTTTTCTTCAATTTTTCAGAATGGTACCAATGAGCCCCAAGTTACCTGGATTGTGTTTCAAGCACCACAGAAGTCTGAACCAGGTAGAAAAATTTTGATATTTGAGTCACAATATGATAAACAATTAACAATAGACATGTATGTATTATGATAAATGATGAGACAGAGACAAAAGTGTACCTTGTAACATGTTTATTTGCTTATTTTAGGGAATGGTACTGTTGGTCTTCCTGATGAATTCACTGCAAGAGTGGATATTGAGATTGATTCTGATGAAGGTAGGCTTGAATGTTATCATAATGATTGATATTCTGAAAACAAGTTGATTGATATGTCCATTCACTGACAATTAATTTCCTCCAGGTCCTATTATTGGTAGTGTGCTACTAAAAGCTTCAGTTGGTGTTGCGAGACTACATACCCCTAAGAGTTTAGAGGTAATGATCCTGGCTATGAAAAGCTCATTACTCTAGCTTACTTATAGATACAATAAAATTAACAAAGACAAAGTATTGCATTGTATTTGACAAAACATGTCTGCATGCATGCCCATGTCACACCAGTTACACCTGGTTTCAAACTACTCACTATTATTCATTGCGTGTTTGTTTGTTGTCTGTAGGCTTTGACTCTATCTGGTGTAGTTGGTCAGCGTATAAGCAGAGCGTTTCCTCTACGCAATGCTGGTAACATTAGTCTTCAAGTTGAACTTAAAGTAATGAATGACATGGATTACTTTGCAGTTTCTCCTAGTAGAACAGTACTGAGACCACAACAGGTGGGAACTACAACCTTACTTCTTTTAATTTATTCCTTTATATTTTTGTATATTTTTCTTTATTTCTCTGTATTTTCTTTGCATCCTTTTCCATTCTCCAACATCCCTTTTTTTTCTTTTTTTTCCCCTTTACCTTTTTCTTTCACATTTTTTCTTTCTTTTCCAACAAGCAGGGTTTTATGTTTAAGACTTTTGTATGTTGCTTTGATCCACTTCTCTGTATTTCTTTTCCTTCCTTTTCCCTTCTCTCTCATCTCTTTTCCACTTGTTTTCTTTCTTTTACCTTTCTCTTTTTCTTTCACATTTTCTCTTTCTTTGCCAACAAGCAGGGTTTATGTTTTAGACTTTTGTATATTCTTCTTCACTTCTCTGTATTTCCTTTCCTTCTTTTTCCCTTCCCTCTCATCCCTTTTTCCACTTGTTTTCTTTCTTTCACCTTTCTCTTTTTCTTTCACATTTTTTCTTTCTTTGCCAAGCAGGATTTATGTTTTAGACTTTTGTATCTTCCTCTTCACTTCTCTGTATTTCCTTTCCTTCTTTTTCCCTTCTCTCTCATCTCTTTTTTTATCCTGTTTTCTTTCTTTCGCCTTTTTCCCTTTTTTTCCATATTTTCTTTCTTTGCCAAGCAGGATAGACCAGTAGACAGTAAACTAGAGAACTCACTTTCATTTTCTCTCTCAATTTTTAACCTATTTTTGATCAGTTTGTTGTTTTTTTCATTCACTTTTGTCTCCTATCCCATTTGAATGTGTTCTGTGTTTTTTAACAGGAAGAGGAAGTCACAGTTCAATTTAAACCAACCAAAGCAGACTGTGTGATTGACAGGTAGTACAACTATTTCTGTTTGTTTGTTTATTTTTTGTATATTTTTTTGTATTTGTTTGTTTAATTTGTTTGTTTAATTTGTTTGTTTAATTGGTTTATTTATCTGTTTGTTTGTCTGTTTGTACTCTATTTTTATGTTTCTTTAATTTCTTTATAATTATGTTTGTTTCTTTATTTGTCTGTTTCTTTGTTTTGTAAGCCTGTTACTTCTGTTTGTTTGTTTGTTTTTTTGTATTTGTTTATTTAATTTGTTTGTTTGTTTAATATCTGTTGTTTTTTTGTTTCTATATTTGTTTGTTTTTGTGTATTTTCACATTCCTTACCTTTTTTGATTTAAATATATTAATAAAAATAACAATGTCATGGTAATTTTTCAATAGTACTTTGGTAATGAGTGTTCTACCTGATGGACCTGTATATGATCTGTTACTGAGAGGCATGGCTACCTCTGAGAAAGACATACCCAAGAAAGAAAGGTAATTAATATAAAATGTGGTATAAATACTTGCTACCTAGTTTAAAACGTAGTTTTATTTAGAATAAAGGGAAAAAAGAATAAGTAATTATACTAATAAAACCTGTTTTCAATGAAAAAAATAACTTGCTAACTGCCAATAAAATGAGATTTGTACCTTGATACTAGACATAACTGATGCTTTGTTTTGTTTTGTTTGTTTGTTTGTTTGTTTTGTAGTGATCTACTGCTGTGCAATAAGCCAGTGGTCTGCTGGGGTGGTGTAGCCATTGGAAATGCTGTGTAAGTACAATTCTTTTTTTGATTTTGGGATACTGAAAATGCTCAGTATGGTTATCTCAAAACTGTATTGAAACACTGTAAAATAAATAAATAAATAAATAAATAAATAAATAAATAAATAAATAAATAAATAAATAAATAAATAATAAATAAATAAATAAATAATAAATATTTTTTTCACATTAGCATAAGCTGGGACTTGTAACCAGACCAAAAGACCAGTGCTCTCACCACATGGCAACCATGCCATTCATTATCATCCTCATCACTGTGGTTGTCATTGTTAGGATCATAGTCATTTTGATCTTAGTGTGTTTTAACATGTTGAAATTTATTGATGATTTTGTTTTGCAGTCAACAAAAAGTAATCTTGAAACACAATGGGTCGCCATCATCTAAACGCATGAAATTACAACTAACAATACAACATCCTGACTTCCAGGTACTTGTCATGCCTTACCTGTACAATTATCTTCTTCAAGCTACAAAAAAATCATTATCTAATTGTAAAAGTATACTAGTTGTATTTATATATAAAGTGGTACCTCTATTAAGCAGTCACCCTCTATTAGGCAGCCACAATAAAAAGTGCCAAATCTATTCCTATACATATTATATACCTCTATTCAGCAGTCAGCTTCTATTAGGCAGCCACTTTGGAAAGTCCTAAGGGTGACTGCTTAATAGAGGTACCACTGTACATATAGTGTCAATGCCTGATCTAGAAATTAAAGTTGATATATATTTAGTAAGTTAAATATTTGTAGAACAAAAACTAATGCAAGTAGGTTTGTGATCATTTTATTCTCGACGTTTCGATGCTATCTAGCGTCATTTTCAAGAGAAAATTAGTATTCAAAAAATCAAAAAGTTTTATACAATAATAGTGGTCCCATGATAATAGTTTTTAACAAAAGATCTTCGCTCTAATTTTCTCTTGAAAATGACGCTAGATAGCGTCGAAACGTTGAGAATAAAATGATCACAAACCTACTTGCGTTAGTTTTTGTTCTACAAATAACGACTAAAGCCACTTTAATTAAGTTAAATATGTTATGCATATATAGTTAGTCATATAGTTATTCAAGTAGTGTCAAATATACTAGTAGAAATGGGGTTTATAAGACCACTGTAATATTTGTGGTATTACATGTATAAAACTGTTGATATTGTTTTGTTCCTATCAGCTTCAGAACACCTTTGGTAAAGTAGATGAGAAGTCCATGGCATCAATTGTAAACCTAGCTCCACAGGTAATCTTAAATCATGACTTTAAACACTACTGATGGTACTGAAAGTTTGTGTTGCTTCTATCTATTTAAGTCTGGTCCCCTTTTCTGGTTTTTTGATTGTCTACTTGTCAGTTTGCTTGTTCATTGACTTGTTTGTTTGTCTGCTTGTCTCTTTGTTTTTATGGGTCTTTATGCTTATTTTGTTAGCCTTTTTGTTTGTTCTGTCTGTTTGTCCCTTTGTTCTGTTTGTTTTCCCTGTCTGCCTCTGTGTACATTGTTATGACTGCCCAGTGTCTCTTTGTCTATCCATCTGTCAGCCTTTCTGTTTGCTCTGTATCTCCATTTGCCCTTCTCTGATCTCTCTCTGTATTTGTCTGTCTGACAGTGTTTATGTTATTTTACAGGAGGAGCTGCCAGTACATATTCTGTTTGCACCAAGTACACTGGGACTGATATCTGGTGCACTGCTGATAAGAAATAATAAAACCAAATCTAAGGTAAACAAACATTATCTATGGTTTATGATCATCATCAATGATATCATCATAATAATGATTGTCATTATAGCATCATTAATGTTTTTCATTGCACAATAATAGCATTTTTCACGGTTACTAAAAATAGATATTGCAAAGCCTTGTGGGATGGAAATGCGGACAAACTTTGTAAAAAAGGCTCCGATTACAAGGAAAAGAAGATCAATAAAACTATCGTTTTTCCATGAATTAGAAACAAGACACAAAAAACATTGTTGCAGCATATTAGTATGTATTTTGGGCTTGGCTTGTCTGCATTTCAAACCCATAATGCATCATGGTGATGACGTCATCTGTGGAAAGTGCTATTATCTTTGTGATTAATATCACTATATTTCCGTCATCATCATCATCATCCCCTTCTTCAATATCATTATCATCAACATTGTCACCCATCATGGTTTTATATCATAATCATTATCATCATCACTCAGCATCACTCATCACCATCTTCATCACTCATCAGCATCATCATCACAAATCACCATCTTCATCACTCATCAGCATCATCATCACAAAAATCATCACTCATCAGCATCATCATCACAAATCACCATCTTCATCACTCATCAGAATCATCATCACAAATCACCATCTTCATCACTCATCAGCATCATCATCACAAATCACCATCTTCATCACTCATCAGCATCATCATCACAAATCACCATCTTCATCACTCATCAGCATCATCATCACAAATCACCATCTTCATCACTCATCAGCATCATCATCACAAATCTTCATCACTCATCAGCATCATCATCACAAATCACCATCTTCATCACTCATCAGCATCATCATCACAAATCACCATCTTCATCACTCATCAGCATCATCACAAATCACCATCTTCATCACTCATCAGCATCATCATCACAAATCACCATCATCATCATTCATCAGCATCATCACCATCTTCATCACTCATCAGAATCATCATCATCACCATCTTCATCACTCATCAGCATCATCATCACAAATCACCATCATCATCATTCATCAGCATCATCAGCATCACTCATTATCATCATCACCATCATCATCACTCATCACCATCACTCATCAACATCACCCATCAGCAGCATCACTCATCACCATCATCATCAGCATCATCACCATCATCATCAGCATCACTCATCAGCATCAGCATCAGCATCATCACTCATCAGCATCATTACTCATCACCATCATCATCACTAATAAGCATCATCACTCATCATCAGCAGCATCAGTATCATCATCATCACTCATCAGCATCATCACTCATCAGCATCATCACTCATCATCATCAGTATCATCATCATCACTCATCAGCATCATCACCATCACTCATCAGCATCATCATCACTAATAAGCATCATCACTCATCATCACTCATCAGCATCATCATCATCAGCATCATCATCATCACTCATCAGCATCATCACCATCACTCATCAGCATCATCACTCATCATCATCATCATTATCACTTATCATAATATCTCATTAACCTTTCCATATCACTGTATGCAGGTTCCTCTTCATGGCTGTGGAGGATCAAGTGAACTTGTTCTTGTTGATACCAGGAAACTAAGTGAGGGATACATCGCTAACATGGGAGAGGTAAGCACAGAAACAGTAAGACACAAATAACGTCAGGCAACTCTCACTCAACTAGATTATTCAACAGTTTACCATCAGTCTCAAAAGCATGAAAAAATTTCAATATATTCAGTTGATATATAATTTTGTCATATATTTTGTCCTCTATATTTTCTCATATTTTTGTTAATATATATTTTTTCAAATTTTGCTCATATTTTGTCAACATTTTGACATAATATTATGTGTATTTTTCTCCTAGGTTTATCTAATCAATTCTATCATGATAATTTGTCCTATTTCTTAAATATATTTTGACATGTGTTTTTTGTGTGTTAGGTATATCTAGGAAAGAAAAATGTAGTCAAAGTAACAGTCAAGAATACTGGAAATAGACCTGCTTTTATCAAAGCTGTGTGTTATTCGGGTTAGTAGTCACTAATTATTATTATAATTTTTATGAAACTGTTTGTAGAAAATCAGTTGGCCTAATAGAAAGCCTTATTTCATTGAATCCAGTGTGTGAAATCATTTGCATATAACTAATAACAGAGATTTGAAAACTATTTACATAAAAAGAAGTTTCTAACTAGTAAATTAAAAAAAATGATGTTAAAAAATATTTGAATTTTTTTTTCATTATTTTTGAAATTAAAGTTTTATGTACTGATACTGTAAGTTGTGTATTTTGTTGTTGTAGATGTTGCATCACAGACTGTTTATCCAGCTTCTCATCTTAATATTGCTCCTAATAACTTTGTCCTGCCAGAGAGAACTTCTAAAGTAAGCATTGCTACCATTTCTTGTTTCATTCACTCCTTTGTTATTCCTTCCTTCCTTCCATCCTTCCATCCTTCCATCCTTCCATCCTTCCATCCTTCCATCCTTCCATCCTTCCATGCCTGCCTGCCTGCCTGCCTGCCTGCCTGCCTGCCTGCCTGCCTGCCTGCCTGCCTGCCTGCCTGCCTGCCTGCCTGCCTGCCTGCCTGCCTGCCTGCCTGCCTGCCTGCCTGCCTTTTTCCTTCCTTCCTTTTACCTTGCTTCATTCCTTCCCCTCGCAATCCACTTTTCCTAACTTCTGTCCTTTGTTGCTTCCTTCCTTCAGTTGCTTTCACTTTTAAGTCAGTCTATTCCTTCCTTTATTTCCCTACCCTCCCAATGGTTTTGTTTTTTTCCTTGTTACCTATTCTTGCCTCAAGTAAAATCTAAGTCACTGATCATTGTTTTTGTGTTTGGGCATTGCAGCAAGTTGTTATAGTGTACCAGCCCCTTGAGAGTGATGCACTAAAATGCAGGAATGATGTGTGTACAGTAGCAAACATTGCTTTCTACACTGGAGATGAAGGAATCAGACAGCAGTACAAAAGGTAAGAAAATCAACATCCCAGGAATATAGGACCTATAGTTTTCTCAAGCCCTGTAACGATTGCAAAAATGATTGCATAGTAAGGTCACAGCTCACAAGAATTATGAGAGCTAAACTTATGCATGGAAAACTCAGAGTAATTTTAAGTTGAAGAAACATAGCTATTTTTAAATGTTTACTTTTGAAAATAGTTTTGCATGTAAAGATCAAGCTTATGCAGCTTAAATCACTTGTTTATAATACTCTACTAATTGGGAAGACTCAGACACACACTCACTAGCTCTGCATTAAATATTTTGACACATAATTCTGCTCATGCTTTTATTTGAATGATATACATTTAATTGGGAAAGATGAAAGATGGATAGAATTGTTTCTATTTTATTTCAATTTGAATAGATTGGGTAGTTTCCCTTCTTTTTGTGATTTTAAATACTGCTTTTTGTTTTGTTCAGATATGTTCAAAGAAATGACATTCCCTACACATCTGCTCAGTGTAAAGGACCCCTTACAAACATCAACTTCCTGACAGCATTCCAAGATGAAGACAAGGTTGTTGCAGGTAATGAATTATGATAAGATATTAGTATTAAATATCTTATTCAAACAAGTCCTTTTACTAAGAAGGAATTTTAATTAGTGTTTTCAAATCTTTGTGGTTTTTTTTGTGTGTTTTTTTTTTTACTAGGTAGTAAGAAACTTCTTTTTGTAAAAAATAGTTGTCAAATCTCTGTTATTAGTTATATGCAAATGATTCCATGCAATAGATTCAATGAAATATTAGGCCAAGTGTTTGTTTTTCTCTAAGAGCTGTGACATGAACCCATGCAACTTGCTCTACTATCAGTTATTGTATACTGGCCTGGTTATTTACATAATCACAATAATGATTTTGTTTTTGTTTCAGATGTAGTGTACCCTCAGGTTCCTAACTGGACCCAGTTCTTTCAGAGTTGTGTTTCAAGGGTCCTTCTCATGCTAGTAGGGTCCCCTCCTACACTACAAGATAAAGATAGGTCCCTAGACTTAATACCTATGCAAGGACCTACAGAAAATGGACCTGTGCAATTTACAAGAGAACCACCGCCCTCTGTTAGTGAACCTCCTATTGTAACTAGAAAAGTTGCTACTATGGCTACAACAAAAGGTAGGGGATACCACACTGTAACAATCATATCATATCAGACTACATAAGGTTGCACCACACAACACTCAACTATACTTCACTCATTACAGTGCACTACACTACACTACACTACACTACACTACACCACACTACACCACACCACACCACACCACACCACACCACACTACACCACACTACACTACACTCAACTATACTTCACTCATTACAGTGCACTACACCACACTACACTACACCACTGCACTACACTACACTACACTACACTACACCACACTACACTACACTACACCACAGCACAGCACAGCACACCACAGCACACTACACCACACTACACTACACTCAACTATACTTCACTCATTACACTGCACCACACTACACTACACTCAACTATACTACACTACACTGCACTACACTACACTACACTCAACTATACTACACTCATTACACTGCACCACACTACACTACACTCAACTATACTACACTACACTGCACTACACTACACTACACTACACTACACTCAACTATACTCCACTCATTACACTGCACTACACTACACTACACTACACTACACTACACTACACTACACTACACTACACTACACTACACTACACTACACTCAACTATACTACACTACACTGCACTACACTACACTACACTCAACTATACTCCACTCATTACACTGCACCACACTATACTACACTCAACTATACTACACTCATTACACTACACTACACTACACTCAACTATACTACACTACACTACACTACACTACACTACACTACACTACACTACACTACACTCAACTCCACTCATTACACTGCACTACACTACACTACACTCAACTATACTCCACTCATTACACTGCACCACACTATACTACACTCAACTATACTACACTCATTACACTACACTACACTACACTACACTACACTCAACTATACTACACTACACTACACTACACTACACTACACTCAACTCCACTCATTACACTGCACTACACTACACTACACTCAACTATACTCCACTCATTACACTGCACCACACTACACTACACTCAACTACACTACACTGCACTGCACTGCACTGCACTACACTACACTCAACTATACTCCACTCATTACACTGCACTACACTACACTACACTCAACTATACTCCACTCATTACACTGCACTACACTACACTACACTCAACTATACTCCACTCATTACACTGCACCACACTACACTACACTCAACTATACTCCACTCATTACACTGCACCACACTACACTACACTACACTATACTCCACTCATTACACTGCACTACACTACACTACACTCAACTATACTCCACTCATTACACTGCACTACACTACACTACTGAAGAAATAGAAAACGAGGCAGCGTGCTCTGTTGAGTTATAGAGCACGCGGGGATTTTAAGAAGACGAGAGAAGCGTTAGGAGAAGCACGACGCGTAGCGGAGTGCTTCTCAGCGCTTCTCGAGTCTTCTTAAAATTCCCAAGTGCTCTATAACTCAACAGAGCACTGCTGCCGAGTTTTCTATTTCTTTTATAAAATATTCAGTAGTTAAAATCAAACAAATCGACGCTCCGTGCACTGTTGAGTTATAGAGAACGCTTCTCAGCCAATCAGAGCGCGCGATATAAATCAAATATTTTATAAACTACACTATACTCCACTCATTACACTGCACTACACTACACTACACTACACTATACTCCACTCATTACACTGCACTACACTACACTACACTCAACTATACTCCACTCATTACACTGCACTACACTACACTACACTCAACTATACTCCACTCATTACACTGCACTACACTACACTACACTCAACTATACTCCACTCATTACACTGCACTACACTACACTACACTCAACTATACTCCACTCATTACACTGCACCACACTACACTACACTCAACTATACTCCACTCATTACACTGCACCACACTACACTACACTACACTATACTCCACTCATTACACTGCACTACACTACACTACACTCAACTATACTCCACTCATTACACTGCACTACACTACACTACACTCAACTATACTCCACTCATTACACTGCACCACACTACACTACACTCAACTATACTCCACTCATTACACTGCACCACACTACACTACACTCAACTATACTCCACTCATTACACTGCACCACACTACACTACACTCAACTATACTACACTCATTACACTACACTACACTATACTACACTCAACTACACTATACTACACTCAACTATACTATACTCCACTCATTACACTGCACCACACTATACTACACTACACTACACTACACTATACTTCACTCCATTACACTACACTACACTCAACCCAACTATACTCCACTCATTACACTGCATCACACTATACTACACTACACTACACTACACTACACTATACTTCACTCCATTACACTACACTACACTCAACCCAACTATACTCCACTCATTACACTGCACCACACTACACTATACTACACCACACCACACGACATCACACCACACTACACTACACTCAACTATACTTCACTTCATTACACTGCACCACACTACACTACACTGTACTACACTACACCACACTGTGGTACTTAAGGTTACATCAAACTACACTACACTAGTACTGTTGACTACACTACACTATATGCTCAATACTACACCACACTACAATACACCACAACACAACACATTACACCACATTACACCACACCACACCACACTACACTGTTGACTACAACACACTATCATAATCATTTCTCCCTCAATTTCTTTTAGAAATCGAAGCCAAGAAACTTGAGTCCTGGACAGTACTTCCTGAGCAGCTTGTACTAACAGCATATAAAACATGTGAGTTATTTTTGCCACTAGTTTACTACTGTAGTATTATAAACACATACACAAACATGTATTTCTGCTACTTGTGATGAGATTTCCAACAGACAATATTGAATATATGTGAGCAAGAAAAGTGGTAATCAAATTCATTAAAAAATCATGACAAATATACTCTATGTACTACGTAGTTATTAATTTGTATTATACTTCTAGTGAAACTCCTTTAGTTTTTTTCATGTCTTACTAAATCATTATAAAAGTTGTCAAGAAAGGAAATAAATTTGACCAAGAAAATTGAGTTAAAACCTATGCAAATCAGGATGAATCTGTTTATTATTATTAGATATACAACCACCACCATGGCTGTGATTTCTTTTGTCAATTTCTTATGAATTATTCATGGGTTTTATATTATGTATCATTAAAACAAGTGTGTTTGAACATGAATATTAAATGTTTTTGTACTGGTGTTATTTCAGTGAGCGAGAAAGGAACTGCAAGAATACAAATAATCAATTTCTCAGAGAGAGCACTTCCGTAAGTAGTACTATTTCTATATATGTTTATTTATATAAATTCCATCTTTTATAATAATAATATATGTAAATCAATTTGTTTATTGTTTGCAAATAAACTATTTACTTGTGAACTAGATTGCTATAATTGCTGAGAATATTTGTATTTCTTGGGGATATCAGAAAGTTACTTTTGCAAGTTATTTTGTAATGTTCTCTGGTATGATTGATTGTTTTAGGTTTGAATTCATTTGGCCAGCACAGTATCTTACTATCACACCAGACAGTGGACAGATACCAATGAGGTGAGAAGACATGGAGAGAAACCATTGATTAACAATTGATTGACAGAATAATAAATGATTGAATGAATGAATGAATGAATGAATGAATGAATGAGTAATAGATAATCTGAATAATAAATGATTGAACAAATAAATGTGGATTGATTGAATGACTGACTTATTTGTTTACAAATTGATTCCTTGAGTAACTGACTGATTATTGGATTGCATTCTCAATTGTATGATTAGCAAATTGTGTTACAGCCAACCTACTGATGCATTCCTATCGAGGTTGGAATGCTCTATTTATTCTTCCAAACTTGATTTTAAATTTGTTTTGACATTTGCATACATAAATCGAATCTTGTAAGTTTTAAAAACTGCCTCAAATCAAAACATTACTTTCAATGCTTTTTTGGACAACGGAAACTTGCTAAATATAGTCTGCTTACAGAAATATTGTTATAAATACTTACTAAAGTATTCTATTACTATAGCATTATCAGTTATTGACCACAGATCATGATTTTGCGACCATTATCGGTTGACAGTTGAAGTCTGCATTTTGAAACTTACAAGATTTGATTCGCTTAATAAGCAAATTTCAAAACAAATTTAAAATCAAGTTTGGAAGAATAAATCAAGCCTTCCAACCTCGATAGGAACGCTTCAGTAGGTTTGGCTGTAATGTCCATACCGTATCATTCCTGGTCATGCATCTTCCAGGTCATGCATCTTCCTGGTCATGCATCTTCCAGGTCTTTAACCCTTTGTTTAATTGCAGGAGTCAAGTCATGGTTGTAATGAGTCCACGGCCAACACTCCACTCCTCAGGGATTGATCTCCCATGGGGAGGTACAGTGTACATCCAATGTGACGGCATGCAGAAGGCTGTAAGGGTACAAATAAGAGAGGAGGTTGTCCTTGAGAACACCCCCTATCAGCCTGGAGCTGTTATGTTACAGGCACTGGAATCAAAGGAGAGTGGTGCCACACCCTTCACCCCTGCATTACCCACTAATCATCTTGCACCCCTAGTGATTAAGAATAAGCAGTTAAGTTTTCAAGATACTTTGTCTGGGAAGGAATCGGTGATGGAGCTTGTGATGGAGAACATTAGTCATTCCAGCATCATGTGGGATTTGTCATCTGTTGCTCCTGCTTATGTTAAGGTAAAGATAAACTTTTTTATTTAATTTTTATTTATTTGTTTAGACATACTCACATAGACATAGACATTTTTTTTATTTAGTACCAAATGATTACATTATTTTACATTAAAAAACTCATTAATAATTCATGACCATTTTGTCCAATCCGATGCTCCTCTCTGGTCACGAGGAAAGCCTTGTATATCGCATAATCTACGTTTGAAACGCAGAGGGATTATAGTGTAGAATAGAAGAACAATGGAATGCAAATGAACATGAAGCATTATATATTGGCACATGTGTCATTATATAATGCTTCATGTCCATAATTCAGATATTACCCTCTTAGAAATAATTTACTTTTAGATTTTTGGCGAAAAAAAGTCTTTGATCATGAGTGCCAGCCAATGTCAGGATTCGAACCGAGATCTTCTGCTTGGTTGTATCCGAACTTTAAGCCATTATGCTACTGAGGCAATCGTTGAAAAGTTTGCAACGAAATGTCATCAAGTTCATTTGCATTCAAGTTGGTTAGCATTCCTCTATTATTAGTGTAGATCAATTCCCAAATGCAAACAACCTTCCGTTTTCTTTTGTTTCATCGATATTGGACAAAATGGTCATGAATTACTAATGAGTTTTTTAAGCCGTTCA
This sequence comes from Metridium senile, assembly GCA_949775045.1. NCBI lineage: Eukaryota > Metazoa > Cnidaria > Anthozoa > Actiniaria > Metridiidae > Metridium > Metridium senile. The sequence goes on from OX459100.1 coordinate 6,056,569, forward strand.
ATAAACTCGCAGAACGTGTTTTATCAGGTTTAAAACCCCTTGGGCTTCGCCCTCGGGATTTTAAACCTGATAAAACACTCCTGCTCGTTTATTAAACTATACATAATGGATTATCATTTATATATTACATATTACATGTTTATTTATTTAATTAATTATTTGTCTGTTTAAACATTTATTCACTCATTTATTCATCTATTTACTTATCTATTTATGTCTTTATTTATATAATAATAATATTTATTTATTTATTAGTTTAATTGCACATTAATTTCATTAATTTGATTATTTTTTTGTTTATTTATTCAATTAATTTAATCATCTATTTATTTATTCGTTCATTAATTCATTTAATTTTTTGATATATTTCCTTATTTATTCATGCTTCTTTCTTTGACAGGCATCAGGCAATTCAGGAGATCTATACAGGGCAACATACACAGCGTTTAGTTTTCACAAACGATCTGGGGTTGCTGCTAGTAGGACAACAATAAGGGTATGATAGTTACTCTGTTAGAGCAGTTAAATGGTTATTACAAAAAGAAGTCTCATTCAAATAAGAAGTCTTGTGTAAAATTGATGAAAACTATTGAGTAAACTAGTATAGGATGCGTCCGTGTTTGATATAAACGATAGGTAATAGAATGAAATTTCTAACACCGTAAAAGTCTGATGTTAACTTAACTTTACTGATGTCCGTCCTTTGTCTGAGTAAATGCAGAAAGTAAAGAAATCTTATTTTTGTAAGTTTGTTTTGAATTTAATGCCTGTCATTCTGTTTAGATTCCTGTTCACTTTCAACCAAGAGATCCTGGACGTTACTCACAGTTCTGGGATTTGCAGGTACCTTACTAGTCCAATATTACTAGATAATATGATATTATATGAAATAGATATTTTAGTGTTTAGGTTTCAGTTTGTTTATTTCTTTGCTTTCTTTTTGTTACTCAACGTTACAGTCCAGAAGGCAAAGCGAGCGACCCAGGAGAGGGGGTGTTTTAATAAGTTGGTCACCCAACTCAACTCAAAGGGGGGCTCTGCCTCCTCCGAGGAACTTAACTGAACTGAACTGTTTAATATTTAAATTATTGTTCAGTTCCTATTTTTGCCTTCTTGTTTATTTCTGTGTTTGTTTGCTTGTTTTTCTGTCTGTGTGTTTGTCTGTCTGTTTGACTTGATGGTTGTCTAGTTGTTTGTTTGTCTGTTTAATTGATTGTGTATTTGTTTGTTTTATTACTTGTTTTTGTTTGTGCACTCTTAGTTGTTTATCATTTTTGTTGGCCTGTCTTCCCTTTTTGCTGTATGCTTAATTATGCAAAAGCTGCAAATAAATGCTGCAAATTTGTTTTCACTGGCAATGTTATTTCAATTTGTTTGTTGTATTGCCAACAGACCCCATTTTGTAATCACTGTTTTATCTCTTCCAGTTCAAACAAGATGGGACAAGACGTGTTCACAAACAAAAGATTGAACTTACTGGCCAGGTAGGCAATACTATTGCAAGGAATATTGAATAATAAATTTGTATTTTTCACATATGTATTTACAGTTAATTATTTTGTGTCTAAGGCAATAAGGAAAGCTTCCCAATCAGAGCAAAGGACAGCAATAAATCTACAGTCAACCAAAAGACAATCAAAGGAACTCCAACATTTTGTTGAAGCAAGAGATGAACAACAGCCATCCACTAACTATCAGGACACTTTAGAATCCAACAGCAGGTAAAGGGATGATGATAATGGTGATGGTAATGATGGTGATGGTAATGATGGTGATGGTAGTAATGATGGTGATGGTAGTAATGATGGTGATGGTAATGATGGTGATGGTAATGATGGTGATGGTGGTAATGATGGTAGTAATGATGGTGATGGTAATAATGATGGTGGTAATGATTGTGGTAATGATGGTAGTAATGATGGTGATGGTGGTAATGATGGTAGTAATGATGGTGATGGTGGTAATGATGGTGATGGTAATAATGATGGTGGTAATGATGGTAGTAATGATGGTGATGATGGTAGTAATGATGGTGATGGTGGTAATGATAATGATGGTAATGATGATAGTAATGATGGTAGTAATGATGGTGGTAATGATGATAGTAATGATGGTAGTAATGATGGTGGTAATGATGGTGGTAATGATGGAGGTGGTGGTGGTAGTAGCTAGTGGTTGTGATAATGATTTTGATCATGATGATATTGTTGATGATGATAATGTTGATGGTGGTTGTGATGATGATGGTTATGATTATAGTTGATGATGGTTATGAAGATGATTATGATATGGTAGTAGTGGTTGTGATAATGACTATGAACACGATATTGTTGGTGATGAAAAGGTGATGGTGGTTGGCATGATGATGTTTTGGATGATGATAATGATGACATTGATGGTGGTGGTGGTGGTTATGATGATGATGATGATATTGGTTATGATAATGATCATGTGTATGAATAAAATTGTGTTAATATGATATGGATAATGATGATGGTGATAGTGATGATGATATTGTTGATTATGTTGATGAATGGCTTATAATAATGATGAAGATCATGATGAAGTTAAAACATTTTTGTGACATCATCCTTGTAATAAGGTTTATCTAAAAAAATAAACAAATGACTTTCTTTTCCAGTAAATCCAGCAGTAAGTCAGGTGTGAAGGCCAAAGGCATGTATGTCCCAGAGTCCATAATCAACTTCTCTCCTACTATTCCTGGTGAAAGTAGTATCATGAAGGTCAAACTATGTAATGCTTCTGATGAAGAATGTACTGTAAGTATAATCATGGATATGGTCATGATGATGATGGTGGTGGTGGTGATGATGATGGTGCATATAGTGATGGTCATTGATATGTTCATGGTAGTGATGATGATGACTACAATTATGATTATCATCAGAATGGTGATAAAAATGATGACAATTGCATTGATGATGATGATGATAGGGTGATTGTGATGATGTTGGTGATGATAATAGTAATGATAATGATAGTAGTGATGATGATGATGATGGTAATGGTTGTGATGATGGTGATGATAATGACGCTCATGATGATGATGGTGATGATAATGACGCTCATGATAATGATGATTATGACAGTTGTTGATAGTGATCAGATAGTGGCAGTGATCATTATACAATAAGAAAAGATACCATGGCATATAAAATTCACAACAACAATCTTCATCATAATAATGGTTTATTAATACTATTTCCTTACAGGTAAAAGTAGCCATTCCCAAAGGACCCTTCTCAGCCGTACACCGAGATGTAAAACTCAAACCTCGACATTATTTGCGCATACCAATCAAGTTTGCCCCTGTAGAACCAGGTACAAAGTATGAAGCTATTGCATTACTTAAATCACAGTCTGGTGTCACACAGCAAGTCACATTACATGGCTCCAGTACAGACAACCTTTCTTGACAAGGAGAATAACAATGAAATGGGAAAAAACTATTAAAACAAAACGGAAAGTGTCACTTAGCATTGTTAAAGAACTGATGATTTCTCATGGTGAACAAATGGGAAAACCTATCTAAATAAAATGGGAAGTGTCATTTTGCATTGTTAAAGGACTGATAAAAGTGCATGGGAAAATGAATGGGAAAACCTATCTAAATGAAATGGAAAGTGTCATTTTGCATTGTTAAATGGCTGATGATTGCTCATGGTGAACAAATGGGAAAACCTATCTTATTGAAATGGGAAGTGTTAATTGGCATTGTTCAAATAATGATGAACTAGCATAGCAAAAGGAAAAGTTAAATGGGAAACGAATGGGAGAAAAGCTAAAAATGTGGAAATGTCAATATGAAAAATGGTTCCTTTGTCGACTTCCTGTGGAAAGAAAAAAATAATTGAATGTGAATTGAATTGTGATAAAACCTTGAATGAAACAACACTCAGATCATATTGCTCAACTCAAGTGATGATACATTCCCTCAGACATCATAGACCCTATGCAAAAAGAGCAAGGGACTGGAACGAGCAACACCACAAACAATAAAATATTTTCAATAATATTTTTCCATTACAAGAAAGAGCATATCTAAATTAGTAATTTGATAGAGTTTTGTGGTCATATATTGAATCACTGCAGAGTTATCAGCATTTGAAATGTACTAAAAACACGAAAGTGAGGCTCTAAAGGCCCAAGTGCAAATTGTAAGCTAAATCTTTGTAAATTAAAAAAGCTGTAACTTTTGATCAGTTTAGGATACTAAATTGAAATTTTGGAATATCACTAATTACGTTGTGCTCTTTCTAATAAAAGCAATGGTGTCTTCTAATACCGACTAAGTAAGGTATCGCCTTTTTGCATAGGGTGTATATGATGGCCGTAATTGAATGATCAAGTTACTAGTTAATAAAGTTACAGTACATGGAATAGACATCTGCTCTAAATTAAACATTAATGCCGCAAAGATAGTGACCTAATCGAAATATGGCGACCTTCAATGTTCTTGAATGGCCAGCCTCGTGTTCATGCTGGAACTCAATGGATTTGTTCACATGAATGCAAGGCTAGCTAGTCAAGCACAATTGTTACATAAATATGACACTATTTTTTTATTTCTTGTATAAATGAATGTAGAGAATAGTTCAACAAGAAATGAACAATATACCAAACCATAAACTGACAATTTCTATTAAAGAGCAGATTTAAATTTAAATTTGACTCAGGGCAAACAAAACTTTCTATTATAGAGTAGAATTCAACTTTGAAAATTTGACTCAAGGCAAATAAAACTTTCTATTATAGAGCACATTTCAATTTTGAAAATTTAGGGCAAATAAAACTTTCTATTGTAGAGCAGATTTCAATTTTGAAAATTTGTCTTAGGGCAAATCTGAAACTTTCTATTATAAAGAAGATTTTGTATGATTTTGAAAAGTTCAGTGCCTATGCGTGCTTTACCAGTGTTTCTTGAATTTCGATTGTGCCATGTCTTGATCACAGCTTTTCATAGTCATACAAAACCTGCTCTTACAGCGAGACGCACCTTACTGTGGCCACCTAATTAAAGTTTTGTACAAGTTAACCAATCAGAAAGCAAGAATTTGAGCTTAATATATAAGACACTCCAAGTGTCAAACGGTAAACGCTTTGAAATGTTCAAAGCGAAGACAAGATTGAAGTTTATAAGTTTCTGTAAAACCTCCCAGCAGGATGTTTAAATTTGAAAAAGTGTAGCAAATAATTTGAAAAGAGAAACTTTTGAACGCTAAGCTAACTTGTACAAAACTTTAATTGGGTGGCCACAGTAAGATACATCACACTGTAAACTATATAAAGCTGAAAAGAAACGGCATTGAAACAATGTCACCAAGAAATGTAATATTACAGTGCTGCTAATTCAACCAGGGCCACCTCGAGTTTATTAGCCAATCATGTTTGAGCTTAAGAACAAAAGATATCTACTTTGTCTCCTTATCAGCCAATCAAATTATAGGCGCGAATGAACTTGACGGATCGTCTATGTCTGGTTCTTTTGTTCTTAAGCTCAAACGTGATTGGCTAATAAACTTGGGGTGGCCCCGGTTGAATTAGCAGCACTGTAAAGTGTGCTGTAATTTGTTTACAATAATTTAATACTTGTAATATAGTGTATTTATAGTGTATAATGTATGATATATTATTATAATATTTATTATTTCTATTAAGTGTATTAGCTTCTGAATGAACATTGTAAATAAATGTATGAAGCTTAACCTATTAATAGAATAGTGTCTTGATTTATTCCTTTCATAGCTACTAAAAAGTGCAATGACCTATAAGGAGCTACAATGAGCTATAATGACCTACAATCATGGGCAGCAGAGTATCATTCGTGTCTGTATTCGCTGGTTATCTCTGTGTATTTATAGTTACCAACGGTCGCTTATTTGCTTGCTTTGTTATTCCATTGACCCTTCGTCATATGTCTAGCTCCTAGTATTTCAATCTCATGATATTGGTCTATCTAGTATTAAAAGCGACTATATGTCACTCAATTACTAACTTCTTTAACAGCCCCATACCCTGCCCATGCTATAATGACCTACAAGCTGGCGCTTATTGCGTCTTTTAGTAATTAAATTATTCCTTTAGTTATTTCAATTTTTTATCCACAAGCTGCTGATGTACACTACAATAAACAATTTCACAGCTTCTCAAACATTGCTCATAGATCAATCTCAGCCTCAATAGCGTGCAATTTATTCTTTAGAATTTGACTACAGCTCTCGATAATTTAAGGAATGTACACATTATCAAACAATTGAAACACTTCACAATTCCAAGCGCAAAAGTCAAGTTTTAAAGTTCAGGAAACAGTGAAAAGGTCTATTTTTTCTCTTGCTGGAAATACAATTTCAGTTTTTTCACCAATAGCTTGGTGGTTTGTGTGTCTAACCAGGAACCTGAAGGCTGTGGGTTAAATTCCTGCCTGGACAGCTCTGCAGTCTTGTCCCAGTGATTGATTAATGAGGGACAAACAGCTGGTACTGCTTACTGGAAATGCTTGTTTATTTTTAATAAACTGTGCAAAAGAATTTCCAGCTACTCTTGCCAGTACTTGATTCTATTACAAAGTACAGCATCATGGTGGCCTTTTGCAGTTACTCTTGACAATACTTGATTCTATTACAAAGTACAGCATCATGGTGGCCTTTTGCAGTTACTCTTGCCAATACTTGATTCTATTACAAAGTACAGCATCATGGTCCTTTTCCAGTTATTCTTGCCAGTACTTGATTCTATTACAAAGTACAGCATCATGGTGGCCTTTTGCAGTTACTCTTGCCAGTACTTGATTCTATTACAAAGTACAGCATCATGGTCCTTTTCCAGTTATTCTTGCCAGTACTTGATTCTATTACAAAGTACAGCATCACGGTGGCCTTTTGCAGTTACTCTTGCCAGTACTTGATTCTATTACAAAGTACAGCATCATGGTGGCCTTTTGCAGTTACTCTTGACAATACTTGATTCTATTACAAAGTACAGCATCATGGTCCTGATCTACTTGACCAACTACGAGTTGCAAAGGTGAGTAAGACCAGACGATAATTTAAATAAACACAATATATTTTTATTTCAAATGATACACATAAGACTTTACAAAAATGAAAATAACAAACTTCTTGCTCACAAGTATTATTGTTCTTTTCATACTTAAAATCGTTGACATAAGTGGTTCGGACAAAGTTAGTATTTTATCTTTTTTTTTTTCCTTTAAGACTGCAAAAAGAGGTTTTTTCTCTTACCTTTAGAGCGACCAACAAAAGTAACTTCTGCCATCTTTACTTTGCTCTAAGGGTAAGCGAAAAAAAAAACCTCTGCTCACAGCTAGGGTACTAGTATAGAAAGTGTTGTGAAATACCATTGATAGGTAAACCCCATTTGCACGCCACCTAAAATAATTTTGTAAAATTCATGCCAACACTTTGTCAAAGATTATAGTGACAAGTTTGTTGTTATTTTTTTTAATTTTTTCAACAAAGTTTAACTTAATGTAGTTGTTGTTAATGTTTGACTTCTAAATCAATCTTCTGATCTTTAATGTACATTGGTAAAGAGAGAAATACTCCAGTTTCATGTTATTTAATTAGCACTGATGGACTTTGACAATAGGTGCATTTGATTAGGCTAAGTCTTGATTCAGAGTAAAATTAAATGTGTTCTATATAGTTGAGCAGCAAGTTTATTTGTGCTTTGCTTAGAACTTTTCAATATGTTGACAACTAATCAAGGTTTAGTCTTTGCAAACACGCCTTTTGTCAAACTACATAAGTTCTAGATAATGTGAACCTGGTGTATTGTAAGAATAACTCTTAACCAATAGCCTCATGCGGCCATTTCATTTGTCCCAGAAATGATGTCTTGGGTTTTGTGTATCTGCCATAACGTTCTAAATTACACTGTCGTTGACTTGACCTCCATCCAATTTCTTGTGAAGTTTTCAGTGGACATAATGCGTTAGACTTGCCAACTGACAGTTGTGATGCTACACTTGAATCAATAGGGGGTAGTTTCAGGTTTTCTCGTCGTTGTTTGACACGGACAGATGCTACTCCAGGATGCTGTGAAGGGTCTTCATTTGCAAGCTTAAAGAGAAAATAGCTTGAGATCACTAAAATGATTTTAACTAACTAAAGATAGGATACCATATGATGGGTAATAGAATGAAATTTGTAACACTGTAAAAATGTTAACTTAACTTTACTAAAAGATAGAACAAAAATATAAAGATAGAATAATTCAACTTTAAAATAAGTAGGTTTTTGTAAGTTATTATTAAAACAAAAGTGTGGAAAGTAGACTTGAAAGTTAATATGATGATAAGATTTTGATTTAAAAAATGAATAGTAAATTTTAAAGTCCTTTTTATGGTAAAGGAAAAGTTAGAAAATTGACAACTATAGATTTTTTTGTTATCTTAGAAAGCAATACTAATATAAATAATTATATAATATAAAAAAAACTTACTGACATTTCTGATAATAACCCTTTGTTGGAGTAAGAGCTAAATTTAGTTTACAATTTATAGAGCATATTAAGTTTTTTTCTCCAACAAAGAACTGGTTGCTCCTCCGTGTACCGGACACAGTCAACGTCATTCAATAGAAACACAAAAGACTCCAAGTTAAACAAAGAACGAAGCTAACAAAGAATATAATAGGTTTCCAGTACACGAAGGAGGAGCCAAGAACTTAGCATCTGATTTATCAAAAAATGGCTTGCATTTTTTACACCATTTATATCCATTTCCTGAGACTTAAATTTCACAGACAAAATAAACAATATTTTTTAATCCATTATACTTCAGTAGAAAATATATTTTTTTAGAGCATTTGTTATTCATTATAATTATTAAAAACATTTTAATATTAATTTTATTTAATATGTAAGTTTTTTTAATGAAGTTTTGTCAAAATATTCATCTTTCCAAAAGTCCAAATCAACAAAATATCCGACCTCAAATACGATGTATATGGACAAAAATGTTACAATTAAGAAGCAGTTCTGATTTCACACAATTTGGGTTCCCTGTGTATATAATATTTTTCAGACACGACTATTTTTTGTCGCTGAAAAATTTAAAAAAATTCTGTAATTTTTCGCATTCATTTTTATTCAAATACAAGGAAATTTGCAGTACTATTTGTTACCAAGTAAACATGAATAATATGCAAACATCTTTAGATACCACTTGACTTCTAATTAACTGAAGCTAAATATAAATTTAAACTCTGATTTGTTTCGCATTTAATACCTTCTGGTACTGTTTGATTAGAAAACCCCAGTTCTCAGGCCAGTATTTTGAAGCACCGTGTTCATGAACTACATGATCTTTCCTGTGGAACCAAGAATAAAAATATTAAAGGTAAATCGTGTTTGTAATTTAATCAAAGCACAAAGACTTCAAGTTGTGCTTCACTTGTGAAAACAGAGACAGAAATGTCCACGTAATTTATAACATATTTCAAATATTACAGTACTAGCCTTGAAATGTTGGACTCAGTTTTCACAAAAATCATTTTATAGTATTTTGGACATGTAAATAACACTTTTGTAACAAAACATATTGACCATATCTTGATAAACAAGATTCATATTTCCAGCAAAAACTCCGAAACATTTACCTTATATAAAACAACTAAGAATTACTAAGAACTGGGCTTTGAAAAAGCGAGATATTCTACTAAATCTTAACTATTAGTGTTCCACAAATATTCCTGTGTGAATGCAAATATTAAATTCGCAGTTTTGAGAATTATAATCGTAAACAAATCGACCAGCTGAACGAAGAGAAGGCAAACTCACCATATTTGATCCGAAGCTACAAAATTGCAGTTCGAAGGGCCCTTGCCAACAACCATTATTGTCAAAATGGTTCTAACTGCAAGTTTCTGATGAAAAAAGCAGTCAATTCGACCCAATTAATCACAGATTGAGAGTAATAACCGAGTAACTCTTTCGAGGCGTCCTTGTGGTGTTACCATGAGGGTGGTTGTCTTGGCAACGTTATAATTCATCCCTTGGGATAGAGTTTATTGTGACGTAGTGGTCCATACTGCATTTTAACCTTTTTGATGAGTCATTTTAATGAACTGAGTTAATTGAGTTCAATTTTGTTAAGTCGTTAAGAATTTGAGTGTATCAAAGCGACTGAAGTTTAATTTCCTGAAGTTTTTCTAATGTTTTTTCACTAAAAGTTTTTCAAAACAAACTTCTATTTGAGACACGGCCGGTGTTGCGTTTTTCACTCTGTTCATCCATTTTCAATATAGATTTTTGTTTTTATGTTCATGATGCAAGTGTTGAATATATATATTTTTTCTATTTATCTCAATATATCTCTTTATATACTTACTAATACTCAGTTTTATTGTTATGATATACAGTCAATTTTCAACTTCATAAAAAAATTAAAAAAATCTCCGTTTTTGTTTTTGTTTTGCATTGATGCACATTTTTAGATTGATTCAAATCAAACACATGGTGTTTTTCACAAGTTTTCACTGCAATAAAACTTTTTACGGAAATGCTGCTTGGAAAACCATTCAAGTGCTGATAGATATTTTCGCCTCCGCAAGATGTGGGCATTTGAAAGGTTTCCTAAGTTACAAAATAGACAATGGAATTTTAACATATTTGCGGAAATTTTTCAGACTTTTTATTAGAAATATCATTTAGAAATATTATGAGAAGTAACTATTCAAGAGCTGACTATTCATTAATATCTACTTTCGAGATTAAGACAGCAAAAATTCTGCTTGTTTGCTTGTTTGTTTACTTGCTTGTTTGCTTGTTTGTTTATTCGTTTCAGTGCTTGTTTGTCTGCTTGTTTGTTTATTCGTTTGCTTGTTTTTTTGCTTGTTTGTTAGCTTGTTTGTTCGTTCGTTCGTCTGCTTGTTTGTTAGTTTGTTTGTTCGTTCGTTCGTCTGCTTATTTGTTTGTTCGTTCGTTTGCTTGTTTGTTTGTTTGTTTGTTTATTTGCTCGTTCTTTTGTTTGTTTGTTTATTCGTTTGTTTATTTGTTTGTTTGTTTGTTTGCTTGCTTGCTTTAATTTTTTTTATGTGCTTGTTTGTTTGCTTGTTCGTTTGCTTGTTTGTTTACTTGCTTGTTTGCTTGCTTGCTTGTTTGTTTGTTTGTTCGTTTGCTTGTTTGTTTACTTGCTTGTTTGCTTGCTTGCTTGTTTGTTTGTTTGTTCGTTTGCTTGTTTGTTCCGGTTTGCTTGTTTGTTAGTTCATTAGCTTGTTGGTTGATTGATTAGTCCGTTCGTTCGTTCACTTGTTTGTTTGTTCGTTTGGTTGTTTCTTTTTTCGTATGCTTGCTTGCTCGATCGTTTCCTTACTTGCAAATTAACAAATTGGTTCATTTCTCAAATCTCGACCAATTAGCAAAATAAAAGAGACAAAAAATACAAAGACTTTACACTCGAATACTCATAACAAAGTTGTGGTTGAGATCATAAAAATACGCTAATTGGACAAAAATGACCGGTATTTGTGCTCATCTTAGACAATGAAGGGGAAGAGGGCTCCTGGGGTGTTTACTAAATGGGTGGACACCACCTACGCGAACTCAGAGAGGTCTATTATAATCCTTACAAAATCTTTTCAATAGTTTTAGAGTGTGAAACATGAGTATGACAAGTTCTAAAAGTATAATTTACACGGAATGGCATGTGATACGCTGTGTGAATTCCATACCACCATCAGTATTCTATGATATTTTCACTTTGAAACACGACGTGACATCAAAAGCTCCTTATAGCTTTAAATATTATCGTGTTAACAAAGGTTTACATTACAAAATAAATATGATTGTTAAGTAGTGTTTTTTTTTCTAAGTAGTGTTTAATGTAAACAAGCAATTGTTTTTAACAGGAAATTTATCTGGAAATTTGAAAACAACAAATTTAGTATTGTCTAATGAGACATGCCAAAAAAGAAAAAAATATTAATTTTGAATAGAATTTTGTTCTCATTTTAATGAGAAACTATCACCTTATTTACCTCCATAATAGTATATATATATTATCGTGTTTTAAATAAAGGTTTACATTACAAAATAAATATAATTGTTTACTAGTGTTTAAAGTAACAAAGCAGGAGTGTTTTATCAGGGTTTAGACCTGCATGAGAGTTTATTGAAGAACTTCAATAACTCTGACCTATATTTTATGTATTTAAAAGAAATTATGAAAGTTTTTCGAGAAAATAAGTTTATTTATTTACGATTTTTTTAACAGTTGATATTAAATTGTGATAAATGACGTGGATTACCTGCTAACAGTCTGACAAGAATTGATGTTATCTCTCCCACGTATCTTAATTGGAAAAATATTCATGTTTACTACAATTAATATTTAATTAATACTTGTCATGTAGCTTGCATTTTAATTCTCTTTCTTTTTTGTGGCTGATTGTGAATCGCTACCCTACTGGGCTTAACATTGTCTGTAGTTACGTTCTAACAAAACAACTAACAAACAATTCACAACAATTTGGAGAATTTGAACTTAATGCTATGCTATACGATATGCCGGGCACATGCAATAACTAATGATGATGAAATTGTGTGCAAAATAATTAAACGTAATTAGAGGTAGTGAGTGTGTGTCTGAGTCTCACCCATTAGTAGGGCACACTTGTCCAGTCTAGAAGAATTGAGACGTTAAAAATTGATTTATTTTATTTATTTAAGTAGTGAAACGTTATCTAGCACCGCTGTATTTGACAAATAAAAGACACACATTTGTGTCCCGAATTAGCATGACACTGCTAAAGTACATAGAGTACTCTCAAATATAGTTGATTCATTCATTCACATTAATCATATTAACTATGCATTAACACAAGGAAAGCCTAGATTCAGAGTAAATTTAAATGTATTTTCTATTGTTTAGAGGTAACATTTTTCGTGGTTTACTTGGAATTTGTGAATATTTTTACAACAAACCGTGACTTAGCCTGTGCAAATTTTTGTGCCTTTTTTTGAATAGTATACAGCGGCGCTAAATAACGTGCAACTGGAGTGTTTGCTAGAACCCTCATGAGGCACAGCGGGTGTTAACTGTATTTCTAATGGCCCGGGCAAACGGTTTCAACATTTGCTTCAACATCTGTTCGATTTTGTTGAATGGCAATGTTTAAACGCTTTTAAACTCTTTCAACATTGTTGATACCCTGCGAGCAGAGTCTCCTTTGCCTTCCCCGTGAGAGAGATGAAACATGAAGGTACATGAAACAAACGACAGGCTTTCTCACGGGGAAGGCAAAGGAGACTCTGCTCGCAGGGTACATTGTTGAAACGTGTTGAATCGATGTTGAATTGATGTTTAAAGAGTTTAAAAGCGTTTAAACATTGCCATTCAACAAAATCGAACGGATATGTTGAAGCAAATGTTGAAACCGTTTGCCCGGGCCTCAAGGGTAGATGAAACGTCCCCGAGTGCGGCAACTAGGCTAGGGGTTTTCGTTATAACGGGTGTCTACGTATACTGTATTTGGCCTGGAAAACAACACACCCTCGCACGACAAGCCACGATCGCTATAAAGAGAGTTTTTGATGTATATAGAGCCTTTGGAATAGTCTTCCATGCAGGAAATTTTAAAACAACAAATTTAACATTCCCTAAATTCAAGGAACTTATTTTAGGTTATTTAAATAATGAGAAATTATCAACTTATTTGCCTCCATATCATTAGCAAATATTATAATAATAATTTTAAGCCTTTTCAATAGTTTTATTTTACAGTTTTTTTTTGTTAAGCTAAGCATTCTTGCTTGCTGCAATCATAAGTATTTTTTTTTTCTTTTATATTTCTATTGTTAGTTATATATTTTTTAAGTAGGAGTAGGATATTCAATGGGGCGTAAGTTTTGTTTCCTACTCTCGAGATCATTACATCTATGCATACTTTTTGAATATTCTTCTTAGTATGTATTTTGAAATTGTATCAAATAAATAAAACTAAACTAAACTAATGAATAAAGGATGCCAATCATTGTATGTTGATAGATAGATAGATGCTTTATTAAAATAAATTACATTGCAGCTAAAGCTGAATTGCGTAAATATAACATGTAATAATTATGGAACATTGGATAATAAGATAAAATATGCTTGAATATATACATATTTACAAATATACATAGAATATTGATATAATTCGTATAATTCGATATGTGGTCGTCATGGTTTGCGTTTACAGTGGTTTTTTTTGCATCATGACGAACAACCAATGAAAGTGTTTCTAAGTAGAACACAGCGCAGTGCATTGGTCTTTGCGTAGAAACCCTGCCGGTGTGAGCCTTTTGAACAATTCTCGTACAATAATCAATTGCCATTGTTAACATGACACAGAGAAGCATCTTGTGAATGTAAAAGAAAACTGAGCAATGAAGGGATCTCGTTTTATCTACGGTAACAAATTGCAATTAATACAATTATTAATTTTTCTAAATTAACAGGCTAGCGTTTATTCGAAGTTATAACTCTTAGTTAGGTTGAAATTGTAGTAAATGGAAACTAGCGAGTAAACTAGTATAGGCTGCGTCGGTGTTTAATATAAACGATAGGTAATAGAATGAGATTTGTAACTGACTGTTTAAAATATGAATGGAAACTACCGAGTAAACTAGTATAGGCTGCGTCTGTGTTTAATATAAACGATAGGCAATGAAATTGAAATGATATTCTAGTAATTCCGTTACGAAATGCGCAAAAAGTCTTCTTGCGTGTGCTTAATATTTATCTTAGTGTTAAAACTGTACCAAATTCGTAAAAGTGTTAGAGTGCTTACACTATGTCCATGAAATAAAATCTAAATAGTTACTAGCTAATAGTTTATATTTAGTGACTATTAGTGACTATCACTCAACTGGAACAGCTTTAGTAACAATACACAATGAATAAAGTATTAACTTTCTATGGTTTTGAGTATTTGATTTCCCTTGTGTATTGTGGTCTATTGTTACTAAAGCTGTTCCAGTTGAGTGATAGTGACTAAATAGAAACTATTAGTTAGGAACTATTTAGATTCTATTTCATGGACATAGTGTAAGCACTCTAAATTGAAAAAAAATAGCTGAGAATTTTAATAACTTTTTGACTCGAAAAGTGAGTTGAACTAGCTCGTTTAAACTACAATTGCAAACATTTGAATGAAGTGCGACAAATCTGAGATCGATGAACTGAACCACGAACTATAGTATCTAAGTTAGTTTGCATATTTTTCTATTCTGTGTTTGTCATCGATTAACAATACATCCATATGCTCCAGCCCAAGAGGTAGTCGGAGATTCCGGTTCTATAGCGCGCCATTTTAATTAGTTATTATGAATTAAATATTACCAATATTTTACAACCACCACTCCCCTTCGGGTCTCTTCCGTGAGGTTATTCACGCTCACTACCACTACATTCAATATTTACAGCATATAACTCGTTGATTGATTTTTGATGAGGGAGAAAAACCGGAGAACCTTGAAGCTCTCGTGGCAAGGTAGAGAACAACTCATCAAACACACTTAACTCACATATAATCCATGCCCGAGCCGCGACTCGAACCTGGATCACAGCGGTGAGAGGCGCACGGTAATCCACTACGCTACCCACTCCACCGAATATTGTTCAGTATTAATGTGTGTTTCTATTGCTTTCATTAGGGTTTTGCGTCGTCTTCGTCCTTCTAGCAACGTCCAGTTATGCTTGTAAATCGGCTAATTCGTCAACGGTGAGTACTGTTAGGAACTAGAGAGAATACGCAGAAATTCCGTGATCTTGTGAATATCGTGATGAAGCAGACTTCAATTTGTCGGGCGCGCGCGTTCAATCATGTTAAGTGTTTTTAATTGTTTTTCAAGTATTTTTTTCATAATTATTTTAAGGTATGCTTTTTGAAATACGTCGACATTAATATATTTTAACGATCTTCCATTTGGTGATGGCGAACTTTCCTGTTTCTAGAGGAAATTACTTTTGATGATTTTGATAAAAAAGTGGAAAATTCAGAGGTTTTAAAATGTTCACTTTGAAAACTTTTCCGTTTAGTTTGGACGTCTCTTTATAAATAAAGACTTCAACTCATCTAGAAGTGAACAATTTTATTTGTGAAATATTGGAAATTGCTTATTAACAAAGGATGTTTTTTTCGAAGATATATATAGCTTGAAATATATATGGCCTTGGCTTTGCTGCAAAGCTTAGCTCTTTGTTTGTTTTCTATATCCATGGCAATAATTATACATACACCCATTTCAATAATCGTTGTCGTAATCAAAACTACAGTCCACACTCTGAAGCCTGCAAAGGATGTCGGTAATATCAACATAATTAGTTGAGATTTATTAGACGTATTTTCAAGAAATATTTGTGTCATCATCTACCACTGCAATAACTTGTTATGGTTATATAACAAAAACACGTACAACCAAAATATGCTATGAATAAATCGATAACAAGAGAAGAAATACCGACCTCCTTTGCAGGCTTCAGAGTGTGGACTGTAACTCTGATTGCGACAACGATTTTTAAAATAGGTGTATAATAACATGAGTATATGTGTACGGAAATTATATAACTACTTTGTCTCGATGCGTGTTTATTTTTCCTTATATTATATATATTTTTTACTCCGACGAAGGGTTAAAGCTCGAAACGTCAGTAAAGTTAAGTTAGCATTTTTTTGGGTGTTTCAAATTTCATTTTATTACCTATCATTTATATTTTTCTCTTTTTCTCTTAATCATATTCATGTAAATATTTTTTGTACTATATTTAACCTCTTCTTCTTACTACAATTTCCTAGCAAATCTACAACATGCAGCTGACTATCTAGGTTAACTTTTTAGTTATTATAGACAGCCTGTACCTAAATTCCTGGTAAAACAGTTACAGTGTAATGTAAATTATGTCATAAGAGGTACTAAATAAGTCTTCTCTCCTATGCTACGAGGGGTTTTCTCTGGGTTATCAGGTTTTCCTCCCTCCACAAAAATAACATGTGAGCCGAGTTGTGTGCAAAATATTTAACGTAGAGGTAGTGAGTGTGAGTGAGTCTCCCCGATTAGTAGGGCACACATGTCCAGCTAGAAGATTGAGATGTTAAAAAGTGATTTATATGTCTATCTCCACACGTCAACTTGACGCAGTATGAGAAGAATACATTGTTTTTGAAAACATTAATTAATTTTGATCATTTAATTAATTTTTTTTTTTTTCCAGTTTTCTGGTTATTAATTCTTATAATATACTGTACAAAATTACTTGGTTCTGATTGGACGAGAGGATAACATTGTACTGTGCAGAGTTCCAATTAGTTTTTCAGTATATTATAAATAAAAAATCGCACGATCTTCTCGTACGATGTGTAATAGCTGTTATTACAGTTATATGCAAATGATTTTGAACAATGGGTTGAAGTCGAGGCTTTCGGGCGAAAACAATAGGTTTGCCCGAAAGCCTCGATTTGAATCCATTGTTTGAAATCATTTGCATATAACTGTAATAACAGCTATTAATAGATACTTTCAAAACATCACTCGTACCTGTTAATTACGAATTGTACTCAAGATCGTGTGATTTCCTATATTAATCCCTTGCGTGCCAGCTTGTACTTTGACTTTTTATGATGATGGCGCAATAATATTTCTGCTGACGCGCGCCCAGATTTTCAGTCTTTTTATATTCTAAAATCTTAAACTTGATAATCCAAATTAAATGTATAATTTGAACACACAAGCGTGAATTTAAGATTTAGAAGTACGATATTTAACTTGTATCGTGATTGTATTTTTGTAATTATTTTTCAGTTCTAATTATGCTACACAGTTGTCCAATTCCACTTCAAATTCCAATTTCTTTTATTAATTTGAAAACGGTTAAAAACTTAATTTAATTTAACTATGGCATGAATTGATTTTAACATATGAATTAGTCTTTTCGGTGCCAACGTTAAATCATATTAACTATGGTAAAGTTTAGAATCAGAATACAGTGGAACCCCGCCTTACGGCCACCCGCTTAATACGGCCACCCCGTTATTGCGGCCAGTTTTTTTTAGGTCCCGACGAAATACATGCCCATACATTTTCTATAAAATTTACCCGCTTAATACGGCCACCCCGTTAATACGGCCACTTTGGGCTGTCCCTTCGGTGGCCGGATTAACGGGGTTCCTTTGTTCTTTAAAAGCTTAAGTGTCAACTAGTGTCGTGATTGAAATCTTTTTTCAGAGACGTCTGTCCAGTTCCACTGACACGCGCAATTTTCCGTTTATTTAACAGTTTAATCTCAATTTTTTATCTTGAAATATCCTATTTTAAGAGAACCATAGCATGTATGTTGTCTGGAAACGTCCTTGCCAGTCATTATAATCATTATGTTGATCTTGACAACCGCGTGTTCACCGCGCGCGCTATTTGAACTTTAATCTGAAATTTCAATGTAAAAATCAGTAACCCATTTCTGTTGGAAGATCTTGCTTAGTTTATCTGACCGCTTTTACTGGGTGGTGTCGCGGACGGACCTTCCATCAGCCGCAAGTCGGATAGCTGTGGTGATGGTGTATGCTCTTTGTTGAAGTATAATCAGAAAAACTTGCTTTAATATTAAGGTATATCGATGGTTACTCAAATAACAAAGTAAAACGCGGTGTTGCTCACTGCAAAAACGACTGAGTAGTGGCTACTCAAATAACTGAGTAAAACGATGCATCCACAATTACTCACTGCAAAAACGACTGAGTAGTGGTTACTCAAATAACTGAGTAAATCGATGCATCCACAGTTATTCACTGCAAAATCGACCTAGTAATGGCCATTCAAATAACTGAGTGAAACGATGCATCCACAGTTACTCACTGCAAAAACGACTGAGTAGTAGTAGGTTATACTCAAATAACTGAGTAAATCGATGTATCCACAGTTACTCACTGCAAAAACGACTGAGTAGTACTAGGTTATACTCAAATAACTGAGTAAATCGATGCATCCACAGTTATACTCACTATAGTATTTACTCAAATGATAGTGTTCACTTTACTTGGGTTGTTTCAATAATTATTTACAATTTTTGATCAGTACAAATGTGAAGGAGTCGTATCAAACGGCTTTGATTGATTACGACGCACTCAGGAATTGAGAAAGTATACATCTCAGTTTTACATGGCTAATATGAGGGACCTATCAGACTGCTATATTACATGCAACATACATTGCTGCCACGATGTTACAAGATGGCGCAGGGAACTGTGAAGGGGACTTTCGTGTCTTGAGATCATGAGCCCCTTGAAACCACTAAACAATTTCTACAATTGCGGAAAACAAAGTAATGCCAGGAATGTTACCAATAATGACAAATGTACCGTTGTGTCTATTTATGGCTGTGCAATAAAAAACTCGAAAAACCACTGCATTCTAAAAATAAACTTAGCGCTTAAAGCTTTTCGAATCAACAGAATCAGATGATGGAAGGTGATGGATAATCGTAGGGATAATTTTGGTTAATCTGCCGGCCTGGCGCAGCGTTCATGATTAAAACTAACTCCTTCTTTGGTTAGTAGCTCTCTCTATGCGATAGGAGTCTCCACTGAGTTTTACAAATCGGTTTCGCTTAGAAAAGTCTAGAGTTTTCAATTAAATAATCTATTACGTGCAGTTATGTAAAACCCTATTGAGATAAACATGCTGTGGAATTAAGTAACTTTACAAATTTTCTTCTGCTGATTTTCAAAACAATTGTCTATTATACACGAAATAAAGGAAGATCTCCTAAACTTAGCGATTTTCAGTTAACTTTAAGGAAATACGAAAAAATAGAATATTATATTGCAAAAAAGAAATCACGGCTAGGTCCGTTTACACTAGCAATTTTGTCGCGCGACAAGAGCGGCGATTTCAATGGAAATTTTATCGCAGATTTGTCGCCGTATTTTTTGAATACGCTTGAATTTAGGAGACAGAAAATCGCAGCAAGTTGCACTAAATTTCGAGCATGTTCAAAGTTGCGTTGACAAATCTGCGATAAAATCGCCATTGAAATCGCAGCTCTTGTCGCGCGACAAAATTGCTAGTGTAAACGGGCCTTAAGAAAGTGAACAATTTGGTACATTCCTAATATCTTATCAAAAACTATGATAGGACGTGACGATTTGCACTCAAATATGGGTGTTTGTGAAGGCTACTTATAGTGTAAACACGGCCTTAAATGACACGCATTTTTTGCATTTAGAAATATGTCGAGAAAC
Organism: Metridium senile; assembly: GCA_949775045.1. NCBI lineage: Eukaryota > Metazoa > Cnidaria > Anthozoa > Actiniaria > Metridiidae > Metridium > Metridium senile. The sequence continues at coordinate 6,076,827 of OX459100.1, forward strand.
ATTTCACTTAAGGTGTTTCCCAGTAGTTTTTTATTGACCTCATTTTCATTTAGCGGATTGATAAACTTTTCCTAGTCTGATCAAAATGAATTTGACACCAGACATTAAGTTTGGAAGTTTTGATTGATGTCAATTTCAACTCGATCAGGGTTTCCATTGCAACGGAAAGCAATGATCGTTGAAATCAGTTTTCCTAAAATATCTCCCGTTTTCGATGAGCTTCAGAAAGATGACTATATACGTGTTAAACTTCACATTCAGCTATTCAGATAATAGTTAAAGTATTTGATTAGAGCGATTTCAAAATACCCGGTCACAGAATGTTTGTGAGATTTATTCCACGGCACTTTCCTTGAAGTGAATATACTTTCTTGGCAGTGAATAAATATGGATGCATTGCTAATTCAGTTATTTGAGTATAACCACTACACATCCGTTATGCAGCGAGTAACTGTGGATGCTTCATTTTACATTTTAGTATTTTGATTATAACCACTACTAATTTTTTCGCGATATACTTTTAAAACTAAAAAAAGAAATGTTTTCGACATATTTCATCGACCTTGGCCGTTATTACCGATAACATTTACAAAAACTATATTAAGATATGAATCTATTGTCTTCTTAAGAGGGAGGTAAACAAATTTAAAACAAAACGTGACTATTACACCTGAAGAACCTATGCCTGGGGGAGGGGTGTGTGTCTTACATATATTTACTGTTATTTATAGCCTAATCGGCTAACGCGTTGCTATGTAGTTTCCACCCAATTCAAATATTTTGGAAATAAAACTGAATGTCTTATGTATTTCGATATCGGTTGGAAAATGAGTTGAACAAAAGTTTTTATTCCCAGAGGTTTTGAATTGGGTGGAAACGTACATAGCAACGCGTTAGCCGATTAGGTCTGTTGTCTTAAACGGGAAAAAACAGTTTTATTTTTGTAAGTGTCTTGGATAGGGTACTTATGGATTTTTCAAGAAACATTTGCATCAAAGCGGCTGACTATGCAGGAATACAACTTAAGATATGGTTTATTTTTCGATTTCTCTTGAATACAATATGGATGTTTTACTCTCGAGTAAAATAGAGTCAGGTTTTCTCCCGGCACCCCCCGGGAACCCATAGTAGATACAGATGGTTTATAAACAGGTCTTTCTAGACAAACACCAGAGGTACTTTGAAATATTGAGGGGGCCAATGTTTGTGTCCATTGTCATGGCAACTATGTGTGTGTTTTTAATTGTTCATTGTTAGCTTATCCGGTGAAATTGCGAGGGGCCAAACGTTTAATCAATCATGGGACAAAATGATCACTCTTCTATGAAATAAAATTGTCAAGTCACGGCAAACATTTTTTCAAAATGCAATTGCTATAAATCCTTTTTTTGAGCTACATTGTGAGTTTATCCGATGAAGTGGCGAGGTTCCAAAAGTTTGAATCTATCATGGCATAAAATCGTCGTGCATTCTACGAAATCATATTTTTTTAGTTGTGGCAATTATTTCTTCTAGCGACGACTGGTAAAAAACCTTTTTTTCGTAAAAACAGTTTTTGGTTCACGCAAATTGTTGATTAAAGACAAGAAAACTTCTTAGATCACGGGTTGACAAAGTTTCTGCCAAAACTTTACAGACAAAGTTGTTTTTCAGTGAAAAATAGAACAAGCAAACATGAGAAAAGTATAATTTTTCTAATCACGAGCCACAAGGCGTTTGTTGACAACATTGTGGTAATTTATTAAGCTTTACAGACAGTTATTTTCGGTGAGAAATATCTCAAGCAAACACGAGAAAATTTTCAAATCACGAGCCACAAGGCGTTTGTTGGCAACTGATTATTGTCATTGAGTAAGCTTTACAGACAGTTACTTTCAGTGAAAAATAGAACAAGGCGGATGTTCAGAAAACACGAGAACCTATACTTCAAATGCGTTTGTTGATAACATTATTGTCATTTAGTCAGCTTTACAGACAGTTATTTTCAGTGAAAAATAGAACAAGGCGGATGTTCAGAAAACACGAGAACCTGTACTTCAAATGCGTTTGTTGATAACATTATTGTCATTTAGTCAGCTTTACAGACAGTTATTTTCAGTGAAAAATAGAACAAGGCGGATGTTCAGAAAACACGAGAACCTATACTTCAAATGCGTTTGTTGATAACATAATTGTCATTTAGCAAGCTTAATTGCTTGAGAAGAACTATGTGATATCATATAGACATAATGAATTAGTGATTTTTCTGATTGCATGAAAAAGAGTTAGTGACTGCATGAGGTCAGTCAATAATAGCTCAGCGCCGTCCACATGCAAAAAAAGCCTACACCGGTGTTTTCCTTTGCTCATCACGTACTTCATATTTGTATTCAACTATTAACTTTGTATTTTACTTAAGAGGTTGTGACTTCCTTTTTAAACTTAAAAGTTTCTTTCTTTCTTCCTTATTCTTTTTCATTTGTTTCTCTCTTTCTTAATTTTTAAACTTAAAAGTTTCTTTCTTTCTTCCTTACCCTTTTTGTTATATTTACTTCACTTCCTTTCTTGCTTAAGTGTCTTTCTTTCTTTCTCTTATTTCGTTTCCTCTCTCTCTCTTTCCTTATTGTTCAGCGTTCTTTGTTATTCCATGCCTAGATACAGTAGATTACAAAATAGTATTAATTATTTAGAATTATATATCATCTCCATAGAAACGTCCAAATATTATTTCATAATATGGTCAGTATGAGATATAGGAAATGTAAAGACACGCTGGTTGCACTGTTTACTCTCAATAGGAAATTTCCTGTTATTGCATCTTTGAAAAGAAGCATTAATAATTAATATATGCATTCAAGAAGAATATGATATGAATTGAATATTACAAAATGTACTCAGAACGATCGCTAGTTTAATAATCCAGTTTCATGTTATCTAGCACCGCTGTACTATTTGAGAGCATTTTCACTGGCTATGCCTCGATGTGTTGTCAAAATATTTACAAATTCCAAGCAAAACACGGACTGAAAATGTTATCGCTAAACAATAGCTGAATAGAAAATACATTTAAATTTACTCTAAATGAAGGCTTTCCCTGTGCAAATGCGCCTTCAATTATAGTACAGGGGACGGTTGTATGAAGCCTGAATAGCGCTATATCATCCACCGGATAAATCCTTATCCAGCGGATAAAATCTATAAAAAACCTATGCAGTGGATACCTTTTATCCGCGGATAACTTTATCCACCCTTCATACAACCGGCCCCTGGAGTGTTAGACAGCATGAAACTGGTCTAGTTGAGCAATGCATTTCAGTTTTAGACAATCTGTGAAATAAAGATTGAAATGACCATATGCAGGGTGAAAATGTGTTTGAAGCTCGACTGTGATAACCAATCAGTTTAGTTTGAGAAATGTGTTTTAATTTCGCAATTTAGTTTAGTTTTGAGCAGTCTGAGAATTATATACAGAGAATATTACATAGGAGCGCGGAGATACCAATTTTATCGAGTGTTAAAAGTTTCAACACGAGAAGATAAAATTTGTATCTCCAAGCGACTGTAATGTTCTGTTTATTATATTATTATCAATGAACATAAAGAAAACCTTTTTTGACATAAGAAGTTTCCGTAAAGGTGTGTAACCATAGTGATGATATCTTCACATGTGAAAATAACATGTTATTTTCATATGTGAAGATAGCAAATTTTTGAAACAGAGAAATATCGGTATTTCATTGAAAATTATATAATAAAAGGTATTTATCTTCGAGTGTACCAATCGACATATCGAATTTAAGCACGAGAAGATAAATTCGATATCTCCAAGCGTCCTTGTATTATTTATTTTCTTTATTATATAAACAAAAGTTACTTTTATGAAAAAAAACCCCGATGTTTTCACATGCAACATTATTGTATTTATACATGTGTTTGAATACGATATTTCTCAGTAGCAGAAAACCCTGGAAACCATTGTTTTTTATATACTGTATATATATGGAAAGGACCATATGAAGTTTGAATAGAAATGTGCTTAAAGCTCAGGGGCCGGTTGTACGAAGGGTGGATAAAGTTATCCGCGGATAAAAGTTATCCACTGCATAAGTTTTTTTATAGATTTTATTCGCTGGATAAGGATTTATCCGGTGGATAGCGCTATTCACCCTTCGTACAACTGGCCCCAGATCGACTAGAATGATCGCTTTAGAGAATGCAGTTTTAATACTTTCACGTTCATGTTTCAGAATGCTTGTCCCCAAGAACTTCAACAATGTGTCGAGCTTTTAAAGCATCGTGATCTCTGCAGTAATCTACAGAACATTTGTGCAGCCATAGCCAGCGGGAATGCCTCACACTACACTCATCCTTCCTTCTCCAACAACCAGTGTTTAAATGGAGAACAGTTCTGTCCAACAACTCAAAGTTGTCAGCCACAGAACTCAACATGTGATCTTAACACTGTCAACACTGCTTGCAGCGGATCAGTATCTGCTCCATGGGGACAAAACTGTTCACTTCCAAACCACCATTTCTGTCCAATCACAATGTCCTGTATACACACGAACAGGTCGTGTTCCATGCGGGACCTTTATGCTTGGAGCTTGGCTGGAATTACAAATCGTGGACCTTATAATGGGACACAATGTTCATCTGGTCAAACGTTCTGCCTGGCTACTATGAGTTGTATCAATGAAAATGCAACATGTGAAGTTCATGTTAATGTATCCATGTTTGCATCGTATTGTCCAGGCAATGCAAGTGTTTTCTGTCCCAAACGAGGAGGATGTATTCCAGTAAATGCTTCTTGTAGCCAATTCCAGGCACTCAACCTGGTCAATACCAGTGATCCAGGTCACGGTAAGTAATAGCTACACAACATATACAAACATTTATTTGATTTCTTTGTTTTCATAAGTAAAGTAATTTACTTTATAAGGAAGGCTAACAATGTATATTATTCTATATATTAATCTTATATAAGTTTCATTTGGATAATCCTTCTTTCTATAGCCATTTTAATAAAGGCTGGCGTTTTAGTTTACACAATATATTAATTCATATATATTATCAATTTATTATTTATTTACATTCAAATGCAGATAGGTTTTAGTACTCATTTATACCAATACAAAAATATCTAATGTAATATCCAATATTCTACAGTATTCGGGTGTTCCTTGTATGCAATAATGACCCAATTATATATTGTTATTCCTTCTCAACTCTCATCGAAAAGTATATTTGTGTTGCTCTCAGGAAATTGCATTGAAGAAATAGAAAACAAGTATAGAGCACTGCTGCCGAGTTTTCTATTTCTTTTATAAAATATTCAGTAGTTAAAATCAAACGAATCGACGCTCTGTGCACTGTTGAGTTATAGAGAACGTTTCTCAACCAATCAGATCGCGCCATTTATATCAAACATTTTATAAATCATTTGATATACGTACAATATTCACTCATTCCTTTATATATATATGATTGTTCGTTAGGTTGGAAACAGGTTTGCGAAGCACGGCAAAGCGTATGTACACGCTACACCGTCGGTTTGGCCAGGTGTTTTCCATTGATATCTAATTGTAGTTCCGTTAAATCCATACCAGTCTGCAATGTCAACCAGACGTATTGTAACTTCACTTCAAAGTGCCAAATGATTACAGAACCTTGCTGTCCAGGCAACCATACTTTCTGTAACTTTACAAAAACATGCCAAATACCTGAAGAGCCTTGCTGTCCAGGCAACCATACTTTCTGTAACTTTACAAAAACATGCCAAATACCTGAACAGCCTTGCTGTCCAGGCAACCATACATTCTGTAACTTTACAAAAACATGCCAAATACCTGAAGAGCCTTGCTGTCCAGGCAACCATACTTTCTGTAATGGTACAGGTAAATGTCACAGACCTGAGGAGCCTTGCTGTTCATCCAGTCAAATCTTATGTAACTTTACAAAAACATGCCAAAAGCCCGGCCAGCCTTGCTGTCCAGGCAACCATACTTTCTGTAATGGTACAGGTAAATGTCACAGACCTGAGGAGCCTTGCTGTTCATCCAGTCAAATCTTATGTAACTTTACAAAAACATGCCAAAAGCCCGGCCAGCCTTGCTGTCCAGTCAACCATACTTTCTGTAATGGTACAGGTAAATGTCACAGACCTGAGGAGCCTTGCTGTTCATCCAGTCAAATCTTATGTAACTTTACAAAAACATGCCAAAAGCCCGGCCAGCCTTGCTGTCCAGGCAACCATACTTTCTGTAATGGTACAGGTAAATGTCACAGGCCTGAGGAGCCTTGCTGTTCATCCAGTCAAATCTTATGTAACTTTACAAAAACATGCCAAAAGCCCGGCCAGCCTTGCTGTCCAGGTAACCATACTTTCTGTAATGGTACAGGTAAATGTCACAGACCTGAGGAGCCTTGCTGTTCATCCAGTCAAATCTTATGTAACTTTACAAAAACATGCCAAAAGCCCGGCCAGCCTTGCTGTCCAGGCAACCATACTTTCTGTAATGGTACAGGTAAATGTCACAGGCCTGAGGAGCCTTGCTGTTCATCCAGTCAAATCTTATGTAACTTTACAAAAACATGCCAAAAGCCCGGCCAGCCTTGCTGTCCAGGTAACCATACTTTCTGTAATGGTACAGGTAAATGTCACAGACCTGGGGAGCCTTGCTGTTCAGCCAGTCAAATCTTATGTAACTTTACAAAAACATGCCAGAAGCCCGGCCAGCCTTGCTGCCCAGGCAACCATACTTTCTGTAATGGTACAGGTAAATGTCACAGGCCTGGGGAGCCTTGCTGTTCAGCCAGTCAAATCTTTTGTAACTTTACAAAAAAATGCCAAATACCTGAAGAGCCTTGCTGTCCAGGCAATCATACTTTCTGTAACTTTACAAAAACATGCCAAAAGCCCGGCCAGCCTTGCTGTCCAGGCAACCATACTTTCTGTAATGGTACAGGTAAATGTCACAGGCCTGACGAGCCTTGCTGTTCAGCCAGTCAAATCTTATGTAACCTTACAAATACATGCCTAAAGCCTGGCCAGCCATGCTGTCCAGTCAGTCATACTTTCTGTAATGGTACAGGTAAATGTCACAGACCTGAGGTGCCTTGCTGTTCAGCCAGTCAAATCTTATGTAACCTTACAAATACATGCCTAAAGCCTGGCCAGCCATGCTGTCCAGTCAGTCATACTTTCTGTAATGGTACAGGTAAATGTCACAGACCTGAGGTGCCTTGCTGTTCAGCCAGTCAAATCTTATGTAACCTTACAAATACATGCCTAAAGCCTGGCCAGCCATGCTGTCCAGTCAGTCATACTTTCTGTAACGTTACAAATATATGTCACAGGCCTAAGGAGCCTTGCTGTCCAGGCAACCATACTTTCTGTAACACTACGGGAAAATGTCACCAAATTGGCCTACCTTGTTGCTTGGAAAATGAAATCTTTTGTAATGAAACAACAAAGTGTCATCGTTTAGACCAGCCATGTTGTCCTCCTGATCAGTCTTTCTGTAATACCACTAAGCAATGTCATCAACCTAGTGAACTTTGCTGTTTACCTGGTCAAACCTTGTGCAAAGAGAGAGAAAAATGCCATTTTTCCTATGAACCTTGCTGTAAGCTAAACCACACGTACTGCAATAGTACAAGTAAATGCCAGCCTGATGATAATGTCTGTTGTCGTGAAGACCAGCCAGAATGCCTGGACGAAAACTTCTACAAAACAGCTTGGGAATTCCAGGAATTGAAAGAAACGTCCATTTCTATGTTTGCTAGTGGGGAAAGTATTGCTGTTACATCTGTTTCTACGTCCAATGGGACGTTCGAGTACCATGATGGAGCCAAATGGGTGTCGGTGTCTGGTATTTCACCTTCCACTGCGTTGGTTCTTGGAAAAACAAACATGGTCCGGTGAGTTTTTATCCTACATTCACACATGTTGGTTTTAACTTAGAAACTTGCTTTTCTACTCGCAACTAGTGGGCTATCTAATCGAGGCGGGGCGAAATTGTAGATAAAAGACTAATTTAGCGTAGTCAAGTTGATTGTACAGAGGCTTTTTTGTAAAAGGAAAACAACGTTTCGTTTGTCCTTCCTTCCTTCCTTCCTTCCTTCCTTCCTTCCTTCCTTCCTTCCTTCCTTCCTTCCTTCCTTCCTTCCTTCCTTCCTTTCTTTCTTTCTTTCTTTCTTTCTTTCTTTCTTTCTTTCTTTCTTTCTTTCTTTCTTTCTTTCTTTCTTTCTTTCTTTCTTTCTTTCTTTCTTTCTTTCTTTCTTTCCTTCCTTACTTCCTTACTTCTTCTCTCCTTCTTTCCCGGCCTTCCTTCCTTTTTTCCTTTTTTCCTTTTTTCCTTTCTTTTTTTCATCCATCCATCCATCCATCCATTCATTCACTCATTCATTTCTTGTTTGTTGTTTCACCTGTTTCCTCAACTCACCTAACCTTCCTGTTATTACGTTAGATTTGTCCATTCTGACCCAATGTTCCATGGCGTTGTTCTTGTGAACTATACCAAGAAAGCCGGTGTTGTCGGCCAAAAGGTTGATGCTTCTAGCTCGCCCCATGGCCCATTCGATGTCATTGCTTTGGTTACATTAGTTGATTGTTGGCCACCACGACAAGTCTTAAGCGAACATGGTCCTTCCTGCGAAATGAACGAAGATGACAGCAGCAACCCTGGTCTTATGGTAAGTCGCTAACGCCATCCTTTATTAGTATACACCCATTTTAAAAGGGTTGTCATCGCCAAGGGATATAGATCATTCATACAACTAAACACCAATAATCAAGTAATTTTTTTGCGTTGTTTTATTTGAGTGTAATATAATCCATTCGCAGTCAGTCGTATAAGGAGAAAATAAATTGAACAAAACCCTTAAAGATTTAGTAAGAGCGTAAATGCCCACTCACACAGCCTTACAAGATATCAAAATATATGAAATTGCGATTTTCATGGTCTACGAAATTCAGTCCTTCGCGCTGTACATGCCTTAAAACGGCTTCTTGGGCTACTAACAATACGGAATATCTCAGCACTAGTCTCCGTGTTCTTGACGAGAATAAGAAGCAGAAACACGTTATTCACTATTCTTGGATTTAGAAATGACCTATTTCATATCGCCTATGTCAACCATTTTTGAAATAGGTGCATGTTAAACCAGTGGATAGTGAATTTCACGCTCTTTGGTAGTAGAATTTCACGCGCTTTGGTGGTAGTATTTCACGCGCTTTGGTAGTAGAATTTCTTTTGCATAGAAAACCTGTAAGTCTTAACGTGCCAAAAGTAAGACACTTTATTCTTCATTCTACTTTACAGATAAGCGAAAAGATAAAGCTTTCAAAACAAGTTTTCGGCAACGGTAGTAATATTCCTTTAGACGTCGCAGATGTAATGAAGCCATCCACAGTCAAAGTTTACAACGAATGGTTAAACTTCGCTAAGAATTCCAAACCGGCCGTGGCTATAACTCCTGGTCCAGATGTAGATGCTAGCAAAGGTATAGTAACTGTCATTTTTTTAATTTGTTTTGGTACACCTTTGTTTGATAATGAGTAGCCGCTGTTGGTTTTGCTGAAATGGGATTTGCTTGTCTGGTTTGGGTTTGCTGGTCTGTCCGGTTTTGTTTTCCTGACCTGGTTTTGTTTTGCTGACCTGGTTTTGCTGGCCGGCCTTGTTTGATTTTGCTGGTCTGGTTTGGTTTTGCTGACCTGGTTTGGTTTTGCTGACCTGGTTTGGTTTTGCTGACCTGGTTTGGTTTTGCTGACCTGGTTTGGTTTTACTGATCTGGTTTGGTTTTACTGACCTGGTGTGGTTTTACTGACCTGGTTTGGTTTTGCTGACCTAGTTTGGTTTTGCTGACCTGGTTTGGTTTTGCCGACCTGGTTTGGTTTTGCTGACCTGGTTTGGTTTTACTGACCTGGTTTGGTTTTGCCGACCTGGTTTGGTTTTGCTGATCTGGTTTGGTTTTGCTGACCTGGTTTTGCTGACCTGGTTTGGTTTTGCTGACCTGGTTTGGTTTTGCTGACCTGGTTTTGCTGACCTGGTTTGGTTTTGCTGACCTGGTTTGGTTTTACTGACCTGGTTTGGTTTTGCTGACCTGGTTTGGTTTTACTGACCTGGTTTGGTTTTGCTGACCTGGTTTGGTTTTGCTGACCTGGTTTGGTTTTGCTGACCTGGTTTGGTTTTGCTGACCTGGTTTGGTTTTGCTGACCTGGTTTGGTTTTGCTGACCTGGTTTTGCTGACCTGGTTTTGCTGACTTGCATGTTTGGTCGATTTGATTCCGTTTTGTCTGGATGTGGTTTCGTTCTGGTTTTGATCTACAATTGTTGTTAGGCTTGGTTTGATTTGTCTGGGTTTTTCTATTTTCTCATGTATTCATTTCCACGTCAATGTATTTGATTTCAGGTAAGCTTGACTTCGATTCTTCACCAGCGATTATCAGTGATTTATCTAGACGTTTTAAGATCAACCCAAAGTTAAACTACAATGGACCTTTTGAAGTTGTATTTGGTAACGGAATCATGTACGAAGTCGCTTCCAACCGGCCTGCAAACACGATGTTGTTTCCTGACAAAGTTGGAAAAATCCTTTTTACAGTAAGTAACTTTATAGCCTACTCCGCAAGCTACTCCAATCAACGGAAAAGTTGGGCTTCCTGTGCTTAATTAGTGCCCGAGAACAGCTGGGAACGAGAGAGAGAGAGAGAGAGAGAGAGAGAAAGAAGAGAGAGGTTTTATTCGATTAGCCACAGGAAGCCCGTCTCAGGAAAGGAGATGCCTATGGAGGAGGCTATATATAAGTAACTATAATAACAACGGAAAATTTGGGCTTCCTGTGCTGAATTAGTGACCAAGAAAAGCTGGGAACGAGAAAGAGAGAGAGAGAGAGAAGAGAGGGGTTTTATTTTATTAGCCACAGGAAGCCCGTCTCAAAAAATGAGATGCCTATGGAGGAAGCCAAAAGTAACTATTTGGATAGATAGATATATTGGTCTGGTCCGTGGTTATTAAAGTGTATATGATGATGATCGTCTCGGAATAGTAAACAATTAAAACAATGGCAATTATAGAACCCCGATAATTTCGAACCAATCAACCCATGACCTTTGCAGTACAGGTGCAATGCTCTACCAACTGAGCTATGAAGCCACATGTTGGTAGGAGGTCAAGTTTTTTCTAATTTTCATCTAATGTTTAGCCTTATTTTTTTGTGTTTCAACTTTAATCTATTTGCATTTCATTTTACAGAGAGTAAGTGTTTCTATGATAGCAATAGTTATAGAGATGGTTTCTTTCTGTTGTTGTTTGACCTCCACTTTTCTCCTAATAGCTCTTGATAGATGGTGATATCCAGTCGGACGTTAACAACAAGTACATGGAGATTATGAAAAGTGTGGAGGACGCCAAAAAACCTCCATCAAAAGACGATGTCTTGGCTGCTGCAGTAAATATGGAAAACCAAGCTTCTGGTGCAGATAAGGCTCTTGTAACGGCAGCAAAGGACCTGTTGACAAAGGCTTTTACTTTAGGTTAGTAAAAATATGGTGGATAGTTAAAAGGATTAGATGATAGGAAGTAGAAAGTGCTGTCATGGAAAAACTAAGATGGAAAGAATTGTGCTTGTTTTATCCTAAACAACGAGCGATGAGGATACACAATATAGTTGAAAAATGTATACACCTAATTGCAAGAACTTTGTCTTGACTACTGTAATTTAGTGGGAGCTGAGCTCTCTTTTTTGCAACGTCGTTCCCAGGGCCCTCTCCCTTCGCTTTTGGATGGGGCGGGAACGAGGTTGTCTCTTTTGTTATTCCTTTTTACTGGATTACTTAAGTTATTTTTTGCGTTTATTAGCTCCAAGAAACGAAGAAATCAGCAAGCATATCGTCGCTTCTCCTTCCATTCATGAGGAAACTCATTCTCTTCCCCAGACCCTTCTCAGCTTTCTAACGAAAAATCAAAGGCTCTGGCCGGACAGAAATCCAGCGTGAATATGATTGGTTGAAATAATTACATGCGCAATCAGCGATAAATATGCACAACTACTACGCAATGCTTTCGTTTTCCGGTTTTAGTTTTTTTGTTTCCGGTAAAACATGTGCACAATGCGCGGGAAAAGTGACAACATTCTACTATTTTAAGGGATATAAAATGCTGTGCGTGTCTATATAACTGTTATAGTTTGAGCAGTCATTAATTATGTATTTTTTAATTACAGCTGAAAAAGTCACTGGAAAGCAGAATGTAAGTTATATAGTCATTTAAATATGCATTGTCTATTTAATGAATTGGTCTTTCATTCATTCATTCATTTTTCATTGACTCTTTCGTTTTTATTTTATTTTATTAGCCTCGCCCCCCCCCCCCCCCCCCCCCAAAAAAAAGAAAAGAAAAAAAAAAAAAAGAGATTACACATTACATAAATTAAACAAAAAAGGCCAATATATAATTACTGTGGGTCCTTGTTCATCCCTTCTTCCATTCATTCATTCATTCATTCGTTCATTCATTCATCCATCCATTCATTCATTCATTCATTCATCCATCATTCATTCATTATTTCAATCATTCGTTCATGTATTCATTCATTATTTCATTCATTTTTTCATTCATCCATCCATCCATCCATCTATCCATTCATTCATCCTTCTATTCATCCATCCATCCATCCATCCATTCATTCATTCATTCATTCATTCATTCATTCATTCATTCATTCATCCACTCATTCATTCATTCATCCATTCATCCATCCATTCATTCATTCATCCACTCATTCATCCATCCATTCATTCATCCACTCATTCATTCATCCATTCATCCATTCATTCATCCATCCATTCATTCATTCATTCATTCATTCATTCATTCATTCATTCATTCATTCATTCATTCATTCATTATTACAATCATTTATTTAATAATTCATTCATTCACTTGTGTGCCTTGACTGTTTGATTGATTTATTCCCCGTTCTTATTCTCTAACCTCACCGTCCCGTATCTCCACAGGCTCCGTTGCAACTTGGTACAAACGTTGTCAACGAAGACGGCAAACGATATATCTTTGTAAAAAATACCAACGAAATAACCGTCAAATGTAAGGTCCTTCCGGTAAATGACGCACCTGAACTGACGTCATCCATAACCTACTTCCCGCCAGTGGAGTTCAACCTGACGAGCTCCAATGGATTTACAATCGGACAGATAACGACACGTAAGCCTTATCCATTTGGGGAGACACCTCCATCTTTAAGCGACATTCCTGCATTGATTAAAGACTCTGATAATAAAGTATTTGGTGTTGGGATATGTTGTACTAAACGAGACAGTCTAGGAGCGTATTATTGGAGACAGAACGCACAATCTTCATGGACAGAAGTTAATCTTACCAACACTGTAGAAAAAGGAAAACCTGTCGGAGAGAATGATATACTCTTGTTGGGGCCAACTGCTCAGTAAGTTCTTAGAAACAGTGTAATATTCTGCCCTCTGTATATTGATATTAATGAGATACGGGACCAGGCCAAGGTAACCCAGATCAGAGTGGGATATGTCAGTAGAATTGATCCCGCTTGCTCGCGGGTTGGGTGGTTGGGTCATTTATTACCATATTCAAATGACTTTGAATGCATGTACATGATATGGACGAGAGCCTTGAACAAAACACGATGTTAAACGGAACCCTTGCTGTCTTTTATCCCCGCGAAAATCAATCCAACAAGTTTTTCTTTTTTCCTTTATAAAAAGTGCAGCTAGGCATTTTAGCAACAGTCAGTAAATGTATTTGGGATCTATTTCTGTGGACAAGGGCTCAGTTTCCCATCATGCTTTGTTTCTAATAAAAAATGGCGCTTTTGCACATTGACCATTGCAAGAATGTTGTTGTAATAAACCTGTAATAAACCTGTTATAAACCTGTTATAAACTTGTTAAAAACCTGTTTTCACAAATAAGAAATACTAAGTAGCATAGCAGTGTAACACCCTCCTTGCTCTCAAAAATTCTATACGTCATAGTCAGCCTCATTCAATAATTGCTTATTATTCTGTACGTGTGTTTAGGCTGAAGTTCGAGCCAACCAATCATAGCATCTTTTGGACTAATACAGAAGCGGCAGAGTCAGCCAACCTCTTACTAGTGGCCTGGGACCAAAGTGACAATAAAACCTCTGGTATCCACAAGTTTACATTCCCTGTCAGCGGTAACGCGTCAATAAGCAGTACTCTTGCTTCAGCTTACTCCACTCGTAAAGGATGCGATGGAAAACCAGGCTCACGCGGTCAAATTGATGCGTGTGGTAAATGTGGAGGAGATGGGGAATGGTGTAAAGGATGTGACGGGGTAGCATTCTCTGGCGCTGTGATAGGTGAGAAGTTTTACTGTTTACTCAGATTAGTAAATACACAGGCAGCCCAACTAGGTAGTGGATCTGAGGAATTTTTTCAAAGCGAATATTTTATACCGCGCGCCAAGCTAAATAGAGCCCATTAAAAAAATATGTTGTTATTCTTTGAGCGCGCGGTTGGGCTTCCTGTGGTCATTTGTTTGTTGTGCGTAATCGCATGCGTTTCTCACTCACGACAGAAATCACCTAAAATCGAATAAAGTTGAGAGAGTTGTATTATAATACTACCCTCTTCGACACCGCGTGAGTTGTCGAGCAAATCGCGTGCAAAAAGCCACAGGAATCCCTGTGGCCCTGATTTCTGTCGTGAGTGAGAAACGCATGCGATTACGCACAACAAACAATCATATTTTTGTTGCCTTGTTCCCGGAAAATAATTTGAAAATGGTCCCTGTTCCCTGTTCCCTGAAAATAAATGCTTCTGTTTCCTTGTTCCCTAGAACTCCTGGGAGAGGCTCATTTTGTTTAATTTGAGAATGGTCCCTGTTCCCCGAAAATAGATGCTTCTGTTTCCTTGTCGCCTAGAACTCCTGGGAGAGGCTCATTTTGTTTTGTCTTTTTAACAGATCATTGTGGTAACTGTACTGGAAATTCTACTGGAAAAAAGTTCAATTTCCTCAAGGACTGTGGGGGAGGATGTGGTACGTCTTTTAAGGATAACTGTGATGTTTGCCAACAATATGGCCAAGTTAGAAACTTTACCGACTGTGCAGGGAAATGCTTTGGAGAAGCAATTGAAAACAGGTTAGCTGGAAGACACATTTAGTTATCAATGCATTCACTCCACTCCAATAGATTTTCATTTGCTCTCATTAAACAATCTCAGCCTCGATAGCGTGTAATATATTATTTGAAATCTGACTACAGCCCGTGGCATTTTGAAGTGTTTCAATTGTTTGATAATGTCTACATTCCTTTAACTACCGCTAGCTGTAGTCAAATTGTAAAGAATATATTACACGCTATTGAGGCTGAGGTTGTGGACGTGAACCATGAAAAGGTCCGTTATTTACGTGTGGTACGTAAATTACGTCTTAAATTTTGTATATTTTCTTGCTTTTTCGGGTGTTCCTTTTCCACTCTTTTTCTTTCTTGCTTACACTCTCTTTGTGTTCCATATCGTACTTTTGCCTTTCCCATTCTCTTATATTTATTCACCAATCAAACATATTTACTTTTTCATTGCTTTAGTTGCGGTCACTGTGTTCTTGGCTCAACTGGAAAACCTGAAACTTTCGGCCAGGATAAATGTGGTGTTTGTGGAGGCTCCAATTCGACATGTCTCGACTGTGCAGGGACCCCTAAGGGGACCAAATCTATAGACACATGTGGAAACTGTCTTGAGCCCACGGACGCTAGATACGATGCAGAATGTGTTAAATTGACTAATATGGATCCTATCAGCGGAGATACCCAAGAGTCCAACACCGTTAAAGTCACTGGAGCTGGCCTTCAAAATTACAAAACTGCATCTTGTCAGTTTCAAACTACGTAAGTAAGCCATACAGGAATTACTCTGTTAGCAAAAGTCTATTTCTCCTACCCTTGTCGCTGTAAGCCATACAGGAATTACTTGTCGCTGTAAGCCATACAGGAATTACTTGTCACTGTAAGCCATACAGGAATTACTCTGTTAGCAGAAGTCTCCTACCCTTGTCGCTCTAATGGTGAGAAAACAATTATAGCCTCTGCTTGCAGGGTATGCAGGGGATCGATAATTTCAACCAAACGTTAAGATAACTAGTCCCAACTAGGAAATGTCTGTCCACAGTTCTCTGCCTCATATCAAAAGGTAGACGTGCTTTTGCATCGAAGCGAGACAAACGTTGCGTATCAAATAACAAACATTTATATAGCGCCTATCCAATCCTGTCCTAAGATATGCCTATTGTTCTGTTGAGATCTCAACCTGTTAAAAAATAAAAATCTCGAGCGCTAATCAAAGTCTTTTGTTACTTCTCACCTACAATACCATATATGGTAATGTCATTGTTTTCAAGATTGCATACGGTATTTCTGATACGGAGCTTGCAATGATAGAGACCTTTTTAACACCTTGGGCAATTATTCATATAGAAAGGCTTTCGTATGACTGTGAAAAAGGCACGGTCACCGCACGGCACAGATACGGCAGAAAATTCGAACGTTTTTATAGAAACCATGGCAATGAAGCAGTCACGGCACTGCACGTCCGTTTCACAGTCATACGAAAACCGCTCTATCATTGCAAGCTCACCGTTCGTCTCAATGTAGACTGCGAGCAGTCACTACTTTTCCCTCCGGATTCAGAAAATTTTAACTTTAATAAAACGAGCGAGCGGGGATTAGGGGCGAGTAGGGGAGGGGAGGAGGGGAGAGGAAAATCTTTTTGACCCCAATCCCCGCTCGTCCGTGTTTTATTTAAATGCTCATTTTTCTCTTGGCCTCGGAATCTTGAGGGAAAAGAAAGGACTGTTCGCAGTCTATCTCAATGCGATACAAGACTTCCTTTGAAAATAACCATGTTTGTGGAAAAATTTAAAAAGAAAGTTTTTGAATGACAAAGACTTCCAGTTCCCTTGAGAGAAAAGCTTCATTGTTTTGACCACAAACATGGCTGACAAGAAATCCCTCTAAATCTTACGTTACTAATCAACAGATATGATATGACAGACGTTGTACTTGCCAAAAAAGAAATATCCTTCAAAATCCCCCCAAGTGTACCTGTCGGGACCTACACACTCAGATGCAAGTTTGACAGCCTCGAAACCTTCTACGACAGCCAGAACAACTTTACTTTATACAGCAGAACGTCTATCAAAGTAAACAGTATATCACCCAATGAATCCGAAGCAGACACTGCGCCAGTCAATGTTACAATTACAGGCACCGGTTTTCCAAATACAGGATACATTAGATGTATTACAGATGTGGATTTTAACTTTCCCGCCATACTTATCGACGATACGAGAGTTGTATGTCTTGTTGGTAAATTGAAAAAGTCCAGGAAATTTAAATTGTATCCTCAGTTTGGGGCGGCTGATTTGTACATTAATCCAACGGCTCCTCAGTTTGGTATGTACGTTTGGTCACCACATCCCGTCTCTGCGACGTTCACTCAGAATCTTCAATCACTGCTTCTAGTAATGAACAAACCGGCTAAACACGATAGCGAATCGTGTGTTGGACTCTTCACCGACACATCAAAGTTTGGATCCGATAGTGCGTGTATCCTTAATACCCCACAATCACTGTACATTGACCTGATTGGGAAACCCACTATAGCTCCTGGAGATAGCATTTCTTTCGTGGAGGGCAAGTTATCGCGAATGTTTGAAGACTATACAAAACCGAAGACTGGAACAAAGCCACTGACTGTCCAGAAACCTCCTAAAGACGTTGTACCTGTAGCTGTTTTAGCCGGTCCTAATAAAGTTGGTAAGTGACAGCTAGCCATGATAATGTAGTCATAAACACACATACAACTAATCAATTATTTGAAGAACCTGTAATACAAAAATCCCGAAATCCTTTGCAGCTTTAAGAGTGTTCACTATTGTTTCGGTATAAATACACAAGTTATTATAGAAAATCACATACAACTAATCAATTATTTGAAGAACCTGTAATACAAAAATCCCGAAATCCTTTGCAGCTTTAAGAGTGTTCACTATTGTTTCGGTATAAATACACAAGTTATTATAGAAAATCGCGGTGATTGGTCGAGAAATTTACACTATTTCTCGATAATCACCTACAGCGTTTCGCGCGCTTTTAGAAATAACAAATCAACAGTTTGTCGATGGTTAAAAAGGCCGATTATTTTTACTTTTTGAAATAATAACTTTTGTATTTATACTAAAACAATTATCCACCTTTGCAGGCCGAGTTAATATCGGTGAATAACAACCTTGACACCGTCTCCGTCATAATTGTTAATTATTAATATTTCCTACATTGTGCGCCGGTATAGTTTGCAAATTGCACTGTGTACTCATTTCTCCATTGCTTGTTCCTTCCCAGGTGCATGTGGTGAAGTAGTACTCGACGCTTCTGCGTCATACGGTGCTGGCGGACGAGAGCTGGCTTTTAATTGGACCGCTTCTTGGACTTCAGGCCAGGTGCTAGGTGACTTAACTGCCAACGCTACTAAAGATATATCAGATATTCAAACAATGCTAGGAAAACTTAAAGACTTCTCGCCTAGAGTCAAGTTTACAAAAGAAAACATAGCACTAGGCTCTAAATACCAGTTTGGCGTTAAAGTGACTAACTTCCTGGGAACTGCCAGTACTATAAGTACATTGGTGGTTGTGAGAGAGAACAAGGAACTGCCTGTGATCGATGCTGGACAAGCCAGAAGAAAGGTGAAGGCATCCCGTGACGTTAGAATACAAGGTATGTAGACAACTTGAACACGGCTGAGTAGTGGTTACTCAAATAACTGAGTAAATTGATGCCTGCACAGTTACTCACTGCAAAAACGGCTGTGTAGTGGTTACTCATATAACTGTTTAAATCGATGCCTGCACAGTTACTCACTGCAAAAACGGCTGAGTAGTGGTTACTCATTTAACTGAGTAAATCGATGCATCCACAGTTACTCACTGCAAAAACTACTGAGTAGTGGTTACTGAAATAACTGTTTAAATCGATGCCTGTACAGTTACTCACTGCAAAAACGGCTGAGTAGTGCATGTTACTCATATAACTGAGTTAATAATATACATGAAAAAATTTCTCCATTCTGATTGGCTGAGAGCAGTGCAGAAAAAAGGAAATCAAGTGCAGAAAAAAGGAAATCAAGTGCAGAAAAAAGGAAATCAAGTGCAGAAAAAAGGAAATCAAATGGAAATTTAAGCATTGTGATTGTCTAATAAACAATGAAACATCAAATGAGCCAATCACGAAAGAGCTAAAAAATTGCGGAAAATTCAATGCCTGTCAAAAACAAACATGGCGGGTGTTTCAAGATTTTCCGTCGCAAATGAAATCATCAATCACATTCGTGTGACCTTGACCGAGTACGGTCTCGTGCAATTTGAACTCTTTGAAAAACACAGTCGTGCGAATTAATCCCAAATTGAACTCGAAACCATATGATTACCTATACAAATCGATGCATCCACAGTAACTCACTGCAAAAACGACTGAGTAGTGGTTACTCAACTAACTGAGTAAATCGATGCATCCATTAATTAATTATTTATTATTAAATTAATTATTTTTGTGTATTTTTGTAGTCACCCCAATATTGTCGCCATGTCTGAATCCCAATGATGTTGCCTCCAATGTCTTGTTCACGTGGGAAATAGATGCTGTTGGAGTTGACCTTGGTATCGCAGATAAACCGATGCTGATTATTAAAGCAGGATCACTTCAAGGAGGAAAGGTAACTTAGACAAATATTTATATAAGGCCCGGGGGAGGGGGGGACCACGACGCAAAGTGCACTCAAAAATGAGCGTGTTTGGTACTCTCATGGAGCACGGTTTTTAGCCAATCAACGTGAGTGTACTATCACAATTATTAATAATTCAATATAATTGTCATTAGACCAGTTTCATGTTATCTAGCACCGCTGTACTATTTGACAAAGGGCGCATTTACACAGGGAGAGCCCGATCAATTCAGAGTAAATTCAAATGTGTTTTCTATTGTTAAGCGATAACATTTTTTCGTGCTTTGCTTGGGATTTATGAATATTTTGACAACATATCAAGGCATAAGCGGAGGTCAAACGGCTATGATAGTTGAAGGCGTCTCAACTATCATCAACTATCCTGTACGCACGGTCAAACGGCAAAAACTATCATCGACTATCATGTGAAATTTGAACATGTTCAAACTCTATGATAGTCCATGATAGTCGATGATAGTGCATGATAGTTGGTGGTCAAACGCACATGATAGTTGGAACTATCATCAACTATCATGAACTATCATTGTCGTTTGACCGAGGCTTTAGCCTGTGTAAATGCGCCTTCTGTCAAATAGTACAGCGGTTTTAGATAACATGAAAATGGAGTACTATTTTGTTCTGTTAGGAATACACCCTGACTGTACGTGCGTCAATGGCGTCAGACCAAAATCTCTACAGCACCAAGAACATTGTGCTAGAGGTAGAACGCAGCGCTCTAATAGCAGCTGTTGATGGTGGTTCATACCAAGTAGTAGGAGCAACAGGAACATTGAAGCTTGACGCCAGTACCTCTAGAGATCCTGATGGTTCGTCTGAGGCACAGTGGTATAACTGGAAATGCCAAGATTCTAGTAACCCTTGCTTTGTTCCTGATTCTGATAATGCTGGTAAACAAAAACGGCTTGTTATGCCCTCGACCGCTGTCGTTACCCTGGACGTTGCCAAGACATTGAAGTCAAACAAAGAGTATGTGGTCATCATTATGATTTGTCATCTGATCATCATCATTATCATTATTGTTATCATCGTAATCATTATTGTTATCATTGTAATCATTACTATCTTTTTATTGTCATCATCATCATCATCGTTGTCATGTGATTATTATCTAATCATCATCATAATCATTATTGTTATCATCGTTGTTATCATCATCAACATGTCTTGTCATCATAATCATTATTGTTGTGAATAGCGTTGTCGTTGTTGTCATTATTGTTAACATTATGTTGTCGATTATCATCGTTATCATCTTTTTGTCTTGATCATCATCTTATTATTGTCATCGTTATGTTCACGATTATCATCATTATCATTATCATCATCATCATCATTGTCATCATCATCATTCTTTATCATTCAGTACCATTACCACCATCATAGTCATTGCTATCATCATCATCATCATCATCATCATCATCATCATCATCATCATTCTTTATCATTCAGTACCATTACCACCATCATAGTCATTGCTATCATCATCACCATTGTCATCATCATCATTCTTTATCATTCAGTACCATTACCACCATCATAGTCATTGCTATCATCATCATCATCATCATCATCATCATCATCATCATCATCATTCTTTATCATTCAGTACCATTACCACCATCATAGTCATTGCTATCATCATCACCATGATCATGATCATTCTTTATCATTCAGTACCATTATCACCATCATAGTCATTGCTATCATCATCATCATCATCATCATCATCATCATCATTCTTTATCATACAGTACCATTACCACCATCATAGTCATTGCTATCATCATCATCATGATAATCTTCACTATCTTCTACACCAAGCCGTTGTCCATGATGAGAATCATGTGAATGTTTGTTTCTTTCCATTCAGATACACATTCACGATGACGTACAACAAGGGATCAAGAAAGGCGTCCAAAAAAGTGGTCGTCAAAGTCGAGCCAGGAAACCCACCTAAGCTGATCATAACACAACAAGTAGAACTTAAACAAAATCCTACAGAACCCATTATTATTAAGGCATATGCTGAAAGCACAATGGCTTCAACATCCGTTCGCTGGGACTCTGTCGAGGACGATGAGTGTGGTTACATCGACTTGAGAAAGAAAGGAGTCGCGTTGACAGATACAAGTTTTACTTTAGTGAAAGATAAGGACGCGGCTGTTGTCACCAGTAGTTTTGCCCTGGTATTAGCTGCTAAAAGCCTTGCCGATGGAGTTTGTTATAAGTTTAGAGTTAATGTTTCTCACTCAGACTCGTCTGCAATCGGTGAGACGATCATTGTTACCAACGCTGCTCCTTCACAAGGTACGAATATATACACCTAATTCAAATATGGTTGAAGGGGGGATTGGCAAGATTGGGGGGGGGGGGGGGGGTCGGGGGGCTGGTGAAATTTCTAAAACATCATCCCAAAAATTCCTGCCCCTCCCCAAATCCAAGCTCAAAAAAGTGTGGCCCTCTTCAGATTCAAGCCCAAAAAGTAGTCCTCCCTTAAATGTAAGCTCAAACATTTTTGGCCCTCCCCAAACCGAAGCCCAAAAAATCTTAGCCCCCCCCCCCTAAAAGTACCGGCCCTCCCCCACAGTAAGTAATGACCGCTCCCTTATTCCTTTGTAAATTACCCCAACAATGCCTCGACCGTTCAGCGATGACCTTAGATGGGTGTCTTGAAGGCTTCGCTGAACGGTGGAGGCTTTGTTTGAGTAATTAAGAAAGGAATAAGAAGAAATTCGTATCATCAACAGTTGCTTTCGGTCCAATCTTTCGTATACATACTTGCTAATGGAGTATTTTCTCGTTCAGGTTCACTAGAGGTCAGCCCTACTAACGGTACAGCTACAGAGACTCTTTTCACCGTCAGTGCCCCTAATGGATGGTCAGACGATCCAGAGGATTTACCTTTACAATACCAGTTTGGATACTTTAGTGCAGATCAAGAGGAAGTCTTGAACTTCTTTGGAGAAGCGACTATCTTAGAGGAGATCAAGTTCCCACCAGGTAAAACAAGCTTTTTTATTATTTGTTTTTGTTCTGGTTTAAGCATCATCGTTTATTTATCTAGATTGCTTCATTACTACATTAAACCATTCATTCAGTCATTCATTCATCCATTCATTCGCTTTTTCGTTCGTTTATATATTCCTTTCTTTTATCATAAGTTTTTTCATTCATACCTCCCTCTCTTCCTGTCGTCTTTCCTTTATTTATTCACTCATCCATCCATCCATGCCTTCCCTCCTTTTTCCCTTTCTTCCGTCATTTATTCATCCTACTCATGTCCTCCTTTGTTGCCTTCCCTCATCGTTCTTTCCATTCATCCATTCATCGATTGTTTTTCTCCCCTTATATTCATTTATTTATCCATACATATTTCCATCTATTCCTCCTTCCTTCATTCCATCGCTCTCTCCTTCCATCCTTTCCTCTCTCTCCTTCATCTCCTTCAATCAATTGCTTTTTTTCATTCGTCTTTCTTTTATTCATTCATTTATTCATCCATCCATCCCTCTATCCCTTCCTCCCTCTTCCATCCATTGCTTTCTTTTGTTCTTCTTGCTTTTATTCATTTGTTTATCCATCCATCCATCCATCTATCCCTTCCTTCCTTTTTTCATTCATTCATCCATTCATTTTTTCATTTATTCATCCATCCATCCATTTATTCATTCATTTATTCATTCATTTATTCATTCCTTCTTTCATTAATTCATTCATCCATTCATTTATTAATTCATTCATCCATTCATTCATCCATTCATTCATCCATTCATTCATCCATCCATTCATTCATTCATCCATCCATTCATTCATTCATTCTTTCATTTATTCTTTCTTTCATTTATTCATTATTATTAATTTTCTATATTATAGGTGACCCAGATAAAGCCAATTCTCTCAAAGTTTTCGTGGATGTTATGGACGGCCTTGGAGCGGTTACCCGCCAAACTACCACCATCACTGTCATGCCCAAGGAAATCACTGAGGCGTTTTTAGAAGAATCTCAAGCGGAAGTACTAAAATCGTTAGATAGTGGAGACTGGAACAAGGCTTTAGGTAATTGACGGACCATTAGATTTTTGAGGAGGGGAGGGGGGGGGGGGAGATTGTTGGGCAATTTTTTTTTTTGCATGATAGTTTTTTCCCATTCTACGTATGTACAGGAATTTTTTTTCAACTTACACGAATATTTTTTTTTTGTCATTGTTGCTGTGCGCGATTTTTTTTTCTCTCTTTAAGGCTGTGCTCAAGTATTTGCCCAACCCCCACCCCCTCAAATATCTAATGGTCCGTCCCTAAGAAAAATACATTTTAATTGTAAATTTGATCTATCCCTCCTTCCCGTATTTGAATTTGTTCATATTTCAAATGTTACAATGCGCAATGTAAGCATCAAACATTATTATTATTAAATGAAAAATAATTCCTAGTAATTTTTCTTGATGAGCTTCGCTTTTTGGGTAAACTAGACAATAAATAACTCTAAATACGTAAAAAAAAAAATAATTCGGGACTTCAACGGGAATTTTTTTCGGGCTTCTATAATTGCAATTGCATAAATTGCTTATTTCTCCGCGACGATCAAAATCATACACACAAATAACTCTAAATAATACTAACGTAGTGTACTACTTGGCGATCTCGCTTCGAAGCGCGCAAAGGATTATCAAAACGAATATAATGTTATTCGCTTGTCTCACGAATTTCGAAGATTTTGGCCGCGGTGTTTCGACTGCTACTGTTAGTGTTCATCAGGCGATGGGTAGTTTAGAATGAGGGAAGATCATATATGGGCGATTTTTTACCAAATTGAAATATCGTTTAGGATTCGTTAAAAAAAACAATAGATTCTTTCCAAATAATAGTCCTTTTCACAGTTCCGCCTCAGTGACCACGAATAATAGTTCCAAGTCGAGGTTCGCGTTGCTACGTAAATTAAACTATAATTTTGCTATGTGCATCAACTCGAACCTCGACTTGAAACTATTATTCGTGGTCACTGAACGGAACTGTGAAAAGGACTATTTGCGTAAACCTAAAGCCTAGTTTTCACTAGCGACGCAAGCACAAGCGCAAACACAAGCGCAAGTGCAAGAGACCTTATTTCGTCGTGAAAACCGTTTGACACAGTGATAACGCAAGCGTAAGATATCAAAAAATTCCTTTTTTCTTGCGTTTGCGCTTGTGCTTGCGCGTGACACTAATGAATAGTTTGTTTGCGCTTGCGCTTATTCACGTCTCGTTTTCACATGCTTGTGCTTGCGCTTGCGTTTGCGCTTGCGTTGCGTCGCTAGTGAAAACCAGGCTTAACTAAACAATATCGGCGCTGTCTAACTGGGATCAACAAAAACGCCGCTTTTGAAAGTCTAACTGTCTTATAAACCTCTCGTCGGAGTCACCATATCTACTTTTCTGGACAATGTTTTTGAATAAGGCTGAAAGATATGTAAATGTTTTCTTTTTTTTCCAGGTAACATTGGAGCAATCATGTCCACGGTTAATGCTGGCGGCAAAAAAGACGCTAACAAGACCAAAGCTATCACAGCTATGAAAGAAGCATTTGCTAGTAGGGTAAGTATATGATACTCCAGTTTCACGTTATCTAGTACCGCTGTACTATTTGACTAAAGGCGCATTTGCACAGGCTAAGCCTCGATTTGTTGTAAAAATATTCAAAATATTTGTTGTCAAAATATATATTCACAAATTCCTTACTACTGCTTTATAATAGAAAACACATTTACTCCGAATTATCTCTGTTCAAATGCGTATTTTGTCAAATTGTACAGCGGTGCTAGATAGCATGAAACTGGAGTATTGTGGATATTTAAGACCAATAACAGATAGCATGAAATTGGAGTATTGTGGATATTTAAGACCAATAACAGATAGCATGAAATTGGAGTATTGTGGATATTTAAGACCAATAGCAGATAGCATGAAATTGGAGTATTGTGGATATTTAAGACCAATAACAGATAGCATGAAATTGGAGTATTGTGGATATTTAAGACCAATAACAGATAGCATGAAATTGGAGTATTGTGGATATTTAAGACCAATAACAGATAGCATGAAATTGGAGTATTGTGGATATTTAAGACCAATAGCAGATAGCATGAAATTGGAGTATTGTGGATATTTAAGACCAATAGCAGATAGCATGAAACTGGAGTATTGTGGATATTTAAGACCAATAACAGATAGCATGAAATTGGAGTATTGTGGATATTTAAGACCAATAACCACTAGCAAGAACGTGTAGCCACACCTACAAACAATGTAATGTGCACAAGATATGATTTTTCGAACGTTTTTCAAATAATTGTAACATTTATTGAATGAGTGATATATGTTTCTTGTAGAACTTTGTTAAATTGTAACAATTATTATAATTCGAACTTACCGTACTTTGTTCCATTCCATGTTATAGACACTTAGCATTCTAAAGATTGGCGGTTTAACGAGTGATTCAGGATCAAAGGATTTCCTATACGATCAAATGAGCTCCATTACTGAAGGGGGTACTGCTCTTAGTTCGAATACCAAAACGGAAATATCCGGCACGGTGTTCACCATAGAAACGGGCAAGAAAAGTGGAAGTAAAAGACGACGACGACGTGCGGCTGAAGTTTCTTCATCAGTCAAGCCCTACACTGTCACTCAAGTACGTACAAATGGCCTCAAATAACAAATAGGTGGACGTACAGTGACGTATTTTGTTTTGCCAACCAACCATTGTTATAGGTGGACGTACAGTGACGTATTTTGTTTTGCCAACCAACCATTGTTATAGGTGGACGTACAGTGACGTATTTTGTTTTGCCAACCAACCATTGTTATAGGTGGACGTACAGTGACGTATTTTGTTTTGCCAACCAACCATTGTTATAGGTGGACGTACAGTGACGTATATTGTTATGGTTTGTCAACCGACCATTGTTATCAGAACAAAGAATATTACAAAATCTATTGTAAAAATGGTTGGCAAATTAGCATCACAATACCAGCACTTGTAAACACAACGCTCACCTATTGTGGTCTATGTGTGGACTTGATACTATCGAAATCACTGGAGTGGTAAAATGCTTGTTCAGTTGAAATCCTGTGTTGTTTATATACCATTTGATCGCTTCTAGCCAATTATTTTGTTCAAAATAGTCATGTGGTACAAAGAAAAAACACCTCCAAGGCTGAATTTCAAGCGGACGTTTAACCACTCTAGTGATTTTCATGGTAGAAGACAGATGCATTAAATTAAAAACTTCTTCGAACACAGTCTACGTAATCCATTAAAAACTCAGTAAAAAAAAAGTAGTACTCAACGGAGGAGGAGCCTCTGGCATCTCCCTTGTAAACAAGAATTGATTCCAATTGTTTCATATTCTTTAACTTTCAGGCTAAAAGTGCTTTGTCACTTCAAAGTAATCTAATCGATCCCGCAGTTTACGACTCCACCAACATGAACCTTAAATCTCAATTCCTGGCTGTTGTGGATTCGACTGGCAAGAAAGTATGCGCTGGTTTGGCTGTTGGTATGGCTGCTGCGACTGTCCAAGACAAACTACTAGTCCTACGGAGCGAGAAAAACTCATTTGCAAATGTTGGTCAGACCTTCATCGACATGGCTTGCAATGATTGTCCAGGTAGCCTGGAAAAGAGTGCCAAAGTTAAGCTTGGTACAGCCCTGCAAAGTAAGTACGCTTCCTGGGATTGTTCTGGTGGTGCTAAACTATGTTCAGGTGCCTGCCTGGTCACGTCCCAGCAGACCAATGACTTATTAAGTAAAAGTGATCCTGCTAAGTTAACGTTGACCAGTGTAGTGGATATGAAGCTGTACAACCCATCAACGTATGCAGACATCGTGGTTAGTGGTCTAGCATCGCCTGTGATTTATCATCTACCAGTATTGAATGTAACCATCAACAAGCCTTTCTTTGAGGTAGGCCGGTATTTGTTTATTTATGTATTTATAAACTTTGCCCCTCGTTGAGCTATAGGGTATCCCCACAGAGATAACGGTGACCCAAAATGTGTTATCATTGTTCACTTGTTCAGTTTTTTTCAGGTTTTTGTTTATCTAATGGTTGCCTGTTTGTTTGTGTGTTTGTTTGTGTGTTTGTTTGTTTGACTGTGTTTGTTTGTCTGTTTGATTGGTTGCCTGCCTGTTTGTTTGTTTGTTTCGGTTTGTTTGCTTGTTTGTTTGCTTGCAGTTTGTTTGTGTGTTTGTTTGTTTGTTTGTTTGTGTGTTTGTTTGTTTCGGTTTGTTTGCTTGTTTGTTTGGTTTGGTTGGTTGGTTGTTTGGTTGCCTGTTTGCTTGTTTGTTTGGTTGCCTTTTTGTGTCATTGTTTGCTTGTTTGTTTGTTTGTTTGTTTGTTTGTTTGTTTATTTGTCTGTTTGTTTGCTTGTTTGTTTGGTTGCCTTTTTGTCTGTTTGTATTTGTTTGTTTGTCTGTTTGATTATTTGTTTCCTTCTTTGTTTGTTTGGTTGTTTGGTTGTCTGTTTGCTTGTTTGTTTGTTTGATTATTTGTTTCCTTGCTTGTTTGTTTGTTTGCTTGCTTGCTTGCTTTTTTGTTTGTTTGTTTGTTTGTTTGTTTGCGTGCTTGTTTGTCTGTCTGTTTGTTTGTTTCCTTGTTTGTTTGGTGGCCTGTTTGTGTGTTTGTCTGTCTGTTTGTTTGTTTGAATGTCTGCCTGTTTGTTTGTTTGTTTGTTTGTCTGTTTGTCTGTGTGTTTGTTTGTTGTTTTGGTTTGTTGTTGTTGATTGTTATTCCATTCTTTTCCAGTGCAACAGATGGGATAGTTCTTCCTGGACAAGAACAGGTTGTGTCACTACACCTACATATGTCGTCGAGAACGGTACCAATGTAAAGTACGTTGAGTGTAACTGTACTACGCTGGGTTACACTGCCGCTTTCCAGACCGACACCCCACCACCAACACCATCGCCGGCACCAAACACCGTACCGACCACAGCCACACTGGTGAAAGTACGACGAGTCATACTTGCGTTACAAGCAGATTACAACACTCTTGTCACGCCGGGTAAACTGAATCAGTTGATTGAAGATGTCACGCTAACTATTGCCAAAACTATGAACATCAATGAGTCACGCATTACCAACATGACGTTCACCGAAGGAAGCATCATCGTGAAGTTTGTGTTACTCCCTAGCTCTTCTGATTCAGAATCGAGCTTGACCTCAACTTTGGCGTTGTTGGAATCTGCTGTCAAAGGGAATAAATTTACTGTTACCCTGTCCGATGGAACTGTCCTTAAAGCCGACCCAGAGTCCTTTGCGTCGAGTGTTGGAGATGTTGATCCTACACTGCCTACCCCAACTAACATAGTTCCAACAGAGAAGGACTCGTCGTTGACTGAAGGAGAGATCATTGCCATTTCATGTGCCTGTGCTGGGGTTGTTTTGTTGATATTCATTGTTATTCTGGTCTATTGGTGGAAGAAAAAACATAGCTCTCACTGTTTTAAGGTGTCGCCAGCTGTGTCAGAAGCCAGTCTACAACAACAGAATATGGAAATGAGGCACCGAAGTTCAGGTGAGCAATGATAAAATCATTATAAAAATAATAATAATAATAGTAATAAACTGTATTTTACGTCGGAAGTCCCTTTAGCCGAAGCTAGTCTTCCAGAGAGCCGACGGTGCGTTCATTTTACTTCCATCTCTCCATCAGTGCTCCGTTTTACGGGGTATTTAAAGCTACTTAAAGCTACACGGAAAGAAGAGAAGTTGAAGCAAGGATGCCAGGTCACTGGGAATTGAACTGGACATCTCTCGCACCGAAAGCCGCGCACTAGCCAACAGTGCCATCCTTGTGCCATTATCGTCGTCTTCATCATTATCACTATCATCATCATCATTATCGTTTTCTTCTTCTTCATCATCATCATCATCATCATCGTCATCATCATCGTCATCATCATCATCATCATCATGACCATAATCTTCAACGATGGAAACTTTTTTGCTATATAGGGAACTCAATATACTATAAGTTGGAATTTCAATTCCTGGAAGAATTAACCTTTTCTATTTTCCAGGAAATCCGGAAATCGGCCAAGTCAACCAAGCCTGGTAATTTGTGCGATTTGTATTGATTAATATATATTCGTATGACATAAATATGTTTATTATATATCCTATTCAAACTCGTTTTCTTATTGGTCGAGAGCACGTCACGTGGAGGGAAATAAATCGATCTATTCCCCGCGCGGGTAATAAATCCACGTGAGAGGGGAATAAATCCACGTGATCAG
The DNA here is from genome assembly GCA_949775045.1 of Metridium senile. Lineage (NCBI taxonomy): Eukaryota > Metazoa > Cnidaria > Anthozoa > Actiniaria > Metridiidae > Metridium > Metridium senile. Next base: position 6,106,897 of record OX459100.1, read on the forward strand.
GTCAAAGTCCATCGAAAGTTCGTGTGGCGCGTTTGCAAACCATCTTGTTTTCAGTCATGGCCACTCGTTTTTGTAAGAGAAGCGAGAAAGAAATTCAGCAACTGATAAGAGATAATTTTTCTTCGTTTGAATAGGGTATATAATAAAACACTTAATGACTGATCCCTCGGGAAATCAGTTAGTTTTGTTTCCCTCGAATCTCGGCCGGAGCCTCGGGAAACATTGAGATTCTCGGGAAACAAAACTAACTGTTTCCCTCGGGACCATTAAGTGCTTAATATTATAAATATCATGATAATTCTAAAAAGCTAATTTCCTCTTAACGTTAAATTAAGGCTGCTACATTTTGGGCTATAACATTAGTCCCTTTCACAGCTCATGTTTCAAAATAAAGGCTGGGAAAGGGACTATTCAAAAGTGAATTTGTAAAAAGCAAATGTTTTGCTGTAAATAAAGCTTTTTTGTCATATGACACGTATCTTGCCCGGCGCGCGCTCTCTTCCGTACAGCTTTTTTCACCTGGACCGTACAGACACGGACGGACCCGCTACTCGAAATGGCTTCCTCAATCAACCAAACTAAATCAAAAAGAGTGGGTCATATGATAAAAAAACGTATTGACTGAGTTAGGTCGGGCCGTACGGGAAAATATTTGGCTCTTGGTCATTTGTACGTCATGACCGCGAGTCAAATATTTTCCAATACGGCCCTCCCACTCAGTCAATAAGTACTTTTTATAAGTATTATTTTATTGAACTTATGTTAACCTTAAAGCCTAAGTTAAATCAATCAGATAACTTCTGTAAATATTCACTTTATAATATAACCTTTTGCGTTCATAATATTGAAAATGTGTTTTTGTAAATTGTTTTATATAAAATATTTCTTGAAATAATTAAATCACTAGCACTGTCCACATTTCTGTCTTATATTTGCTCCCTCATTAGCTAACTAGATTAGATTAAAATATAATTTAAACTTCTAAATAATAGAACTAAATTATTTGGATGCAAAAACATAGGATGTAATTAAATAAAACCTTTTGTAAACCAGCTAAATGCACAGTTGTAACACTTATTGAATGTCTCTGTTAGATTATTGATCATGCAACTTTTTACTCATCCCTTACTTACGTTTCGTCCTTGCTTATGTACTCGCTCTATTCCATTGTTCACTCGAAGTTTGTTCCTTGCCTCCTTTTCTTTCTCCTTTCCTTTATCCCTTCCTTCCTTCCTTCTTTCCTTTCTTTTTTCCTTCCTTCTTTCCTTCCTTCCTTTCTTCCTTCTACCTTCCTTCCTTCCTTTCTTCCTTCTACCTTCCTTCCTTCCTTCTTTCCTTCCTTCTATCTTCCGCACTTCCTTCCTTCCTTCCTTCCTTCTTTCCTTCTACCTTCCTTCCTTCCTTCCTTCCTTCCTTCTTTCCTTCCTTCTACCTTCCTACCTACCTTCCTGCATTAATTGTTTTATGTTTGTGATTTGATTTGTATTTCGTTATTTATTTATTTTATTTTGTAACGTTAATAATTACTAATTCCTTTTTACAGAAACATATCAGTGTCTATGTCACAATCAAGTCATATGCTGCAATATGCAAGTCACGTGCAGTCAACCACATTTGTATACTTAATTTAATAGTGAGAACTACACCTATATGAACAAAACAAGGGAATAACAGATCAATGAACAAAAAGATAGATAGACCGACTAGATAGACCGACTAGATAGACCAACTAGATAGACTGACTAGATAGACCAACTAGATAGACCAACTAGATAGACTGACTAGATAGACCAACTAGATAGACCGACTAGATAGACCAACTAGATAGACCGACTAGATAGACCAACTAGATAGACTGACTAGATAGACCAACTAGATAGACCAACTAGATAGACTGACTAGATAGACCAACTAGATAGACCAACTAGATAGACCAACTAGATAGACCAACTAGATAGACTGACCAGATAGACCAACTAGATAGACCGACTAGATAGACCAACTAGATAGACCAACTAGATAGACTGACTAGATAGACCAACTAGATAGACCGACTAGATAGACCAACTAGATAGACTGACTAGATAGACCAACTAGATAGACCGACTAGATAGACCAACTAGATAGACCAACTAGATATACCAACTAGATAGACTGACTAGATAGACTGACTAGATAGACCGACTAGATAGACCGACTAGATAGACAGACAGACAGAGCGACAGGCAGACAGACAGACAGATAGGCAAACAAACAAGAATATCTAATAATGCACTTTACCAAGAGAGGATAAATATTTAAACTCTCTTGACTTTACTAATTACTGCACGAAGAACACCAATCAAGCAAAATCACAACTATCTGCAACCATGTTCAAAATACTTGTGGCATTTTTTTCAAACAAAGGAAAACATCAGCCTTTTCCCCATTACCCCTGAGGCCCTCAGCATGTGTAAAAACATTTTGAAGACCAAGCAAACCTGGTTGATTTGAGGGTTTTTGATCATCAAAAGCATATTTCTTGTTTACATCTGAAAAGCGAAGACACTGGTAGAGCTTCTTGTAAAAATATTACAAAAGTCCCAACAATTTTGAAAATGGATGTAGATGATTTGCATCTACTTATGCCTGATTTGCATCCGAGAAATCACAAGAACAACAACACATATATTTTGCACTATGTGCTGGCACACATTCACTTATTACAGCGTGACGCGCAAAAGTATGACCACATTTAATGTATTTGCATACTTCTAATCACAGGAGTTTGTACTTTAATCAGACTCATTTGATGTGAAGTTGTCTGATTTTACCGAATAATGCGTGTAAAAACTCGTTTCGCAGCATAAAGTCCGTGCATAGAAGTATGTGAATATATTAAAAGTGGTCATACTTTTGCGCGTCGCGCTGTAAAACTTTGTAATAGATATTTCTATTAAAGGTTTTCATGCAATAATTATGGTTATTGTAGTAATGAAGTTTGATTTGATTCCCATTTTTTTTTTTTTTTCAATTTTTATAATGTATCTAATCCTTTTTCTAAAACATAGAATCATTAATAAAAGATAACATGTGAAAAGAAAAGAAAAACAAAAAAAAAGGACAGAAAGCAGAAGAGTACAAAGAGCAGAAATGAGAAATAAAAAATGATAAATAAATGATAAATAAAACGAAAGAAAGGATAGAAGGAAAAAAAAGTGAAAAAATATATATATAAAAAGAGAAACATTTGAAAACTAACTTAACCAAAGTGTAAGATAAGCTCCCAAAGCGAACGAGATAACATAATTTGAAAAAATCTACATAACGGAAGTAATATTCACCGGAAATGAAATTTCACTTCCTGTCGAGTCTTCGCGCAACTTTTTCTTTCGGGGTTGCATAACAAAAAGAAATTAACAAGAGCAGAACACGTTTGTTCGGCTGTCAAAATGATTAAGAGAACATTTACATGGCAAGAACTCAGTGAGTTAAACTCTAAGGACAAGGCCTTTGTAGCTGTAAGAGAAAAGGTAAGATTTTAATCGAAAAATGTCGAAAAATGAAGCGGTTTTCACGAAATTTGCATGTTGGCTCGTATTTATTCCACTGTTCCACATCGGTGCATATTTGATTTGGATCTAAGTAATTTTTCTCGTTACTTGAAATCAAGTTATTTCTGATATTAATTGAAAGAAGTAGAATACTTGAATGAATACAAAACATAATCTACAAACATGCAAGCATTCACAACTCAGCATAATACTGTAATTTACAAATCGATTAATCAATCACATGTAACTCTTCAGTTTGTAAATTGCAACCGATTTGTGTACATTTCATGTCACTTAGAATTCAATTCCAGCTAAGGTTTTTCTTTGGAAATCGGTAAAGTGATCATTCCATAACTGAGTTCGGTAGTCAACATTTTCCCGACCATTTCGTGCAAGGAGCCTGTTGTTCAAATTGACTCGCTTTTACGGTAAATGTTATGATGTCGTTGATGACGATGATCATTGTTTACGATTGCTAGTTCCAGTTACATGCTTTGGCAATGGCGGTGATGATGATAACTTTTAATTATACCATGATTATTTTGACTACATTTTTTATTATGTATTTGTTTATTGTTGATGTGACTAAAAAGATTTTAATGAACCGTCGTCTGGTGATCGAGATGAGTTTTTAAATATTGAATCTATAAGTTCTGTTCCTGGTTCCTTTCATTAGGTGTACGATGTCACGAAATTCATCGATCGTCATCCCGGTGGTCGAGATGTGTTGCTGATGGCGGCAGGCAAAGATGTAACCATGATCTTTGAAACTTATCATGCCTTTTCAGACAAAGCAGACAAGTAAGACTGTCATTTTGAATCAAATTTGAATCACTTTCATCTCAAAAAAATTCCAACCGTTAAAAAATATCAGATCATTGCTGTAATATCAGAATATCAGATAATTTAAACTCAAATGTAAAAATTTCAACCAATAAAATAGGTAGATGTATATATTTTTCTCTTTATAATCTGTGATCTAATTTATGGAAAGAAATCGAACTTTAATGGTCTGACCATTAAGTACAACCTTGAATGACCTTCAGACATGAATAATTTTGTTAACAGTCTACCGGATGTAACCTTGAACGACCCGAGTGATCGTGTGACTAACGGAAGTGACCTTGAATAACCTTATGATAAATTAACACAGGGAACCCAATTAAGCTAAAAATTTATTTAGATCTTTTTGTTTTATTTTCTTTGAAGGGTTTTAGAAAAACATTATGTTGGAGAACTAATAACAAACACACTTCCAACATATCCTAAACCTGGGTAAGTATGAGATTGTTACAGTTGATTTTTTCTATTACCATTATTTATATGATTTTGATATGAAATGCATCATCATTATTATTATCATCATCACAATCATAAAACATTCATCATCAGAATCATAACCATTATTATTATCTTCATCATTCATTGCCATCATCATTCATATGACCATTATTTTTTTATAAATGAAACATATGCTAATTTCATTTATTTGTATATGGGGGGGGGGGGGGGGGTCGGCAATATTATAAGGGGGTTGTGTTATTTTCGAAAGCTAGGTTGGGTTGTTACAAATTGTATGCTGTTTTATAGAGGTTCAGTGAAAATTTGATGAAATATAGGGGTGCGGTTTATGATATTTTATCCAACAAGGGTAATTGGGTAATATTCGGAAAAGACAACAGATGATTTTGCCAATTGTTTAAATAATAAAGGGTAATCGGACTCTATTGTTAGGGTAGAGGGATACATTTTGTGTGTTTGTAAATGAATTGTGATATGAGCTCATATGTGGTCTAATACACGAATAGATCAATATAGTCCGATTACCCTTTATTATTTAAACAATCCTCTCCATACACTAATAAATGAAAGCCCCCTAACTCAAGTGTAAATGGACATTATCTACTTTCACATATAAACCATAATGCCTTCGGTTTTGGGGTTGTAGATAATTTAATTCAAATTTGTTTGATTTGAATTATAATTGGTTTGAATTGAATTACAACAGCTACCCTCAATAAACAGAAGGCATTATGGTTATTGTTAAGGTAGATGATTATTTTATTTTTTCCATACATCATCATCATTATAATTGTTATATATACACCTATTTCAAAAATTGTTGTCGCAGCCGAAGCTACAGTCCACACTCTGAAGCCTGCAAAGGTTGTCAGTCATAATTTGTGATTTATTACACATTTTTTAAAGAAATATCAGTGTTTTATTATCTACTACACTGTAACAGTGTTATGGTCATACAACACAAACACGTCCATCAAAAATATGCTGTGACAAATTAAGAAATACCGACATCCTTTGCAGCTAGGGTTCAGTGTGTGGACTGTAGCTTTAACCACCTCGCATTGGCCGTGCAAATGATTTTTGAAATAGGTGTATATCAACTGATATATGATAGAATGTACATGTTTTATTTTGTAGGCTTTTCTTTCATACTGTAAGAGACAGAGTTGCAAAGTATTTCAAGGATAATAATAAGGTTAGTTGTAGTTTCACACACACTGAAATACAAAAGAAGTCTCTGAGTTGAGTACTATTTGTTGTAGTACTGTATGTGTACTCATTTTGTGAGGGAGAGAAAGCAACTGTAAACATGGTGGCATTGGTGACCTAGCGGTGAGAGTGCTAGCCTTTCACCACTGTGACCTGGGTTTGATTTTTTTGAAGTGAACAGAGTTTGTTTGATGTGTTGTTCTCTCTCGTGCCACAAGGGTTTTTCTCTGGGTTACTCGGTTTTCCTCCCTCCTCAAAAAATCAACATGTGAGTTTGAATGTAGTGTACGTGCTTGTAAATACAGAATGACGTGTGGATCAGTATGTGTGAGTGATATATAGCAGGCCCCCACCAGCTAAATTGAAAAACATAGCCTGTTTTAACAAATAAAAAAACACAAAACCATTCATTTAGTTGTCACTAATATATACAATGCTATAATACACAGCTTAATTCCTTTCTTAGAGTAAATGTGTGATGTTAAAAGTGAGCACTTTTCTACTGCATGCATGTGAAGCCTTGTTTAGTTCAGCAGAGTATATATATAATAGATGTATATATAACAAATTTGATATGTTGATTGGTTCTTCAGGATCCCAAGGATCCAGGATGGTTGTGGGTTCGTCTTATTCTTTATCCTCTACTTTACTGGATATTATGGTATGCACAGGTAAGAATGGAAAGTAAAGATGATGATAATGGTGATGGTGATGATAATGGTGATGATAATAATTGTGATGATAATAATGGTGATGATAATGATTATGATTATGTTGATTATGATGATCATGGTGATGATGATGATGATAATGGTAATGATAATATGATTATGTTGATTATGATGATCATGGTGATGATGATGATAATAATGGTGATGATAATGATTATGATTATATGATGATCATGGTGATGATGATGATGATGATAATGATCATGATAATTGCAATGATAAATATCATGTTGATTATGATGATGGTGATGATAATGATTATGATTATGTTAATTAAAATGATTATGGTAAGGATGATGTTGTTGATGATGATGATAAAGGTAATGATTATTTCAATGAGGATAATAATGGTGATAAAGATAATGATATTTATACTACTATCTTTGTATCTGTCTAGCTGACCTGGCTGTCCAGTAATCTGATGTGGTCGTGTGTCGCTGCTACTGTCATGGGTGCGTGTGGTGCTCTGCTGTGTTTAACCAATGTACACGATGCAAGGTAATATGATGACCCACCTGACATTATCATTACCACCGCAAACACCACATACACCACTTCCATATTTAACATCATCATCATCATCAGCATCATCAACATTACTATCATAACCATTATCATCATCAACATCACTATCATTATCACTAACCGCATCACCACCATCATCGTCATCATTTTCACCGCAATCATCAGCATCGTCATCACCATCACCACCATCATCATCACCATCGTCATCACCATCACCACTATCATCACCACCATCATCATCATTATCATCACCATCATTATCATTATTACCATCATCATCATTATCACCACCATCATCATCATTATCAACATCATGACTTTCATCGCCATCAACCTAGCATTATTATCATCATCGTCATCGTCATCATCATCGTCCACGTTGTCATTTATATATATATTGTTATATTGTAATCAACAAGACCTCAAATAATATCTGTTTTTTTTTTTTTTTTAGTCATTTTGCAGTTACTCATTCACCATGGGTGTGGAAGCTCATGGGAACAGGGGTACATAACATAACACTTGGATGTTCTTACTCTATGTGGGTTTTACAGGTAAACACTTACTTCATAGTGGGCAATTCAACCTCATTCTCAGGGCCCTCTCCCTTCGCTTTGGAGAGGGCCCTGGGAACGAGGTTGTGTAGTTGATTTCTAGAAACATACGACTTAAGAACTGACGGACGGATTGGCTCACTTATTGTCTGACTGACGAACGAACATAACTGACTGGTCAACTGAATTGATGAATAAATAAATGGATGGATGAACGAACGAACAAACAAACGACCGAGTGAATGGAAGAATGAATGAATGAATAAATGAACTAGAACACGAAAGGATAAATGAATGAATGTCTAGGAATGTTTTCTGTTAATCTTTTTTATTTCTGTGTTTCATAGCATACCTTTGGACACCATCCGTACACCAACGTCGACGGCGCAGATCCTGACATTGTCACATCAGAAAAGGTATCAACGCACTATAAATAATACCATGCTATTCTACAAGCATAAGTAGTTGGCACGTTTTTAGTATTTTATCTCATAGTGACTACTTCATTTATTTTAAGTATAAAAAATCCCCCCCCCCCCTTCCCCCACATCAATGTTGGTGTGAATTGATAGCGCATTAACAGGTCAACCACATGCATAAGCACCAAACAATGACTCCCTCCTCAACATTGCGAAGGGGGTGGGGGAAGTAGTGGAATTTCAGCAGTGCTAAAATTGCTTTATCACATTTGTGCCAACACTTTTGTCAATGATTGTAGCTTCACCTTGGTAACGAGATCTAATCATCAGTTTTGGCGCCGTCATATCTTACAATGATAGAAAAGCGTGAATAATTGCCCTGCAAGGTGTTAAAAGGTCTCTTTCATTGCAAGCACAACGTTCGTCTCGCTTCGATGCAAAGGCCTGGCTACCTTTCAAGATGGCGCAAGAAAATGTGAAGGAGACTATTTTAAGACTTAGTAATTATTACTCAGTGGCTGTTTAGATCTTTCACATATCCTACACTTTAATACGTAGGGCATTATCATACACGGCCCATGCATTAGATACCTTTTAAAAAATAAAAATACCTATTTGAAATCACGTATTTTGATTGTTTGAGGCGCGTGCTTTATGAGAGCACACAGCAAGTGCGTTTACATGTTGATCAATTTGTATTTTATAAAAGAAATAGAAAACTTGCTTTCTGTGCTGTATGCAGTTATAAAGCACTTGGGGATTGTCAGAACACTCGAGAAGTGTTGAGAAGCACACCGCTTCGCGTCTATAACTGCACACAGCACGCGCGCGCGTTTTCTATTTCTTCAATATTGCTTATACTTATTAAAAATTATTGTTTACTTGTTTACTTGTTTACTTGTTTACTTGTTTACTTGTTTACTTGTTTACTTGTTTACTTGTTTACTTGTTTACTTGTTTACTTGTTTACTTGTAGCCTCCAGATGTGCGTCGTATTAAAGATACTCAAAGATGGCTGCCTTTTTATCTGCTTCAACATCTGTACGCCCCTCTTCTTTACGGTTTGGTAAGTTTCCAACAATGTGTTATGACATTTACAATATATTAATCAGTATACACCTATTTCAAAAAAAAGTTGTTATAGGCAATAAGCGAAAGGCGATAGGAAATAGGTCATTCCAAGATCTAAGAATAACTGGAATAGCTTGTTTCTGCTTCTTATTCTCGTCAAGAACACGGAGGTTATTGTTAAGATATTCCGTGGCGTGTTGTTAGTAGTGCAAGAAACCGTTTTAAAGGTCTCGATAATTTGTGTTTAGTTGTATGAATGGCTCATCGCCTTTGGTCTTTGGCGATGACAACCTTTATTGAAAAAGGTGTATCAGGCCCGTAAGCGCGGGCGGTTCAGGGGGTTCGGGCAAAAATACCTCAACCACCAACCACTTTTTTCTCCCTACTGCTCAGTGTAGGTCTGTATTGAATGCTAACGTAAGCTCGGATTCTTATATATTGGATGCTTCTTTTATCCGGTATTTTACTGTATTAGCATTACAACTGAGTCCTGACCCGGAAGATTTCGTTGTGTCCTTGGGCGAGATGCTCTTCTGTCACATTGCTTCTCTTCATCAAAGAGTGTAGCTGGACAAATTGCTGAATACCACTATGGTAGAGTGAAAACACTATATCCATGAAATAAAATCACATTGCTTCTGTGTGATAGTTTTTATTTAGTGACTATTAGTCACTATCAAAGACAAGTAAAGTTGTTATGAGGTTTTCTCTCCTTTTAATGTTTCTGGTTAAGCGATACAGGCGACTAAATAGTCACTAAATAAAAACTATTAGTTGGTAACTATAATGCATGGTTTTAGTGTTTTCACTCTAAAGCATTGTGCAATAATTATACTTTTATGGTTTTCAGCTTTCTCTTAAAACAAGAATTCAAGAGATGGGTATCATAATCAAAGGAGGAAATGGTATTGTGGATATATTTTATATCGTATTTTTCTGTTAAATCCATGCGTTCGTTATGATATTGGAATAGCATACGTCTTGGCAAGAGTCGAAGAGAATATAGCAATGGGATATGATAAACGTATCACGAATTGAAGTGCGTTCGGTGTATAAGTGAAATACAGATACATGAGAAAAATATTATATGCCCTTGGCGTGAATTGAGCCCCATGTACCTGTATGATAAATGTATCGACTATTTGCCGTTGGTGAATATTGCTGAATATTAACCGAGACTAAAGGCGCGAGTCTCCACTATCAATTTTAATGTGACAATTTTTATGCCTACATTTTCGTATCAAAGATATGCTTATTGTTCTGTTAAAATCTCAACCTGTGAAAAAAAATCTCGCGCGCTAATCAAAGTCTTTTGTTACTTCTCACATACAATACCATATATGGTAACTCTGCTTGCAGGGTATGCAGGTGATCGATAATTTCAACCAAACGTTAAGATAACTAGTCCCAACTAGGAAAAGTCTGTTCACAGTTCTCTGCCTCATGTCGAAAGGTAGACGTGCTTTTGCATCGAAGCAAGACGGCAAACGTTGCGTATCAAAGATATGCCTATTGCTCTGTTGAAGTCTTTTGTTACTTCTCACCTACAATACCATATATGGTAATGGCATTGTTTTCAAGATTGCATACGTTTCAGTTGCTGAATTGTCCGAGTTTTATGTGTTAACTACATTTGCTGAAAAGTTGACATGTTAGCTTTTATGTGACAATTGACAGTTGTCACAAAAATTGCTCTTGTAGACACATCTTAAGTCAAGCTTATTATTCACCGATGTTCGTCTAGACTGAGGAAGAATTGTTCCGCAAATTTCGAAGTTCTAGAACCAATCAGTTATTATTATTATTATTATTATTATTGTGTTTCTTTAACCTAATAATAATGATATTTGGTCGTGTAGTTATGTCAAGCTTATTATTCACCGACTTCCATCGAGACTGAGGGACATTTGTTCCGCAAATTTCGATGTTCTAGAACCTATCAGTTATTATTATGATGTTTTTTTTTAACCGTATAACGTTGTTTGATATGCAGGTACGATGGCATTGAACGAGTTATCTACGTCTTCTAATATCCTGTTCTACGCTGGTAAAATGGCTTACCTGATACAGAGGCTGGTGATTCCACTGATGGTACTTCCTCTTAGCCATGTGGTATGAAATCCTGATTGATCATCATCACAATCGTTATCATCATCATCATCATCATCAACATCATCAAAATAGTAATCGTCATCATCGTCTTCATCTTCATTATCGTCATGATAATCATCACCACCAGTATCATCATCTCCTCCACCACCACCACCACCACCGCCACTATCATCATCATTTATTATCATCATCGTATTATCATCATCATTATTAACATCATCATCATCACCACCATCATTATCATCATCACCACCATCATTATCATCATCGTATTATCATCATCATTATTAACATCATCATCATCACCACCATCATTATCATCATCACCACGTACCACCATCATTATCATCATCACCACCATCATTATCATCATCACCACCACCATCATTATCATCATCACCACCATCATTATCATCACCACCATCATTATCATCATCACCACCATCATTATCATCACCACGTACCACCATCATTATCATCATCACCACCATCATCATCACCACCACCATCATTATCATCATCACGTACCACCATCATTATCATCATCACCACCATCATTATCATCACCACAACCGTCATTATCATCACCACCATCATTATCATCATCACCACCATCATTATCATCATCATATCATCATAATCGTCATTATAATCACCATCATCAGCATCAATGTCGCTTCCATGATAATTTCTGTATTATTCAATAATTCAGGTGATATTGACCATTATATTGTTCAATAATTCAGGTGATATTGACCATTATAATCGAGGCAGTGATCAGTTACTGGCTTGCTTTGACTTTCCAGATCTCACATGTCGTCAGTGAGGTGAGTTACATTACGATCATCTTAGACTGCAAAACAGGCGTTCTTGTGGAGTTAAAATCGGGTTTTGGAGTTCATGTGTTGAACGAGCGTGCAAAAATCAAGACAACACAGGAGCCCCAAAATCCGATTTTCCCAAAACAATCATGCGAATTTTAATACCGGTAGGCATTATTTTCAATAGTGTGCTTTATGTTTTTCTTTTTGAATATATAGGTCGAGTGGCCGCAACCTGACTCCAATAACCACGTCAACAAAGACTGGTAAGGACTAGAGATTTAGCCATCAACCTTTTTACCTTTTCCTCTTTTTAATTTGTTCTGTTGCATTTCTTTCTTTCTTCTTCTTCTTCTTCTTCTTCTACTTTTTCTTCTTCTTCTTCTTCTTCTACTTTTTCTTCTTCTTCTTCTTCTTCTTCTTCTTCTTCTTCTTCTTCTTCTTCTTCTTCTTCTTCTTCTTCTTCTTCTTCTTCTTCTTCTTCTTCTTCTTCTTCTTCTTTGACCTTAAAAGTATCATTAAACCGAATATTTTTAATCGCACTATTTCATTTGAATTATTGTTCCAACCTGAATTTGTACTAAAGTGATTTATTATTGTTCAGGGCAGAGCTCCAGATTGAGACTACCCTTGATTACGCTACTGATAATTGGTTCTGCAATACTTTTACAGGTAAAACACACCATATATTAGTAAACATGCAGCAAAATATCAGGCATATACCATCAACATCAATGTCATCAACATCATCATCAACAACATTATTAGTACCATCATCATCGAGCAATCAGCAACATCATCAGCATCATCAAAATTGCCATCATCATCACCACTATCATCATAACCATCATTTTCATTATCATCGCTGCCATCATCATCACTATCATCATTATCATCATTTTCATTATCATCGCTGCCATCATCATCATCACCACTATCATCATTACCATCTTTTTCATTATCATCGCTGCTATCATCATCATCACCACTGTCATCATTACCATCATTTCATCATCATCGCTGCTATCATCATCACCACTATCATCATTACCATCATTGTTCATCATCATCACTGCCATTACATCACCATTATCATCACTATCATAATAATAATATAATAATAATACTTTATTTATAATGCGCATTATCATGCATTATCATATTATCATCTTTATACATCGTCATCAATATCAATCTTATCATCAATTCTAATTAATCTCCTTTCGTTCCCAGGCGCTCTCAACCACCAGGCCACCCATCACTTGTTCCCAGGAGTCAGTCAAGTACACTATCCCCAGATCTCCCCGATCGTGCGTCAGACTTGTGAAGAATTCAACGTCAGATACAACTACCTTCCTACTTTCAACCAGGCTCTTGGCGCGCATCTTGGTCACCTGAAGAGACTGGGTCAGAAGGAATCGAGGGTAGTTGATGCTCGACAGGGATGATGGGATAGATGCTTAGAACTATTTTTATTTTGACAGTTCTAAATTTTATGCAACTTTTGAGTACCTCTTTTCTAAAAAGTTAATAATATTTCGGCTTATCTTGCCATGCAGAGTTTTTGGGTCTTTCTTAGTGTTGCAAGATGTATAGGTAGGCGTAGTGTTTACAAGTGTTGGTTGGCAAAACCATAGCAAAATACGTCACTGTCCGTCCATCTATTGTATTCTAGAGTACTTTGTACTGCAGGGTATTGTTTTTATCTTTGTTGGTGTTGTAAGATACATTGTATTCTAGTTTAGACGAATTTTTGACCGGTCAAAAGATCGACCTGGACATGCTGTTCACACAGAACCGATCAATACAATATTTTCGTTTTGACCGGTTAGGCGTCCAAATTATTGCACGTTTAGCGCGGTCCCGTGTGAACGAAGCCCCTAAGCGGATGTTTTTTTGACCGACCAAAAATTCGTCCGGTACCGTGTAGACGTAGCCTTAGAGTACTTGATAGTGTAGGGTATTGTTTTGTTTTACAAGTTCTTTATTTTTAGTGATTATTGTGGTATCTTAGTTACTCTGCAACACCAAGAAAGACCGAATTGTTCTTCTTTTTTCAAAGAGATAAAATATTGATAAATAAATAAATTAAAGAATTATAAATAACACGTTATTTGACCGCCTTTGGTCTTGTTTTATAAATTCTCATAATAGTATTTCTTACTTTTTTTCATTGACTTTTATTGATAAAAAGTAGATTATACTAATGATAATTATTCATATCATAAATCAGTGAAAAATATGATAAAAATACTTCTTATGATGATTGTAAAAATAACGATAAAATAACTACATATTATTTAAAACAAAAAACAAAAAAAATACATAGAGTGCACGCCATATATCCGTGAAATAAAACATAATATGTATTGTCTAATTTCACTATTATGTACAAACTAGTGGATAGCACTGGAGTGGAACAATAGTCATATAATTAGCTGCCTTTGTGTTTCTTTGTATGATTTGCGCCTGAGTGAAATCATATCTTAGTTGATAACAAACTAGTTGATAACTAAATACTATTATGCCCTACAAAGTTAGTAGTTGTTTCACGGATATATGGTGTGCACTCTATTATTTTATATTATGTACTGAACAACAAACTGAAAACACACTCTGATTCCACTCTACCCTTCCAACCATATACTCATAGTATTACAAATAAAAACAATGCTGTACACTGTTATACTTGAAAAAGTAAAATAAAAAAAGTTCAAAAATCAAAATCTTGTTTAAATTTGTGTCGTGTATTTTTTGCCCGCAAATAATATCTACCCAAGACCTTGATTCCCTAAAACAAAAATTAAATATGTTTACACATATCTATCTTTTAAGATTACATCTTTTAAGATTATTTTAGAATTATGCTTCCTGCATCCCATATTGATAAATGGAAAGAAAAGACAATAAATTTTCCAAGTCGTTAAACTTTATTCAACATTTTTCTCAGATTTTTTACAAATTAAAATATTTTTCGACCAATAATAAATTCTTAAATACTTCCAGATGAGTAAGATATGGAATATTAATTAGCTCGTCCCACTCCTAACCGTGAGTTTTGAGCTAGTTCCCAGTCCCAATTCACATATGACTGCGGCATGTACAGTGTGAATGCTCTTGTGAAAATGTTGCTTTTTTTGCCTTATTTACCCGGTAAAAACGGCTTAAAACAAGCTCAATGGATGTATAAAGGGTGGAGGAATACTTCTTCGTGGCAAAGAAAGGTAAAAATGTGTTTATGTAGTGTTTTTAGGCTGGTTTTTCGGCGTCTTTGATTGTCACTTCGTCGAAATCATCCAAGCATTGACCACAATATTGCTTTGAAGTGTAGAAAATATTTTTGTTGGAGAAAATTTGATATTATAATCTTCCAGTTAACTTCAGATTCATAAAAATTTTACTATCTTGTAAAAATTCATGTTGATTTATAACTAGAAATGATTATTTTGCGTTTTGTGCATAAAGTTTGTCACTGTAGTTCAATATGCTGCTACTGTTGCTTCGAAATCGAGCATTGGAACTTTGAAAACTGTATTTTAAGTGCAAAGCCTAACTGAACTTGCCCTCCTTTTTAACTTTTTAACTTTTTACTTTTTTTAAAATTTAAATACTGAAATTCGCTGATGTAGTTGTTTATATATGTTGATTCGAAAATGCTAAGGTATAATTTCCTCAGACGAGCGAAAATTGCAACTCCGAATTGGAAAACCTTTTAAGTGTTAAAAGTAGAAATTATCATTGATTGTTAACTAGGAATATTCCTTTTTTAAGCTTTTATCCTAGAAAGTTTGCTGCGGTAGTATTATTGCTTCGTAAATGTAAATTGTTTCGCACGAGCAGACTGATTTGAATACCATGCATGCATCACCTGTGTTTGTAAACATAACTGAACTCTATTACTATTATACAAACTTGTGCAAAACTTTCTGTACTAATACAGTTTACCAAATATATTAATCATAATGTGTCCTGCTAGTTAGATACTAAATAGATGGAAATATTAATGTAAACTAACAGTAGCAGTCGAGACTTTGGATTCCTTCGACGTTCGTGAGGCAAAATACTAACCTTTTTACTGTATTTCCGTCGTTTAAATTTATAATTTTGTTTCCGTTATAGCCTTCCTTTGAGAAATAAAAGCAAGAACAACATGAAGACAAAGTTATGGATCACAACTGTCACAAAATAACAGTGCCATCTGTTGTACAGGGAACCTTTCTCTAGCCAGCAGAACTCAGTTTATCCAAGACACATCAAAGTACACTTGTACCATGAGGATGACCAGTGAATGGTAGCCCTGCTAGTCTATCAAGGACTACAATACAAGTTAGGTAGGTAATTCTATTGTACTACTGTGAGGGGAGAGGAAGAACATTTTTTGATAGATGATTTACTACTGTGAGGGGAGGGCAAGACCATTTTTGGGAGATAAGGTACTACTGTGAGGGGAGGGAAAGAGCATTTTTTTGATAGATAATCTACTACTGTGGGGGGAGGGGAAGACCATTTATTGGGAGTTACTACTTTGGGGGTAGTAGAATGTAGGACCACAGTAAATACCCACATGTATGTACCTGTTTTTAAGAACCTGTAATAAGCTTAGATTGTCCCATTAGACTCCCTTTACATAAGAACCTATTTTAGCATAACATTTGAAACAGGTTCTTATTCTAGAAATCGGCTGAAACTGATGAAAATAGGGAACCAATACACAAGTGGCTCAAAAGCCCCATTTTGGAGGGGAGGGTACCTCTAATGTGTGGGAGGGGAGGGTACCTCTATTGTTTTGGAGGGGAGGGTACCTCTAATGTGTGGGAGGGTAGGGTACATCTACTGTTTTGGAGGGGAGGGTACCTCTAATGTGTGGGAGGGTAGGGTACCTCTACTGTTTTGGAGGGGAGAGTACCTCTACTGTTTCGGAGGGGAGGGAACCTTTAATGTGTGGGAGGGGAGGATACCACCACTGTGGAAAGGGACAGCACCTCTACTTAGTTGTGCAAGGAGTTAGTATAATATTAACCATCATCTGTTTTTGTTCAACAGCTTGGTTGGTATGTACACAGGATTGCAGCATGGTTAACCTGACAGTCAACAAAATATCAACCATGGAAGGGAGGTGTCTGTCCTGCCTTGTCACAAGTACACTAATGGAAGCCTGAGTCAACCTGTGTTGAATACATGTAAAAAGTGTTAATGAAAATAAAGTTATTTGGATATATCTGTGTGTCTATTCATTGAACTATAGTTCCCTATACTGCTTATCATAGATTGATATATATAAATCAAGGGTAGAAATACATGTAACGCAATATGCTAGTGTTTATAGGATGTTGTTGTAATTATTCTGCGTTGCACGTTTTTAAACCAGCCTTTCAAACGCCCTTCAGCGACATTTTGCAAATTTCCTATAAGAAAAAAACAAATATATAATTGATTATTCATAGAAAACAACGGAACAATTTACAAATTTCATAAATACAACTAAAACTGCGCTCAAATTCTTTTGCGCAAGTCCCGTGCGCCGCGCGCTACTAGAGCCCAGACCTCTTACCATGTGATCAGTTGGCACGTCACGCACGTGCAACACAAAACAAACTATGGATGTGCTGCAAAAATGGCTTATTTTTAACTGTTTTAAACCATTAAATAGCTATATATTAGCTATAAACAGTATATACAAGCCTTAGGGCCATTTATCAGCCAAATTAAGGTAAGAAATGTGTAAAAATACGATGTTTTGGACGAGTTTTGTGTAGTGAGTATTGGTAGTCGTTGTCACATGCTTCCTCGAGTATTTCAACCTCTAAATGTTGTTTTAAATTTCTGTCCTTGGTGTTTTTGCTGTATTATTGTATCTAGAGATGGTTGTAGTGATTGTTCGGGCTGAGTGTGTAGGCGAATTGTAACGCTATTGCATTCCAATGAGGGAGAATTAAAGGGACATCGTTTGACCCTTGTTGTAAACAATGTCTGTAAAACGTCAAAACATTGAAGACAAAAACGATTATTATTTGACTGCAATTTAACTTGTTTTATTCCTTTTTCTATTCTGCAGATGCACATTGTGTGTCAAAAGATGCAGCACATCCATCTAATATCATGGCTGAATGACAAACAGCAGTAATGGCTGTCCATGACTTGTAATACCACTGAATACTATACTAGCCTTGCGCTGTGATGTGGCTACAAACAGTCAAACAATAAACTTGCCTTTATGGCAACAAAACCAAATGCAACAAGCTTTGGGCATTTCTGGAGTGACAGACTTGTAAGTAAGACTTGTGTAACTTCATGGTTGTATTAAATGCTAGGGGGGTACATGAGGAATTGCAGTGTTGATGAATATTTTTGTGGTATTGCGATGAAAAAGTTCTCAAAGTGCAGTGTTGCAGTGATGTAAATGCCTTCAGTGTGTAAGCTGCCATGCCCGGTGAATTTTTAAGCTGTGTTGATCATAGTGTTTGGTGAAAGACATTGTGATGCATATTGTCAAATTTCTTTTTGTGGTTTTGATGACCCCCCACCCCCCCACTCCCCACACACACACATGTTCCCCTCTACCGCCCATTAGTCTGGGGCCTTATGTAAATCCGTGGGAAATTCGTGATCATTTTAGTTTCTTTTCATAAATAGTAAGTTTGAGGGATAACAAATCCAAAAAAAGTTGTCACCAATTTTTTCCACCTTGATGACGTCATTCTAAGTATGACGTCATCAGATCCTTAAAAAATGATAGTAATTAGCCTGATAATTCACTATTTTAACGGAATATTAGCATTTCTTCTTCTTGTTATGATGTTATTAGCTGCAATAGTGGAATGGAAATGAATTTTGCACTTACTTAATGTTTGGCTGATTTATGCAAATTAGATATGACGTCATAATTACACCAGAACTAAAGACATGAGCTCAAAATAAGACTTTATTGAATATACATTTAGTAAATTCTTGTTTCTAAGTGACAAGCACTTATATATACATGTATCGTTTTAAGTCAGTGGTACACAGAACATCTTGTGCAGTTTCATCCCATAATCTAATTATCTTTCAATCTATTTTACATAGACAGCAGTTAATTTACATTTGAAGGTCTTCATCGTCGCTGTCTTCATTCATTGTAGAACTTGAATTGTCGCTGTTTCTGTTTTCGCAGTTTGGTTGACATGAAGCACACATATCTGTACATTTGAGACTGTGTTTACAACAGGAACAACTCATCGTGATGCACTTTCCCTTGCAACCACACTTGATGAGCTGTAGAACAGCCTTTGGTGCAGGAGGCAGAGTAGTTGGAACAGCTTGTAATCTATCTCCATCTTGTCTCCATCCATGCAAAGTTGGAGCAGGAAAATTTGGCTGTGGTGTATCACATGCCTTCCAAACAAGTGCAACGTAGTTAGCACGTTTTATCATCTGGTGTAGAGCTGCTTGAGTAGGCGGAAGCTGTTCATCTGTATATTGCTTCTTGCTAAAAAGCAACCACCTCACTTCCTGTACACTGCTTAGCTGTGTAGATGACATGTATAACTGACAGGTGTATCGCTCCAGCATCTGGTAGGTATCATCTGAAATGACTTGACTACTTCCGAGGCTAGAGAATGCATCAAGAATAGGTCTTTCAGACTTCTTCAGCGTATTCCAACATGATACCTTTCCTTTTCCGCAAATGGTTCCTGTCTGGTCACATCCTGTGAAAGCATGAAATCCAGGTAGTGCATTAACCAGTTCTTCTCCGATGGCTTCATGAAGTGGACCAAGTGCGATACTTCTCCGCTTGCCTCCAGTGCCTACAATTAATGAGGTGAAAGGACAAAGTCGCCTGTACAACCATAACGCAAGAACTAGGACATCAGTATCAGGACTCTGGATGGTGATGGAGGATGC
Source organism: Metridium senile (assembly GCA_949775045.1). Classification (NCBI taxonomy): domain Eukaryota; kingdom Metazoa; phylum Cnidaria; class Anthozoa; order Actiniaria; family Metridiidae; genus Metridium; species Metridium senile. Next base: position 6,127,058 of record OX459100.1, read on the forward strand.
TCCCCTTGCAGTAGCGTCAACAGCATGTAGTAGCATACGGGTGTCTGCCTCCTCCTGCCAACTTCGCAGATGTCGAAGATTTAAATTGCATGAAGACATACAGTCATCCTTCGAAGTGACAACATATGTCTTCTCTGCATCTTTCTTGCAATCGATGAGATGAGACGCAAGGTAGATTGTTAGAGCCCCTTTATTCTCATTGCAACATAACAGTTGTGCCATTGTCACTTTGGCAATAACAGCATCAGCTGAAATCTGGTACACTACAGATGGATTTGTGCCCTGGCGCACCTGACGAGTTTTCTCCTTTAGGGAATGTGGCACATCATATCGGTCAAAGACAACATGAACTTCACTAGCATGAGTTGACCTGCTATCGATTATTTCAACGAAATGGTTTGCCAGATCACGCCCTGTTTTCACCCAGGTAGGCTTTCCCATTGACTGGACCACTGCCATTGCATCAATGATGACCACAGGTCTTCCGAGCTCTTCCGAAGTTGGAGGTTGCTGTTCAGGAAGAAGACCCTCTAGAATGTTCAGAAGCTTACTCTTAGCAACACAGTGTCGTAGATTCCCATCATAGGTAAAAAGTGCCCTGGGGTATTCTGACAACTCAAATTTGCTGATGCTTTCCTTCACATCCAGTTCTGGCCTAGAGAGAACTACCACGAGGAATCGAGCAAACAACGCCCTATTATCCTTTAAAGCTGCGATGGTATTGGATGCCTTGTTTTTCTTTGAAAGCCTGACTGACTTCCATGTTTTCAGATTGGCCTTTTTCATTGGGCTCCAGACACTTAGCGTACAACCAGTACCGATTCGTTCTTTGACAAAACTGTCAAAGCGTTCCTGACCAATTTGGTCACGATTTGAAATATCCTCTTTGACTTCAGTTGGCATAACAGCTTTTGTAATGATATTGATGAGATCACCTCCTTCCTGGAAAGGGTCATTAGCCTCGAGTACCTCCTTAAGCTTCACGATGTTCTCATTGTACCTCTTGATTACTGCATCAGTCAAGTCATGATGATGTTTTGGCATTTGTCGTTGTACACCAACCATTACTTCTGCTTGGACTGCGATTCTACTCAGCTCTGGTGCAATTAGAAACCATCTAGTCATGGCGGCTGGCTGCTGCGTCAGACCTTTCAACCCACCCCGTATCTTCATCATCTTGTTAACGTGCTCTATGGCATGATCAGGACCAATCGCACAGAAAGGAATCTCATTCTTATTAACACAAAAGTTCCCTTGTGTGAACTCGTGATATACATCTGGATCCTCAACTTCTAGCTTTTGCATCTGGGCTATGTAGAGCGGGACTAAACGGGCGTAGTTGAGACGATCGTGTGCGAAAAAATACTTTGTCAAAGACTTTAATGATTCTAGATGAAGTTTCCAGTTACCTTCTCTTGTTGCACGTACAAACATCATGATACAACCCACAAACTTCATGTAGTCTCGCACAAACTTGAATAGTGGATTTTGTGATTCCATTCCTTTGTCAAAGTTTTCAAGCCTTGCTTTAAGATTATCAGTTTCCAGTGCAGCTAGGAGCTTATCGTGTTGTGCTCCAAGTTCTTCGTACTGCTTTTCCTGACAGATCGCGTTCATTTCTAAGGAAGCTTGTAGTACTCTAGTACATTCTGCATCACCATCGGTTCTTTCGTTCTTTAAAAAGGCCTCTATGTAAAGGTCATGCAATGCTGAGTAAGTTATGCTGTGAGCTGTGAGAGCACGCTTCATATGGTTTCCATCAAGAATTTGGTGCTTTGTCGTTGGGCCGTATATATCTGCTTCTACCCAGGCGTCGTCTAAACCACTGTCCTCGATAGACGCTCCAAGAGCGCGCAATGAGGTCATCACTGTGTGCATCTCTCCAATCCGAAAAATCATGTGATCAAACTCTGGTGCTTTATAAAGCTGCAACTTCACTGCCATCTCATAGAGTTGAAGGTCAAAGGTAATGATGGTCTTTCGGTTCTCTCCCATGACTATCGCAGTGATCTTCTGTGCCTGCATTAAGACAGTAAGCATAGTACTCCACTCATGTGCAGGAGCAGCAAGAAGTGGCATCATTGCGACTGTAGTAAGTGGTAGTGCTGTTGATTTTAACTTTGAGTTATATGGAGACCAAGTTGGGATTTGTGGCTGATCGGACTGTGATCTAGTGATGGAATGACTAACTGCCCATGCTAGGTCTGATTGCTGTGCGTTTTCAGTGATGTTACGTGATGGTTTTGTATCAAGGTCAAAACCAGGGAACTTAGGTTGTGCATTTTTTGGGACATAACATGGCTGTAATTCTGTTTGTGGAATAGAGGTTTCTGGCAACGACTTGTGTTTTGGAACTTCATTAAGAACATCTAGTGTGACTTTAGAACTCTCTCTCGTTTTTCTCTGAGAAACAATCATTGCTGTTGCATGTAGATTGTTTTTTCCATCTGGTGTATCCTCTGAGAAATCTGAATTGTCAACACTTAGGAAGATGAATTTCCCCTTGGTAAGTTCAGGAGGAATGTAAATGTTGTGTTCACTTGAATTTCGCAGGACAGCTTGTGCAAGTTGTGTTTCAATGCGCAAAATACGTGTATAATCAACAGAGACTCCCAGCTGATGTAAAACATCTATCATAGATCTGCTCCTCATTTGTTGGTGAGATAAAAGACCAACTCCAACCTGTAGTGGGTACTCACGGTGGTGACGGAAGGTCCTTTCCTCTTCATCTTTTTTAGGCTTGTAGTTAACCTGCCTGTCGGTCTTTGTATGATACATTATCTGCTGTGCCAAAAGCATTGCACTTGTGTTTACATCTTCTGTACGATGTTCTGTATGTAGGTCAGAAACGACGCCTGAAAGAATCCACTGGAGTAATGTGAATAACTTGGTAGGAGCAATATCTTTTTCATCTGGTTCAAGAGATCCATTGAACTGCCACATACTTGCCTCATTTATTTCCTTGCGCACTATTTTTGCACAGTCATAGATGACTTCGAGTTCACTATCTTCTGATGGCTTGTTAAGAGCTGCTTCTATAGCGGCGACCTTGGCAGCACTTAGACAGAAGCGGTCGGGTTTGTTTCGTTGAAATGCACGTATAAACTCAAGATCATCAATATGATCAATCAAAAACTGTCTCACAGTTTTTCTACAAGGTGACCAGTTACAAAAATGATCATTCAAAATATTTGAATAAGTTTGGTGTGCGTCATCTAGACTTAGAATCTTTCCTTTTGACAGCAGTCCTTTGATGAGATTCAGGAATTCCACATCAGCAGCAATCTTATTTTCTTGTACGTCACTTCCTTTTTCTTTGGTCTGGATACCTTGGGCTCGCACTACATATTTTGTCCAACAGGCACGATGATATTGAACATCTATTGACAGGGCATCTTCTTGTCTTATTGCACTACTAAGGAAGACTTTGTATAGGTCATTGTCACAACTTTTAACAAACTCTGACAGCTGTTTCCCTCTGCTTTCAGTTTGTATGGCGTGGACTGGCTGTTTGTCATCATGCGTTTGGCAAAAGAAACACAATTGCTTGTCGTACGTTGCTGTGGATGAGCGAGATATACGTTTAGAGATTGCAGCTACATTTTCGCCAGACTCTTGAGATAGAGGAACAAGAGAACATGATCGTGATGCAAGAGATGGCCTACCAGAAGTACGGAAAAGGACAGAAGCATTCTTGGATTCAGCTGCCTTCTCAAATCTGGCTTTTGCCCGGTCTAGTTTTTCAGAACTGACCAACCCTTTCCTGCAACTTGCATGGAATGAAGCATTGCTTTTTCTCAAATCTTCTTCAGTCAGGCCCTCGAGCAATTTGCTGATTTCAATCAACTTTTCCTCCCTGTATGCCGCTCTGGCAAATACATATTGCAAGACTTTTCCGTAGGCTTCATCACTAATACTTTTGACAAGTAGCTCATTTGACTTAATTTCTTGACAAATAATGCATTTCGTAAAGTCAGCAGATTCATCAACTCTTCTTTTCTTTAATGGAATTTCCATAGCTGAAATGCATTAGCAATATACTATGATCACTGTCTAATTATAGATCATTCTAAATTGTGAGAAAAAAATCTCCAAAAAATGTAAAGTGAGACACATTTCTACTTACTTGCTGAGAATATCCGATGATATTGGCCATTTATATCAACTCATTTATTCCATCTCAACTGTATCTGTAGATTAATATTAAATTATACTTATCTTTTTAGTTAGAACTGTCAAATAGATAAGATGCAGTTGCATACATCTGTTTTGTTATTTTTCTCAAGTTTTTGGGTGTTTAAAGTTGCAAAAACTTACAAATAATCGATATTCTTAAAATTAGGAAGCAAAGGATCATGGGTAATTAACAGGTGTAAGAAGGATAATGCTGTCATAGATTCCTATCAATACGATTTTATGCCATTTTTAACAAAAAAAAAATGATCATCAGCATCTTATAATCATGCATTGTAAAATTGATAATTGTACATACCTTAATACAGGTGTAAAGCTTCAAGTCATGAAACACGAAAAAACAACATGGCGGACTCGAGAACAGCCATTGCCAAAAGAGGCTGACTTGATTAAAACAAACCTTTATATGTTTTTTTTTTATCAGTTACGCCCCATGAAATACAAATATATTATAGATGTTTCCAACAAAACTGCTTGTCAATAATTTGCATCATTTTTCTGTTTATTACTGCCAGAAACAGTAGAGAAGGAAATTTAACACAGGAAGCCCAATTCTTATAATTTGGGCTTTTTTCTAATTAAGCATACACATACAAATTCCGTGAACCAGAAACAACAGCAATGATGACAAATTAGCAACTTTTAACCTGAAATCACTAAAGTCATCAATAATGTAGTGAATTACAAAGAAAAAATCAAACAAACTTTCCAAAACTATGTGAAAAATAAGAAAGACTAAATGTTACATGATAGAATGTTTGAAAAAATAACTATTTTTCACATGGAAAAGTTTTGCAAGCTTATTTCCTTGGTAATTAGGCAATTTTTTACGAAAATAGGCTTGAAATAAATTATTTTCTAAAAATTCTATTTTTAAGTGATGACGTCATAGCTAATTTGCATAAATTACCCTTAAATGACTTCAGAAAAATTGGTGACATCTTTTAATTAAATCAGCACCTTCCAAACTACAGATTTAAGCAAAGAAACTAAAATGATCACAAAGTTCCCACGGGAGTGATTTTAACTACATAAGGCCCCGGACTACATGTCCCCCTCATGTCTAGCACATATATTGCATGTTGTTGTGTGTGTACACAATTTAATATTCTAAATGTCTCTTTTACTTTGCCAACAGATACCAAAGATCTGTCACAGAACCCAGATACCATCAAGACCAAGACAAATATTATTAATTGTCAAATATTACATGTTGTTTTTGGCTGGGGGACTGGCTTAGTGAATGTAATGGGATTTTATCTTGTTAGTTCATCTAGAATGTCAGTCCTCCAGTCTTAGCAATAGATACAGGAGAGTGTCCTTCTTAGTTGTCAGATCAAAGGTTAACTTCATAGAAGCCTTGTGTTCACAGTTGCCTGATGGAGCTAAAACTGACTCCTGTTGCATGCTGCCATTTACTCAGAGTTTTTGTCTCAGGACACTCTCCTGTATCTATTGCTTTTGAAAAATGGAAATAAAACTTGTATACCTCCACCGAGGTCCCACCAGCACCACAAGAGGAGCCACCCCACAAAACAGGCCAGAAAAATCAAAAAGGGTAGGTCCTGCTGTTCCTGTTGGAGCCTAGACATTTGGCCTTGACTAGCTAATCAAGGACTGCCCTGATACTGAAGACTGTCTGTATGGGTGCCAGACCTTTGCTCACTGCAGACTCCATGGGAGAACTCTGTTGTCATCCAAGTCGGCCAAAAAAGGTGAGGGTCAGTGCGAATGTGAGTCTTGGGTGATCCTGCCCCACAATTCATTGGTGTGTATGACAGTGATGGGCTGGGTAATCAATGGGCTTTAAGTGATGTTTCATTCAGACTTCTCTAATCTAAGTGATTATCAAACTGACATGGAAGACTAACTTGAACCTTTTCTGGGATAACATTGTGGGTGAAGTGTTGTTGGCAACTGGTAAAATGGCCTCTACTATAGGATTGCAATTCAATTGAAAGTTTTTTCACCAGCAAAGTGGAGACCTCAGTTCCTCAAACAAATTTAACTCTAAATCTCCGGCTCTAAACATTTAACTGTAACAACAGCCTTGTAATACTGCCGGCTAATTCTGACAATAGATGTTCTGAAACCGCACTTCGATCAACTTGATGACTCCTGTACTTTGGTAAATTCATTGGAAAACAATATTGGAGTCTTGAGAAAACTTCCCAAAAAATTCTGTCACTTGAAGTCTGAAATTACATCGTTCCGCTGATAATTCCTTCAACTTTCGATACAGTAAACAATTTGAAATATGAACTGAGGTCCTTAAAAATTTATTTAAAGGAAAATCAAAAGTCGAATATCTGAAATATTCAAGGCCAGAAAATTGTCCAAAAAATATCAAAATCATGGCATGCAATATCACTGAACTTTAAATTGCTTGAAAACATCTTGCTGATGGCTTATGGAAATGTATAAATCAATCAAGTGAGATATGTCATAGACATGTGAATATCAGAGGTAAAAGGTGACCCAGGAAGAAAGGGTACAAACACCACCTCATTTAAACTGAGAAAATTTGATGAGACTTTATCTCAGTGAACTAAAAGAGATGAGATTGAAATTGAAATTATTACAGCTCATGAAATGGGCTTTGAAACAGCAACAACAAAAAATACAAGCCATCAGAATAATTATAAGCACAATTATTTATACAAATTACGTTGCACTTCATGTTGATATTGCTTAATTTTGTTTACACGGCCAAATACATTGAGACAATGTATTTACAGCGATATAGTTCACTTGTCGAAAAGTTTCTTTGCTGGTGAAAAAACTTGTCTTAGGCTAGCATTAAATAATCTTGAACTTTTTCAACTATTGCCACCATCCTTTCTTCTAAACAAACTTGAACATTGCATCATTCATGAATACTTTGCAGAGCCTAGAACAGCCACTTAAAAGATACTGAAATATCAAGTCATTTATGTGAAGAAATACATAGTGGCACCTGGATTAATTGATTCAGTTCTAGGCTAATCAATTCAAAATGGCCTCCATGCAGGTTAATTGATTCAGTTCTAGGTTAATCAATTCAAAATGGCCTCCATGCAGGTTAATCAATTCAGTTCTAGGCTAATCAATTCAAAATGGCCTCCAGGTTAATCAATTCAGTTCATTGTAGGCTAATCAATTCAAAATGGCCTCCAGTTAATCGATTCAGTTCTAAGGCTAATCAATTCAAAATGGTGACTAGGTTAATCAATTCAAATTATAGATTCAAAATGGTGGCAAAGGTAATTAAATTTAAAATCTAGGGACTAGATTTTTTCCAGTTGAATTGCATGGTGGTAGAGTTGCCTTATCAGATTCGACCTTCACATTGATCCTACTTTATTATCCCAGAAATACTTTTTAGTCTTCCTAAGTGTCAGCTTTGATAATCAAAACTTAATGCAGAGGGGTCTGAATGTTGCTAAGCAATAAGCCTATTAATTACTCAGCACATCATTGTCATGCATATCCAGTGGGTGGTGGGGTCAGATCACTTGAGAATCACATTCATACTGACCCTCACTTTAAGTGCTGGCTTGGATAACAACAGAGTTTCCCCATGGAGTCTGTAGTGAGTAGAGGTTTGGCACTTATGCAGATGGTCTTCAGTATCAGGGCAGTCTAAAGTTTGCTGGTCTTGGCCTTATAACATGGCTCTAGTCAGGGCAGCGGGACTACCTAAAGGATTTGGCCTGTGTGGGGTGGCAAGACTTGGTGCTGGTGGGGCCTCGGGGAGGTATATTTTTTTAAAGTCAAATGGGCGAGTACCCTATAGTTATGGAATACATTAAAAATACACTGAACACATATTTCAGAGTTAAACTTTATTTCTCAAATGTACAATGCAAAAAATACAACAAGACAATATTAATATACATATATAAGACGAAAATTCTAAGTACACAGACACGACAAAGTCCAAAAAAAAAAAACTGTCAGGGAAGAACATACATAATTAACAAGTCAATGTGAGGACGGCACAAAACACTTAGTAAGATCCCTCCCATCCCAGAGTCAAACCCTCCCCACCCTAAGTAGAATCCCTCCCCACCCTAAGTAGAATCCCTCCCCACCCTAAGTAGAATCCCTCCCCACCCTAAGTAGAATCCCTCCCCACCCTAAGTAGAATCCCTCCCCACCCTGAGTGGAATCCCTCCCCACCCAAAGTCAAACCCCTCCCCAAATAACCATACTGAGAAAGATGGTAGAAATAAGTGAATTTGTTTATTCGATACAACTGTCTTTATGAACACTTCATTTTCCAGTAACATCCAAACTATCTCACTTGTCTAATGTAAGAACAACTGTACTTGTTGAATTGAAATGTTCATGATATACAGTGCAAGACTAAAACAAATAGAGTGAAGGCACCAGGAAATTATAAATCCAATATACACTCAGAGTGATTTTCATTTGACCGTGAAAGAAAAAAGACTACTGAGTTTGTACTTGTTGGTAAAGAACAAAAGAAAATAATAGATTCATTGTAGTAACAACTACCAGAATAAGTTTGCCAATTCTTTCACGATAATATAAAAAATCACTCGAGCAGTCTTATAAAATTGTTACACATATACTCCCAATGATGAATGTTTTCTCGAGTCTATCTGACTATTATGCTTGACCATTTGATACTATTGTACAAGTATTTTAGTGCCTTCACTCTATGCATTGACGATGGGGAAACTACCGTCTTTCTCAGTATGGTTACAATAATCAACCCTCCCCTACCCAACCCAACCCAACAAACAACAAAACAATATAGATGCAGTAAACCCAGTTACAACTGACTTTAAATGGATTAAATAGAATGGGGATTTTATCCAGTGAACTATTCCATGATGCTTCAATGAAGATTGATGTCTGAATCACCAGTAAGCAACACTTCAAGTACTATATACAATATGAAGGGCTAATCTGTATGGGATATACAGATCGGACATGAATATTGTATAGTACTTATGAAACTCCAACATAAGTTCTTTAATATTTTACTAAAATTGTCAAGATAAAAGTAAATCTGGCCGAGAAAATTCAAGTTAAAACTTATGCAAATCAGGACGAATCTGTATGGGATATACAGCCTTTGTCACGGACGTGAATTCTTTTGTCAATTTCTCATTAATTATTCATGAATTTTATAAGTAGTGTTTACAACATGAGCGGCCGTGTTGTATCGGCAGATACAATCGCAAGCCGAAGGCGCGCGATTGTATCGCCGATACAACACGGACGCGAATGTTGTAAACTACTTAAAAAATGTCTAGGTTAGCTCTTTCATATTTTACCAAAATTTTCAAGATTAAAATAGATTTTGCCGTAAAATTACCAGTTAAAACTTATGCAAATCAGGATATACAACACTAGTGTTGTATCAGATTTACAACACTCGTCATGGTCATGATTTCTTTAGAAAATGTCTCATTAATTATTCATGAATTTTTTAATACAATGTATAAGTTATCATTATTACTTTTTTGTTACCTTAGAAACACTGAGTCATTCCTCTTATTGTATATATCACAATACTTCAATGAATCTATCAGAGCAATTGTCCATCCATCACTGCCATACAACACTGATAATTCAAGATATGTAATTACTGGTTGTGTTTATCAGTTGTAACTGGGTTTTACTGCGTGTACTTCAAACAATCAACAACAGCAGGGTAGTGTTTTTATTTGGTGTGTGCGATGTGTTTTGTATTGTAATATTATACTATCAAAACATGATTGTATGTGTTAGATACCATAGAAACCTGTGGATTATATTATTGACCACAGTGGCAAGAGAAGTATTTGTTAAATTCAGAAACTGGCAATTTGCGAGCTCAAATAACACTTTTTTATGTCTTGCAATAAGAGTATTTTTACCACAGGATTCTATGGTAATGATGTGTGTTTGCATGGTGTATAACTCAACCATTGGTTTACCTTAGTGCAAAAACCTCACATATACTAGTTGATTCTTGTCTACTCTTGTCTTGCTTGTTTTGTTTATAGTGTCTCAAAGTGTCTTTCAATCATTGCGTTCAAGTTTGTTTCTTTTTGAACCAAATAATCATTTTGGTTTTTCAGAATATAATGAATACTTAACTGCTGTTTACATGTGTGACAGTGTTTAGATGTGAGGTTGTCACACCAAGGAGTTCAGCCAAAAATAAGACAATTCTGCGTATCTACAGTATGGATAATCTCTGTCATTTTGGCTCATCATTAGGCAGTAAATACTCTGAATAATTCAACCTGTCATAAAGTAAAATAACTACAAAGAATGTCATCAGTAACAACCATGAAAACAAAGTCATATTTAAATTACTATTTGTTTCACAGGTAGAGTGAAGTCATTTAACCCGTGAAATAGATATTAGTATAAACCTACTAGTGGTCTATCACGAATCCTTTATTCTGATTGGCTACTCTACTAATGGTCTATTGAGTGATAGACCACTAGTAGCGAAAAGTGCCGGTTTTGTAAACGTTGAAAACGTTTCTTGATTCTTCTAATTCTTGTAATAGCTTAGTACTAAATGTAATGCTTTTCCTTAAATCGTAAATTACAAATACCAGCAAGAAAATGGCAAAAAGCACATAATTTTGATGTTTTGTGAATGAATTTTGACTTGAATTAAGAGCGCGCGCTACTGAGAAAGCCAGATTAAAAAACTTTTCTTGAACTTTTCTTTATTCCTCCGTTGTTCAAATATGTATAGTGGTTTTAGCAGTAACATTATGCTATTTTCAGCCGTTAAAACAAAAGTCTTGATGAAGAAAATGACTAAAACTGTGGAGAATTTCGATGTGTTTTGAATACATTTTCACTTGCCGTCACACGTCATTGAGCGCGCGCTCGGTATTTTCACTTTCGATTATCTGTCATTTTTTCAAAATAAAACGATTGAAATGTTATTTTTCTTTCAAAATATGGCAAAGTTTGACCTACTAGTTGGTTTATACTAAAACAATTAGACCTCTCGCCCTCATGGTCTCGAAGACTCGGCCTCGTGGGCTATTGACTCGTAGACCATTTGGGCTGCGGGTCTAATTGACTAATACACCTTAGCAGTCTTTTATTCCATTGTTTTCTTTTGTTTCTATATGACTATTACACTTTAGCAATAAATTTCTATTTCATGGTTTTATAATAATTCCTTCACTCTATATTATTTGCACTTTAGTAACACTCTGTTACTGGAATAGTAATCTATTCACTGTTATAAACATCTTACAGGTAGCATATTAATTTTTATGCTTTTTCTCATTTTAACTTGCCAGCCAACAATGGCTATGGCCAATATATTTCAACATATCAAGTACATACAATTACTGTGCAACAGATTACTTTGAATATAAAGTATTTACAACATACCCACATGGTGCAAAAGGTGTTCAATTTTCAATTTTCTTCTCATCTTTACATTCAGCAAGATTCAGCTAGAAATTTGTTGTTCACCAGGCATATATTTATTGTTGATTATCCTGGCATAAGATTTTCATTCAATCAGTATCGTCTACTACTGTGGATGGCTGAAATAACTCAAAACAAACTAAGTATACTGTCATACCTCAAGATACAAAACATACTGCATTTAGAGTGAATGGTCTGATCCAAGGTGTAATCCATGTAGATGAGGCATGATCATCTGGGATGGTGTAGTCTTTAGAAAGACACTGAGGATGATTTCTGCTTAGGTTGTCGAAACGTCAGACATCAACACCATCAGTCTTTTTCAAGACTACACAAGCCTGGACGATCATGCCTCATCTACATACTGCATATTATAGAGCAGATTTTGTATAAGAGTGTGAAAAGTTCAATGCCAGTGTGTGCCTTTGCTGTGATTGTTATGTTTGTAGAATCTTGTTGTGCCTTAATCGCGTTCATGCTGTGAGCTTGTCCTTGTTGTACAAAATCTCATGGATGTGTAATAAACAATTCATTTAGCATTTATATGGCTTCAATCAATGCTCTCTTTCAAAGAATTTGTACTTCTAATATTTTTTCTTTCCCAAATAGAATATTTATACTGGTGCATGTCTAATATATAAGATTTTATTGTCATTCCACTCTATGATATACTCATCATTCCTATATTGCCTCATATTTACTGACTCTGACTACTGTTACCTTTCTTTACCGGTTTCTATTCAGAAATGAACAAATGAATAAATAAATAAATGGGATGAATGAATGGATGAATGAAATAGTGCATTAGTAAATGGATGGATGAATGGATGGGATGAATGGATGTATGAATGAATGAACATGAATGAACAAATGGATGGATGATTGAAATGATGCTTTAATAAATGGATGGATGGATGGATGAATAATAGTTTTAATAACTAGAGCTCACAACATCATTAATAAATTATGAATAAATATTTAAAGGAATAAATGATTGAATGAATAAGTAAAAATGAATACCAGTAAACAAACAAATTAATGAAGGAATGAAGGAAGTACTAAAATAAAATAGTTTTATTAAAATATATTGAAATTGTTTCTTTTCTATTATAAACAATGTTTATTCTGACTGTGGGCGGGTAGTATTTCCTTCAATTTATAAGAAATCCCTACTGTGGAAGACTTTAAAAAACGTTATTCAAATTTAATATATGATGATATTTACAATCAACCATTTACTTTAGACACTTAAATATAGTATAGAACCATTTTAGCAGCAATTTAATATCCCAATTTTTCTATTGTAGATATATATATTTATAGTTTTTAATATTACTGATATTCATGTACATATATTTTATATTCTGAGGGCCACCTGAAAATTATCATATATGGTAATGGTGTCACCATGTCCAATAAAGTTATTATTATTATATAAGAAAGAATTGGAATATGTTCAATGCAGACATAGGACAGTTCTTACTCAAAAATATTCAATTTTGTAAAGTAGTGGTACCGTGATCGGTAAAATAATAGTTTAAATGTTAAAATAACAGTTCTTTTATTTTATTTGAACAATATTAATGTTTATTCCAATGAAAAGAGTTTCAATTAATGGCATGTAACATACCCATTTAAGGAACAAAGTATTGCATAAGCAAACAGAATTCAGGTAGATTTAATATGTATAAATTTAGTTAATCTTTTAATGATTTCTAGCTAGTTATTTTAAAAGGAAAAAATTATGCAAGGAATGTGAAATATTACAATATGTTTTAGGATTTGCATTAATTTATATATGACTAATTTGTATTAATTAATTTTTTTTTTTTTTTCCAAAGAGAAAACGTTAGATACAAGAAATGAGGAATTCATAATTTTGAGAAGACAAAGAGAGGTACTTTTTGAAAGTTTGTTGAAATTTACTTTATTAAGTTTATAAGCTTGTATGAATACTTTATGGCTTTTGCCTGAGAGTTTAAAACATGATGTTGAAAGAGCTTGACAATATTGATATTCTCTTTAGAAATTGAGTCCCATAATGAGATTTAATTGTGAGATGAGCCGAGCAAAATAATTAACAAAGATAAATGAGAAATGTGTAAATAATTATCGAGAGGAAATAAAAATATGTTTATGGAAAGTCTTCTGTTGAAATTCTACCCATTTGAATTGAGGTCTTGAAAAATATCCCCAATAGAAAATTAACTGTGTTGAGTTGGGTGAGCAGAAGTTTATCATCTAGTTATTCAAGTGTGATCTGTACAATGTACACTGTGTTGATTGTATAAGTCATCATTTAAACAAGGATCTTGAAAATATATACTGTGTAGAGTTGGCAGAGCACAGGTTAATTAATCTCTTGCACAAGAACCTTCTGTCATCTAGTTATTAAAGTGTGGTCTGTACAACATACACTGTGTATTTTAGAAGTCATCATTGGGATCTTGACAACATAAACTATGTAGAGTTGGCAGGGTAGAGGTTAGTTAATGACTTGCATGAGCATGTTCTGTCTAGTTATTCAAGTGTGATCTGTACAATGTACACTGTGTATTCTAAAACTCATCATTTAAACAAGGATCTTGAAAACATAAACTGTGTAGATCGAGTTAGCAGAGTAGAGGTTAGTTGATCTCTTGCACCAGCACCTTGCATTGTCTCTTTAATTAAATGTAGATTCTCTGTTGATTATAGTGCTATCAAGCACATATAGGGTCTTGAAAAACATCCGCATTGGACACTTTACACCATATCTTTTATTGACCAAAGTTGGTCTGGTCCCTTGTATCTTCACATGATCTTGTGTTGTCTTTTCATTATTGGCTGTGTTGGAAATATATACGTACCCTCTTTGATACCAGGGTTTTGAAGAACATCACCAATGCACAACAAACAGTGCATAAATGGCTGACAAGATTGGCCTGGTCTTTGGTATTTATACATCATATTCTATTTTCTATTGATTGAAGGGAGGCCTGTGTGTTGTAGGCCGTGTTTGACATACATGCCATTTTATTTTGGTTCTGAATAGTAGCTGAATACGATCCACCTGGCCTCTCTTATCTTCTTGCGGCGGAGACTGCATTGGTTACATGTTGTCATTTGTATTAGGATTGTGAAGGGCATTGCCGATGGAAAGCGAACAGTGCATCAATGGCTAATTTGGATCAGGATCTTGATTGACTGTGCATTAAAATCTAACACAGGTTTATAGAAAGGTAAAATAAGCTTTAAAAAGTCTGTTATAGAAGTTTCTTGAAGTGAAATTATTTGGGTTTAGACCTTGGTGGTGTTGCATTTCTTCTTCTTGCTTTCCTAGGCACGTCACTATCATAAAAATATTGGTTCATTCCCATGGATTTCTCTAAAAAATATAGCGTGCAATATATTTATAGCTGAATGATTGTAGTAGCAATATTTTGGTATTGAAAGTAAGAGTCTAGTTTTGTTAGGAATATCTTTGCCTGTTCTAATCCAGAAAAAAAAATCTTCAAGTTCTTGAGAGTCTTCTTGAGATACAATATGTATGTCTCATTCATGCTAAGAGGCCACCAAGGCCTGAATATGGACAGCAGGCAAAACTGACTTTATAAAGAAACTGAATGTCTATATTCATTCACTATAGAAGGGTGCAAAGTTGAGGTATCTATTTTTGTAATTTTGTAAATATTGCCAGTGATGATAGTGAAATTGAGTGGAGTACAGTTGTACTAGTCTTCTTTCAAAAGGTTATTTCCCAATAAGTTCTAATGAGAAATATCTAATTTGCTTAGATCTTTGTAAAATTGAGGTGTCTTCTTTATTGTTTTCTTGAATATTTAATACAAGAAGAGCAATGAAAATATGTTGAATTGCTGCCTTTCAATTTTTATTTTAAAAAAACGCTGCAATCTTCATGGAATAGCTGTAACTGGTCAACTTATTCAGACATTCTTCTGCAACTACATCTTCTGATGTCAAAACTATTTCAACAAACATGATTCTTTAACCAGAATTGGTGGCCTTGGTTGTGGAAGCGCTAGATCTCTTTAAACTTTGCCCAAATCACTGAGCAATCAAGAAAGACTGGTTCTGTACTTCCATATGCTTCACATCAACAGTTTCTGTACCATATCTCTTTCAGGTACATTGAATTCTGTTTGTGTGCCTATATTTGTATCTACATTCTGTCTGCCTGTGCCCTTTTTAGTATGACAGCCACTTTTCAAGCTGTGTCCGCTAGTGTTGTTCCTTCTTCATATGTTCAATTGCAGTACATCACGTCATTGTCGTCAACAAAGGATAACATCTACCAATTACTAGTTCCACTGCCTCTGAATCAGCCATTAGTCGTAGGTCCAAGTTATTCACCTGACATGTATAAAGTGGTCTCCCAGAGTTTGATAAGAAAGTTCATGAATTTGGTGGATTTATTGCCTAAAAAAACTTTCAGTCACGAACCAGAACCACAGCTCATGTGAACCGGTTCAATAACATGAGTATTGAAAACCAGTAAAACTTGTTTGATTCTTGTTTACAGAAAAAATAAAGACTCTTGTCTCGATAACACTACTGTTTAGCAAAATTGAGGTATCTCCTCAATTGAATGTATGCTGAATATTTTAAGAATAGTACAATAAGAACAGTAAAAAAGTTTAATTGACAGTCAATGTTGTCTAATTTTGAAAGTTTTTTAACGAGTGAGATAAAAATCTTGCAGATATTTTTCTTTTGCATAATATCATTGTTGTTTGGCTGAATACTGACAGCCAGTAGAAAGATGTTTAGAACTTGATGAGTGTCTTCTTTGATGTTTTGCTGAATATCATAGGCAAAAAAGAAGTTTTCTATTCTATCTTTTAAGTCTTGATTTGAACTTGATGAGATCATGATATTTTCTTTGCACTTTTGTTGAATATCATAGACAAAAAAATGTTTTCTTTTCTATCATTTTACAGGGAAGTCTTGATTAAAACTTAATGAGATCATGGTATCTTCTTTGTAGTTTTAATTTGGTGAATATTAGAGACAAAATTTTATCTTTTTACAGGGAAGTCTTGATCAGAACTTGATATGATCAAGGTGTCTTCTTTGCAGTTTTGTTGAATATTAAAGAGACAAAAATTATATCTTTTTACAGGGAAAACTTGATTAGAACTTGATGAGATCAAGGGGTCTTCTTTTTAGTTTTGTTGAATATTATAGAGACAAAAATTATCTCTTTTTACAGGAAAGTCTAGATTAGAACTTGATGAGATCAAGGTGTCCGTTTTGCAGTTTGGTGAATATTAGAGACAAAATTATATCTTTTTTTACAGGGAAGTCTTGATTACCGGTAGAACTTGATGAGATCATGGTATCTTTGCAGTTTTTCTTTGCAGTTTTGTTGAATATTATAGAGACAAAAAGTCTGTCTTTTTACAGGGAAGTCTTGGTTTTAACTTGATGAGATCAAGGTATCTTCTTTGCAGTTTGTTGAATATTATAGACAAAAATGTTTTCTTTTCTATATTTTTACAGGGAAGTCTTGATTAGACTTGATGAGATCAAGATATCTTCTTTGAAGTTTTGTTGAGTATTAGAGACAAAAATTATGTCTTTTTACAGGGAAGTCTTGATTAGAACTTGATGAGATCAAGGTGTCTTTGTAGTTTTGTTGAATATTATAGAGACAAATATATATCTTTTTACAGGGAAGTTTTGATTAGAACTTGGTGCTGTAAACATAACTCCTTTTCCCTTTGTCTTTGTTTACTTCATATTTTGCCCTGTTTATTGATGACCATGCAGCAAAGACTGTCTTTGATTCCAATACATTGTTTTCAAAATAACAACTACAACTTTTATAGCAATACAACTTTCATTTTCAACATAATATCAATGATAAGCAATGTAAGGTTTATAAGTATCAATTAATTTAATTTAATTTCTTTAGTTTAGTTAATTACCAGTATTACCATTTGTATTTTCTTTTGAATAATAATTTAGTAAGTGACATTTAACATTTATTGTTAATTAATATTTCCAGGTAAAATTTGGTCAATAATTCACAGGATTTATGTACATGTATAAGAGGCATCAAGATGCAATATAGTTTTAATTATTGTTATTACAGAATATTAATATTATTGACTGCCACACCCCTTTACTATTAAAGCAAGTTAAGTCACTTCCACGGAGGTTGCCACTGGAGATTCAATCTACTATTAGGGAAAGAGACCATCCTAAGTCTAAGGCAAGTAAGGTTGGCTTGTAAATGTACAAGGCCTCCAGAAACAAATAAGGTAGTTAATTATTATAAGGAATTCTCATATTCAGAATTTGCAAAACAACTGTCTTGAAGGCCCTCCATAAAGAAAACAGTCCAGAGTCTATAAAGGAAATACTACAGCACCAAAACATATCATATAATTTAAGTACATTGGCCCAAAAATATGGAACAGCCTTCCTTATGAAAGGGGGCAGGGGTCCTCATTGTCCCTTTTAGGGTTTGAAATCAGTGTTTTGGTCCAGCTTACGGTATAATGACGAGAATGCCCACCAGCTGAGTTTTGTGGTCCCTTTTAGGGTATAAGATCAACAACAATGCTTTTTTTCAAAGATTGATTTTTATTTTACTCTTCTTTCCGTTCCCTCTTAGGGGTAAAATTTCTTCACTGCCACACCCATCATCTCAAAATACAGGTCCCTTTTAGGGGTCATTTTCAGAATTTCCAACAAGGACCCCCCACCCCTTTATAAGGGAGTCCCCCCGGGAATAAATGTACAGCATAATATGTCCCTGTATCTAAAAATAATTAATTACATAAATTATATATATATATAATTAAATTATTTAACAAATAATTAAGGTTCAGCCGTGGGTTATACTCTGATAGCCGCACGCTTGGCAATTTGAACACACAAGAAAATGTCAAGAAGCACGAGCTGAAAGCAAGTGCTTCTGGACATTTTTAAGTGTGTTCAAATGCCAAGCGTGCGGTTATCAGAGTATAAACCACGGCTGAACCTTAATTATTTATTTTATTATATAAATTTTGATTAAAAATTGTTCAAAAATCGTTCAAAAAAGTCTGTTTGATTTCGAAAAAAACATAAACTCATAAACCACGCTCATAAACCACGCTTGTTTGGCCAATCAGAGCGCGCGTTAGAATCAATCTATATAATAAATATATGTATAGGCTGCATGATTAATATTTTGCTGTCGATAGTTGTGGTTATGTTTGCTATTGAAATTATTTAATTTTATTAATTTCTTCTCTTTAGTTTCCGACATATTTTTTTATATTATTTCCACTTGTGATTTATTAATACTTAAAAAATCATTGTTTTTCAGATATTAGCAAATGAGTCTGTTCATTTCACATCCACAAGAAACAATATTACCATCTTTAAATTATTTTGTACTCACAGATACCAAATGAAAACTCTTGAAACTTTCTGCAACTTTAAATCTTTTTCAAAATATTCCCCTCTTCGTAGTTCTCAGCCGGATATTTGATAACACTCTGGAAACAAAAATAATATTTCAAATAAACATTTTTTTTCGTGAAATTGTAATTTGAAAATAATTTGCATAATGACACAAACAGAACCCAAGGGGGAGGGGATGCGTAAAAAACCTGTTGAGTGCAAAACGCCACGAAGTTCAAAATAAAATAAAAGACAAGTCAAAAAGATAAGAAAAATGGTAAAAAAAGGAAGATGATATCAGAAATAAAGACATATTTAAGAAATTTGCAGTAATTTTGAAAGTAAAACAGCTAAAGTGCGCATCATGTCACATGTCAACTTTGAACGCTGAAAACTTTCCCAAAAGCAAACTAAACTATACACAAATACTCTACACTAGCTTATATTAATCTTATGCACAACCCTAAAGTGTATTTTATGTCAAAGAAGCGGTTTTTACCTTGCAAAATGATGTTTTTTTGCAGAACTTGTCTTCACACCTCGCCATCTTGTCGCGTGGTAAGCCGAAATGCATGCTGGGTTGCGCGTGCAGATCTGCAAGGAAGTTGATCCGGACGGCGGACTATTGGAATGATTTTTTTCTAAAATTGAATATTGTTTGTTTCTTATTTGTATATTATACTAACTACCTACTAGCTAACATTAAATTACAGAGAATAGAAAAAATTCTAGAAAAGAAAGGTATTTTTTCGGAAAATTAAAACTTTTGATTTAATTATTCAGAATTATGCAAATTTTTGTGCAGTGCGAGTAATTTCATTTTGCATGCTAAATAGACGTCTATTTTTCATTTTTTTTAAGTATTTAGCGTAAAAATAATTCGCTTTGGGTTATATAAGACACTGTTTATTTTATTACGTCGAAAAATGGCGTTTTACTGTTGGAAAGATGAGAAAACGTCCCTGAAATTCTCCCTCATATTACATTGTTTACAAGTGAAAAACCATTCAAGTGCGTGCTTTATAAGGAGGCTCGAATTGGTTTCTGTATATATCTATATACCTACTTTATATTGCATTTTATGCAGCATTATTGTGAAGCTACACAGTTAACCGATATATCATTTTAAAGCTTATGGATCTAGGATATCATTTCTTTTTTAATTATTGCGTTTGACGTTGTCATGACAACAGCAGGCCGCTGCAAAAAGGAACCGAAATTCCTTTTTTAAAGCTGATATCTCCAAATCCTTTAGGTGAAAGTTTTTTAAAACTTGTACATGTCTAGTTCCCTACCTGGTCTTGCAACTGAGGAAAAATAAAAAAAATCTGTAATACGAAACCTTTAAAATATTTAAAAAAATGATTTTTTTCTAGATATAAATGGTTTTTCATTACAGATTTTTCTTAAAATGGATCTACTAAATCTAAACCTTAATTGGAACAAATTGCCAAAAAATTAAAAAAATCTACCATTTCATTGTGTTGTTATTAATAAAAATACATTTTGTACGCGTCAGAGGGGTCTTGTAAAATTGGCGATATTGCGCGCGCGCTCAAAAAACCATTTCGAGCCTCCTTAAAAAGTCCTCGTTTCTGATTGGATAAAACAATGACAGTTGGCTGCGCAAAGCAACCAAGCCCTCCAAAACACAACAATTTTCCGTTCAATGCAACTAAAAGAACGCACTAAACAGCAAAAAAAAAAAGAATGGATATATTTGGCAACAAGACTTATATACTGCGCCGTTTTCAAGACAACGTAGCAAGTGATACAGAATCTTCTGTTCCGCAAAAACAACACAGCGCCCCAAACGACAAGTTTTTATTGAATTACACCAATATTACTTAGAAATAATTAAAAAGGAAAACATCTCAAAACGTTGAAGGAATAAAGATTTATTGTAAATAATACAAATACTGAATAGTTGCTATTAAACACAAAAATGATATTAATGAACGTTGTGGCTTTTTTAGTGGTCGGAAGTATTCCGTATATTTTCTGGTCTGGACGCCATTTTATGTACAACCGTAGATTTCCACTCTCATACAAACAGAATTAGCAGTTACAGGATAGAAACGAATATAACGGGCTACTATTTGTCGAGGTAAACGGTTTACAACTGGAGTAAAATGGTCACAGTTTCCTTGGAAGATCTGAAAAGAGAAAAAAGTAAAGAAATCCATTCAACGACATGTCCTTTCGTTTGTTTGATTAAACTATAATGCTGGTAAAGTGAAGGAAATGAATAAAGAGATAATGAAAACATGTCTTAAATACTATTTACTTAGAAACTGTATTACACTTTGAGTTTTAAGGTAATGAATAGTCCCCCACTGTTCCGGCCTTTGCATCGAAGCGAGACGAACGTTGAGCTTGCAATGATAGAGACCTTTCAAAACCTTGCCTGGCAATTATTCACGTGTCTCTATTACTGCAAGCTCAACGTCCATCTCGCTTCACTGCAAAGGCCCGACTACCTTTCAAGATGGTGCAGGGAAACTATTTGAATATTCAAAGGTAAAAACGATATTCCAACTGTTAAAAGATATTTGTTTTTAAATACCTTGACTTTATTCCCTGAAGAAGTTGTGACAAAATTCCATTGTCTTCCATTCATGCTGTATTTGAGGTAATATGATTTAACGTGT
Organism: Metridium senile; assembly: GCA_949775045.1. Lineage (NCBI taxonomy): Eukaryota > Metazoa > Cnidaria > Anthozoa > Actiniaria > Metridiidae > Metridium > Metridium senile. The sequence continues at coordinate 6,148,708 of OX459100.1, forward strand.
TCGAAAAGCTTGTCTCGACCTGAAAACGTACAGACAGAATTGATATCATAAAGTATGTTGCATTATGAATATACAGGTTCGGATCCAGGAATTTGTCACGGGGTGTCCCAATTGCAAATGAAGGGCTCTTGTGTGTGTAGTCTTGGAGAAAAATGTTGGTGTCTAACATTTGAATAGTTTTAATCAAGGTGCGAGTAGCCTGTGTTGCCGGCGGTCTGCGTGATTAGGGAGAGAAGAAAAAGGGAGAGAAAAAAAGGAAAGGTCTCTCCTTCTCTCTTCTCTCCCTAATCACACACAGCTTTCTCGATATGTGTGTGATGAGACCGCCGGCATGTGTGATTAGGGAGGGAGTAATGATGATGGTTTATGATCGACAGGGTGTGTGTAGTTTTGGAGAAGACTACTGGTGTTGTTGTCTGACATTTGAATGGATTAAAGGTGTAAGCGGTGATGATGAATTGTGATCGTTCGAATGTGTGAGGTCTTGAGAAAGACTGCCGGTGTTGATGGCTAACGACTGCTGGTTAATTGTAATCGTCTGCCGCGAGTGTGCATTGAGGAAATGATTGTGCTGGTGCTGGTGCTGGTGCTGGTGCTGGTGCTGGTGCTGGTGCTGGTGCTCATACCCACCTTGAGTAGCTACAGCTGTGACTTTGGTGGCGCTTCCAAGATTAACCTGTAGCCACTGGTTTTTACTGAAAGCTGGGCACCAGCCTCCCACTCTTTTCCTTGCTGGATCATCTTCCATGTACAGTCGTGCATTGCGGGCACCAAAGTCCCAGGATGCTTTACAAAAGAAAAAGAAAATTTTAAGTTAACATGTATTTGTAATTTGGCAAACTAAAACTGAAAGGAATTGAATTGAATGTATGTAACGTGGTCATTGTAATATGTATATGAAGAATGAGAATAATTCTAAAATTACAGTGAGGACACTCGAACCGTGAACACTTTGAGTATATTCGCTACTTGTTTTAACCCACATGCCATGAGGGAATAGGTTAGAAATACGATTTACTATGAACACTTAGTGTATCTGAACTTACTGCTTCATTTTTAGAGGGGTTTTTTAAATGAAAAAAGTCAGGTGCTCACGGTTCAAGTATCTTCACTGTTATGATAATATTTTCGGTGTTTTTAGTGTCGGGCTTCCTTTTCCTTCCTGGGTAATAATCTGGAGATGAATAGCACTTCTCTTACCATGACGAAATTGAGATGATGCTGAGAAGGCCATGTCTGGGAGTCTATTGTCCCACCCTAATCCAAGGCGGTTGGAACATGAAGCTGTAGATATCAAGAAAAACAATTAATATGGTAAAGATTTATACAATAAAAATATTACTGAACAAAACATGTGAAGTTTGCAACAATACAACAATTTCTAAAGTAACAAGTTTATTGAGTTTCTTCAGTAAGCATTCAAAAACAGCTTTTGTTCAATTTTCCTACGTAAGAGTATGTTTTACTAGCTACAGAGAATGAGATTTATTTAGCTACAGCGAATAGTGGTACATTCTTGTAACGCTACAAGACTTTTGAAACTTTAATAAAGTTACTGATTGATTTAACAGCTTAAGAATTAACGTCAGAAGAGAGTTACTATATATTCATGCTCTCTTGGTGACATAGATAATGGTCTCCTTCACAGTTCCCTGCGCCATCTTGAAAGGTAGTCTGGCCTTTGCATCGAAGCGAGACAAACGTTGAGCTTGCAATGACAGAGACACGTGAATAATTGTCCGGCGAGGTGTTGAAAGGTCTATATCATTACAAGCTCAATGTTCGTCTCGCTTCGATGCAAAGGCCCGGCTTCCTTTCAAGATGACGCAGGGAACTATGAAGGGGACTATTGTGCACGCAGCATTCATTTCAGTTACTTTCTCAACTACAAAGACAGGATGAAAACCGCAACATCAAGAGAGTAGAAAACGATACATTGCTGAGCTAAATACTGGGGGTTACTTGCCAAAAAAGGCAAGGTGGCCTTGTGTGCTTGGTACTGAGGAAACCATTAACAAGTGACAGAGTTGTCTAAGACAGTCTCCGACAGTAGCTGTTCAGGTAATAGTCTCCTTCACAGTTCCCTGCGCCATCTTGAAAGGCATCCTCGGGAACCCAGGGGTATTCTTCTGTCGCTCGTTTCTCGCTTCCACAACATATACCCCTGGGAACGTAGTCTGTTGGAGCTTGTTCCCGAAGTCAAAATTCAAACTTATTTAACGACTTTCTTTGAATAGTTATCTTGATTTTCATTGGTCGACCTAATAAGGTCGACCAATCAGGAAAGAGCTGAATTTTGACTTCCGGAACAAGCTCCAACAGACTACGTTCCCAGGGGTATATGTTGTGAAAGCGAGAAACGAGCGACAGAAGAATACCCCTGGGTTCCCGAGGATGCTTGAAAGGTAGCCTGGCCTTTGAATCAAAGTGAGACGAACGTTGATCTTGCAATATTAGAGACTCATGAATAATTGTCCCGCAAGGTGTTCAAATGTCTCTATCATTGTAAGCTTTCAAGATGGAGTAGGGAACTGTGAAGGGGACTATTTCAAGGTTTTTCTCATTTTGACCATCAGTCACACTGTCGACACTTTCAGAAATTATTCTAACCATTTCCGCTTCGTATAATGATGGTTATTAATAAGAAGGGGAGGGGGAAGATTTTTACATCACAAATTGTCCATTATAGTGAGTAAGGGTTTGCGTCCTTGTATTCTCGTTCTTCTTCAGTCAACAATAACAACAATAACATTTTTATTGCACCTAGAATTTGCAAGAGATTACATTTTACAAATAGAAAATTACAAGTACAGTAGATACTGGCCCTAGCAAATAACTAAATAGCTAAAAATGTGCCAGGACCAACCGGTCGGTTCAGTTGCTTACCATATGGTCTTACTGGTTCAGAATCACAGTATTTTGAACGGCAGGATTTGGGACACAGGAGTTTAACGTTGTTATTTGTTGTACATTTTCCCAGTTTTGACCACAGAGGGCAGTGCTGACGTGTATCCTTGCACTTGATACCTGTGTAAAGAGACGGGCGTTATTAGACAGAGGTGACAGCAATTATAATGAAGATGAAGAGATGAAGATGATGATACACTGCAAAAACGGCTGAGTAGATACAACTCAGAATATTGAGTTAATCATGCAGTCAGGATGACACTTTATAGTGAGTAAACCCAATTCATTATTAACAGTGAACATAAATGTAGATGTGCCATTCAGATGTGCCATTCAGAACAAAATATTGAGTTTAACCTGACTTTTACTCACCAAAGAGTTGGGTTTACTCACTATAAAGTATCATCTTGAATGCATGATTAACTCAATATAGTGAGGTGTATCTACTCAGCCGTTTTTGCAGTATAATGGTATTTATTTTTACACGATATATTTTTACAGCTTTGCTGATGTGGTTGTGTTGTGAATTCACTCTCTCACCACACATACATAAAACATTTTAACGTTTTACACATTAATATAGTCATTCTTTTTCATGCTCAGTTTAGTTTAGCCTCTGCCATTATTCGCTCTTGTACTTGTCTGCACCGTTGTTAAACATATGATGGTGATGAAAATGATGATAATGACGATGATGATGATAATGATGATGATAATGATGATCATGATGATATTAATCGGTATCAGCATCGATTTTAAGGGGTGTCATGTTTTGAAAATTTCCAACGAGCATACTCGACACTTTTTTGTCCGAGTCCTCCCACTCTCCCACTCCACCCCCCATCCCTCCCTTGTTCACTTCCCCCATACCTCCCTTGTTAATAAACTAAATGGTCCACTTACCAATAGGGTTTATAGGTATAGTTGCAACTTTGCCAGATGGTCGAGTAGTAGGTGGTAGTGTTGTAGGTACAATCTTACAGCCATACAACTCAACCCTCATACAAATATGGTATTCCCAGGTCTGTGGGTTTATACGTATATAGCGCGCTGTGATTGGTTGAGAGATGTGGTTTGTAATTGGAGTATTCATGTCGAAGTTTCCATTAAAAAGCTGCAAGAATAAAGTATCGTCATCTGTGAGTGAAAGTCTCAGTATATATAATCCATTTCCACTTGAATGACAATTGCTAACCCTCTTATTCTATATCTTTTACTCGACGAAGGGCTTGAAATTTCAGTAAAGTCGGTGTTTTTCACACTTTTGAAATTCTCATAACTTCTCAAGAATTTGATATTTTTGTCTCAAATTATTTGTCTTTGTTGATGTCATTCAATCTTAAATTTTGATGTAGTGGTCAATCAAAATATGAATTTAAAAAGATATGACAATGAAGTGGCGGCCAATTGGCATTCGGTCTACTGCATATCGTTTACAGTCATTTGAAAAAACATTGTCGCTGACCGGCTCCGCGACTACACGACTAGCCCAAGTGGGAGTATGGGTAAAAATCACTGAACCAAAATTTTTTAGCACGCGCTATAGAATATGCTGAAATATGGTGAGTACATGAATGAATGTCAGTGCCTTCGCGTTCTGTGCAAAAAAATACACCGTACGTCGCGTGGAGATATCGGCAAGTAAATAGCTACTTCTTTAGCTTCCATGCAGAGGATTTGTGTCATCCAAATCAATCGCCGCGTAAATCTAATAGAAACAAGGCACTGAGAACTCAAGATGTTGATAATATATGCAGCTAACTGCTTCAGTGGTTTCTACTCATACTCCTTCTAGGTCTAGTCGCGGAGTCGCGAAGCCGGTCGGCGACAACGTTTTTTCAAATGACTGTATATCAAACACCAGCGCAGTCTGTACTGCGCAATCTCATCTTGCGACATCATTTTGCGACTAGCAATCTCTTCCATTTAATATTGCCAGTAAACCTTGTTGACGTCAAGCGATGCATGCAACAAGTTGATCCATACCTTACTGTACTTAGTCCATTGAAGTCTATTATCACTGTACCATAGAACATAACTTTTAACGAAGCGAGGATATTGCTTGTTGGACCGTCCTGAAAATATATAGAGATGATAGGGATGAACTCAGTGATGATGATTTGTATGATGATGATTTGTATGATGATGATTTGTATGATGATGATTTGTATGATGATGATTTGTATGATGATGATTTGTATGATGATGATTTGTATGATGATGATTTGTATGATGATGATTTGTATGATGGTCATTTGTATGATGATGATTTGTATGATGATCATTTGTATGATGATCATTTGTATGATGATGATTTGTATGATGATGATTTGTATGATGATGATTTGTATGATGATCATTTGTATGATGATCATTTGTATGATGATCATTTGTATGATGATCATTTGTATGATGATCATTTGTATGATGATGGATGGATTTGTATGATGTAAGAATGACAACTTTAATATATGATAATATTGCTTGTTAGACCGTTCTGAAAATATATTGTACTTTTGAAGTATTTTGATAATAAAATATAATTTGGATATAATTATCATGTTATATTATTATCACTATTATTACATCTTTGTCATATTTTTCTAAACTGAAATTCGAATCGAAATAAAGCGAATCGAAATAAAGCGAATCGAAATAAAGCGAATCGAAATGAAGCGAATCGAAATAAAGCGAATCGAAAAACGTTTATGTTTGCCGATGTCATACCTTGTGTTGCTACATGTGTGACAACAGTTCGTACACCAAGGTCGATTTCCAGATACTCATTCTTTGTCTTTTGTTTGGAACACCAGGCGCCGACACCTGTAACTCCTGGCTTGTAATGAAGGCGACCTTCTCGGGCACTATGCCATCTAAACGAGCAATTGATCATAATCATCAACACCGTCATCATTGTCACCACCCATCATATCATTGTATCATCATCATGCATCATTATCATTATCATTACATCATCATCATGCATCATTATCATAATCGTCTCCATCATTATCATCATCATTATCATCATCATCATCATAGTCATCATCATCAGTCATCATCATCATTATCATAGTCATCATCATCATAGTCATCATCATCGTTATCATCATCATCATTATCATCTTCATAGCCTTCATCATCATAGTCACCATCACCATAGTGATCATCATCATAACATTGTTGCTACTTGTAATGATGTTATGTTATTAGCTGTATGGTGCGCAAGTGCGCAAGTATAGATGCCCAGTGTTTTATATTCATTATCAACATCATCATCACCATCATCATCTCATTTCTTCAGTAATACAGCCCCAGTTGAAAGCTGCATATTGGTTGGCCCCTAATACAGTACCACTATTGTTTGGTTAGATCATGGATAATAAAAACACAAAAATATTATCCATGGTTAGATTTTTTGTTTGGAAAGAGTCTATTGTTTTTTAAACCAATCCTAAACGATGTTTCGATTTGGTGCTGACTGTCCCCATTACTTACTTAAACAAATTATAATTTATTGCCTATCATTCCTTACTTGTTGACTTCCGATGATGCAGATAAAGCACTGTCAGGAATGTTCTTATCTTGGAGACCTAACGCTGTTGGTTTTGGACATTTATTTGGGCTTCCTGTGGTCTGAGGCATTGGTTTCGTTGTTGGCTTGGGTGTGGTCATTGGGAGTGCAGTAGTCATTGGGAGTGCTGTAGTTTTCGTCACACAGAAGTTACATGTTCCCTTACAGTTTTTGCGCATGAAATTAACAAACTCTTTTAGACAATATCCCTTCACCTTGTAAGCGATACACCTTTTTGAGCTTATTTTGTCTGCACAATTGCCTGGAAATGTAGATAGGATATTAATACAGAATATATGAATGAGCGAAGGAATGAATGGATGGATGGATGGATGGATCACATCAAAAAAGCTCATCAAACAAACAAACAAACAAACACACACACACACAAATTAAAACACAAACAAACAAACAAACAAACAAACACACAAACAAACAAACAAACAAACAAATTAACAAAAAACAAAAACACACAAACAAATTAACAAAAAAACAAAAACAAAAACCACACAAACAAATTAACAAACAAACACAAACAAACAAATAAACACACAAACAAATTGAAACAAACAAAAAATGAAATGAAATGAATGAATGAAATGAATGAATAAAGGAATGGATAAAGGAATGGATAAAGTAAAGTAAACAACAATCTGTACTAATCAATAATGCCTACCAACTGGTCGTACTGTAATTGGTTTTGGTGTAGCCTTCTGTCTTGGTTTCACTGGTGTACACACACCACAAGTCGCTTTGCAGTTTATCCGCATATAGTAAGGATTTGTTCTACATTGTCTTGTTGATCCCCAGTACTGACAATTCACGTGAAAGTCTGCGCAAGCTGCAAATGAAATGGTTAAACATGAGATTACAAAAACTATGTGTGACGTTATATGATGATATCATTAGATATCGCTGCCACTGTGATTATGATTATCATTGTGTTTGTGATGTGTCACGTTATATGATGATATTATTAGATATCGCTGCCACTGTGATTATGATTATCATTGTGTTTGTGATGTGTCACGTTATATGATGATATTATTAGATATCGCTGCCACTGTGATTATGATTATCATTGTGTTTGTGATGTGTCACGTTATATGATGATATTATTAGATATTGCTGCCACTGTGGTTATGATTATCATTGTGTATATCAGCTCATAAAATGTAACACGAGGTCACGTGACCTGTTGTTGCAAATTAAGGGCCTATTACTTTGGTATTCAGTCATTGCTATGGTCAAATGCCACTGTCAATTTTGGTTTTGTTATTGTAATTGTTATCAACATTGACACTGACATTCTTAGTTAATAGGACATTACAAACCTGGACAAAATCTACAGCTTCGTCTGCAATTTTGTGTCATGTAAGCAGAGCTTGTTCTACATTTGCCAAGTGAAACCCAAGAGCGGCAACGAACGTTGCGGTCAACACAGAGTGCACTTATTGCTCTTTTGGTTCGCTTTTTTGTTGGTGATGAAGCTACATATATAAAATCAAGAAATTCATTAAATCAGAAAATGATAACAATGTAATGATAACAATAATGATAACGATAATGATAACAATGATTATAATGATAACGATAATGATAACGATAATGATAATGATAACAATGTAATGATAACATTTTGATAACGATAATGATAACAATGATGATAATAATAACGATAATAATAATGATAACGATAATAATAATGATAACGATAACGATAATGATAACGATAATGATGATAACGATAACGATAATGATAACATTGATGATAATGATAACAATGATAATGATAATGATAACGATAACGATAATGATAATGATAACGATAATGATGATAACGATAACGATAACGATAACGATAATGATAATGATGATAACGATAACGATAATGATAACAATGATGATAATTATAACGATAATGATAACGATAACGATAATGATAATGATAACGATAATGATAATGATAATGATGATGATATCGATAACGATAATGATAACGATAATGAGAACAATGATGATAACAATGATGATAATGATAATGATAATGATAACGATAATGATAATGACAACGATAATGATAACGATAATGATAATGATAATGATAACGATAATAATAACGATAATGATAACGATAACGATAATGATAACGATAATGATAACGATAATAATAACGATAATGATAACGATTAGCTAGCACACATTAATAAACCATACCTGGTGCATTTAACCTCGGTTTCCTGCACATGTTATACATAAGATTAGTCCGATAAGCATCTAAGACACTGACTGAAGTGAACGGTGTTTTGAGTGTACCACCGCTGGCTCGAGGTACTATTGTTTGCTGGCCATTCTTGGAATAACTCTTCCAATTAAAGTGCATGATGGATCCATAATCGTAACGAACGTTCATAGTATCGACTGATCCAAAGCGCAACTTCTTAAAGTAAGATAGATATACTGTGAATAGAGAAGGATTTTCAAATTACTAGGCTACATAGGTCCTAAGGGGATGAGATTCTCCTCTTCATTTTGGTCTTGGCTTGATGCTAAAGCTGCGTCAAGGTTTTTTGAAATAGATGCATATACTAAACTAAGAATCATGGAATAAAGTACTAGACTGCAAACTCTCTCCCCTCCTCCGTATCAAAGATATGCCTATTGCGCCTATTGCCTATCGCGCGCTTATCAAAGTCTTGTGTTACTTCTCACCTACAATACCACATATGGTAATGGCATTGTTTTCAAGATTGCATAAGGTATCTTTGATACGCACCCCAATCCCCACACGTCCGAAGTTTTTATATCCCATTTTCCGCTAAGCAAAAATAGTATTGCGTTACTCACCAGTTTTAATATTCTGAGCTCTAAAAATGATGTAATTGTCAAGATCAGGTCGATTTCGCTCGTGCCAGAGCCCTATGTACTAGACAGCGAGCTCTCTACCCTCATCACCCCCAAACCCCACACGTCCGCGTTTTATAATATCCCATTTCCCGCGAAATCAAAAAAGTATTGCGTTACTCACCAGGTTGAATATTCTGAGGCCTAATAGTGATGTGATTGTCACGATCAGGTCGATTGTGCTCGTGCCAGAGCCCTATAGTGTGGCCGAGAAAGTGTGCCACAATGTTTTGTTTTTCACATCCGTTACCAACTGAGAGAATGTTTTTTCCTCCTTTGCGACCGACATTACTCCAGCATCTAATCGGCCATGGAATGAAAAGGAATTCCCAAATTAGAAGGATTAGTATAACGTTAGTCTAGTATCATTGTCAAAAGAAGTTGGCACGATTTTAGTATTTTAGCTCATAGTGACTACTTCATTTATTTTAAGTATCAAAAAATTGCCCCCACATCAATGTTGGTGCGGTGAAATGATAGCGCATTGCATGATATGTCAACCACATAAGCACCAAACAATGGCTCCCTCCTCAACATTGCGAAGGGGGGTGGGGGAGTAGTGGAATTTCAGCAGTGCTAAAATTAGTTTATCACATTGCCAACACTTTTGTCAATGATTGTAGTATCGAATGCAGATGAAATGAAAAAAGCCCCCTCCACAGTTCTCTGTGTCATCTTGAAAGGTAGCCGGGTCTTTGCAATGATAGAGACCTTTTAACACCTCGCGGAACAATTATTCACGCGTCTTTATCATTGCAAGCTCAATGTTAGTCTTGCTTTGATGCAAAGACCCGGCTGCCTTTCAAGATGGCGCAGGGAACTGTGAAGTGGACTATTAATGAACGAATGAATATCTGCACTTTATAAGTCAATATTAGTAAATGTTAGTGATAGTGATAATGATGATGATAATGGCGATGATGGTGATGGGTATTCAAACACTACTCAGAAAAATCAATGGAAGCGAACGAAAATTATCCACCTACCCCATGTTTCTGAAGAACAAGACATAATCCTTGTGGCCTTTTCTTGGTACGAATCGAATACATGTTTTAGTCTGCCATTCTTGCATGGCTTTCTTGATTGCATCGATTGCTTTGGGCATTTTCACTGAAAGGAAACGATAACTGATGTAACAGCAATGATGATGATGGCATGTTGGTGATAGTAGTTATGATGATGATGATGTCGTTGAGTAGTAAGAAGAAGAAGAAGAAGAAGAAGAAGAAGAAGAAGAAGAAGAAGAAGAAGAAGAAGAAGAAGAAGAAGAAGAAGAAGAAGAAGAAGAAGAAAAAGAAGAAGAAGAAGTAGTAGTAGTAAAGAAGAAGAAGAAGAACAAACAGAAGAAGAAGAAGAAGAAGAAGAAGAAGAAAAAGAAGAAAAAGAGGATGACAAAGAAGAACAAAAGAACAACAAGAACAACAAGAACAACAAGACAAATAGCGAATAAGAGCAAAAAAGAGTTTTGCCTCAATCTCCATTGCTATTCTCCTATAAAATACAAGGAAAAACTTACGTAAACTGCAATCTATTTCGTACGGTATCACTCCACCAGGCCATTTAATTCTACTATTCGATGAAGACGCAAAAGCAGCCGGGCCATTACCTTTGAGCTGCTGTTTTTGTTGGCTAGTCAGCTCGACATCTCCATTAAGATTGGTGGTGTTGGTAATAATGGGTGGAGATGAACACTTCACATTGTGTGGCAAGAACATCAGAGATAATCCAAGACAAACGACTTGCATTGTTAAGAACCTATGAAAAGAATGGTTCAAGAATGTTGAGAACCTATGAAAAGAATGGTTCAAACTGAACTGGAGTAGAAACTTTTATCTATTATAAATATATTATTAAATATGCGAAAAAGAACATGCAGTGAACAGACAAAGTGAGGACACTCGAACCGTGAACACTTTGAGTTTTTTGCTACTTTCTTTAACCCACATTCCTTGAACGAATAGTTTAAAAACATCATATATTATGGACACTAGCTTGGTGCACTTGAACTCACTGTTTCATTTTGAGAGGTTTTAAAGCAGTAGAAGATTCATAAAATATAATAATATGAAAAAAGTCAAGTGTTCACGGGTCGAGTATTCCTCACTGTAATTCGCGGGGAGATTTGACAAAAAGCTCTACATTTAATAAACACTTTGTATATTGACAAGATGCCACCGTAATGTACAGGTATTAAATGTACATATCTATGTCAGTAATTACTCGGGCTTCCATAAGAATGTCTCAAAGGACGTAAATCCATCAAAGAGTCGATACAACAAAAATGGTATTAAGGCCGAGGCTGCACATTGAAGAAATCACAATTACAGTAATAGCCCACGTATAAGAACCTGGGTTTTAAGAACCTGTTAGGCTAAAATTTTCATTTTAAGTCCCCTCCACATAGAACCTATTAAGTACCATTTACACCTAATTGCAAGAACGTTGTCCTGACTTTTGTAATTTAGTGGGAAAGGAATTAATTAAAATACAAAAGAACACCACTCAAGCTGAACTCCTTCTTCAAGAAAAAGTTCTGCTTGAGTAATCTTCTTTTGTGTTTTAATTAATTCCTTTCCCACTAAATTACAAAAGTCAGGACAACATTCTTGCAATTAGATGTATATAAGAACCTTATATAAGAACCTATTTAGGCTAAATTGAAAAATTCAGGTTCTTATACGTGGGCTATTACAGTATATGTTTTTGGAGTTCTGTTTCACATTGTATAATTCGATCGAACTACAAATAGAACTGTAAGATAAATTATCACAAAGTACATACCTCATGTTTCTATCCAACGTCGTCTTCCCTCAAACGTCTCAACAATAACTCCAGTGGTATATGCTCTCTCTATTTATCTTTGCAGACCAGGGATATCAGATGGCCATTGTGCTGTTTTTGGGCGTGTGGTGCGCCAAAGGTCCTAACCCTTTTTCGGTTCTAAACCGGATGATTTAATTTAATTAAATCATCGGGGGGGGGGGGGGGGGGGGGGGGGGGGGGGAGGGGAGGGGGTACTCCCTTTATCCAAGTGGTAGGGGTGATCGGCGTACATTTTATAGGGTTAAAATATTTCCTGTGCGTACCTTTTAGGGTCTTTTTAGAGTTTTGGCTCAAAAATCAGTTGTAAGGGTCATTTTTACTCTGCTTTATTTGTATCTGTGCCTACCTTTTAGGGGTCATTTTCACTGAAACCTCCGCCGATCACCCTACTACTCGGACAAAGGGAGTATCCCCCGGGATTAAATGTCTTACGGCTTCCAGATTACTAACGAAATATGTGCAATAACAAGCAAATGTTTTTCCTTATAATTTAAGTTTTCGGGAAGGTTCAATTATAAGGAAAAAGATTTGCTTATTATTGCATACATCTCGTGCAAATCAGTGTTATAGTAGTGGTAGTGTTGGATTTAAAAAAAAAAAAACGTCTTAAAAGTTCTTACTCCCATAACTGAGTAGGCCGATTCACCCATAGGTATTCACTGCATGCCAAAACGATTGAGCAATAGTTACTCAAATAACTGCGTAAATCGATGCATCCACATTTACTCACTGCAAAATCTACTGAGTAGTGGTTACTCAAATTACTGAGGATGCATCCACAGTTACTCACTGCTAAAAACAACTGAGCAGTAGTTACTCAAATAACTGCTTAAATCGATGCATCCACAGTTACTGCAAAAACCAACTAAGTAGTTATTAATGAGTTATTACTGCATTACTCATCCATAAACATTAAAATCGTGCAACATAAATAATCCCCCCCCCCCCCCAAAAAGTGATCCTTAGCTCTAGGTCTTCACAGTGATCAAGGAACTTCCTACCATTCAAAAATGCGCACGTCACACGACCACATTATCTCTTCCTTTACTTAATGAAATTTAATCCTATGTGAGCATAATCTGTTCTATGGAAATAATAATCGACGACAGATACATGATAGATAAGATTCCTTTTTCCTTGGTAGTACATTTTTTTCAACTATAAGTATAGGAAATCATACCATTATAAGTACAATTCGCAATTAATAGGTACGGGTGGAGTTTTGAAAGTATTCAAAATTGATAACTTTCAAAACATCACGAGTATTTTTGAAGGGCCACCGTCGCTGTTTGATCGCAAAGTACGTCGCGCGTAGAAAAATAATTTCAGATTAATTTCCATAGCGAGTTCAGGCATAGACTGAAGTTTGTTCTGATGTTTCAAATATTGCAATCGGAACTAGCAATAATTTTTTATGATAGAAAAGTAGTTTTGACAAATACGACAATTTTAGGCGGAATAGAGTTTTCTATAAAACTGCATTGGTTGTTTCACAAACTTCAGATCAAGGTCTTCGTTGTTGCTGAAAATAAAAGATTTATATGGAGGCATTTTTGAATAAAACGCTTTTAAACATTTACACAACAATTAAATTAAATTAATCAAGCATCCATTTCACTTGATCAAAAACATCACTACAAAAGCTCAGAAAAAGTTGCTTTTGGTCTCATTTGGTCAACAAATGTCTTAGTTATATAATGTGATCGCTTGAATATTATATTATAAATGACAAAGGACGGTAACGCAATTCCAGCTGATATGCTGTACTTCGAATCTTTGCCCAGTGATTTTTCTCTTTTTATCAAGTTTAGTTACAGGCATGTTATTCGAAGTACTGCATATCAGTTGGAATTGCGTTACCAGCACCCATCGTAACCGTCCTTTGTCATTTATAATATAATATTCAAGCGATCACATTCGGAGCTGCTCGGCTAACGAACGGTAGTCAAGTGTTGTTTGTGAAGTGACAATGCATATCGGAATTCACAACTTGACTAAAAAATATAGACAATAGCGGTCACGGACAACCAAAACAATGCGAGCCTTGAGTAAGCGGTCGAAAAGTTTACCTATTTTGAAAATTATTTTCGATATCTTCCAATCTATCGATGGTCATAAAACTGCAGGGCTTGATGAGTAACTATTTCAAAAAGCCAATGCTGCGGTAAGAAAAAAATTCATCAAGGAAATTTTACGTTTTGAAATATTTTGTAAAAATGTGTGCAATATTAGACAAAAGAAGAAAAAGCGCAGTTATATCTCACTAAACAAAAAATCATGTATGTCGTAATAGCCTGAAGTGATTTCGTTCATGTTCGCCAGACGGATAACTAAGACATTTGTTGACCAAATGAGACCAAAAGCAACTTTTTCTGAGCTTTTGTAGTGATGTTTTTGATCAAGTGAAATGGATGCTTGATTAATTTAATTTATTTGTTGTGTAAATGTTTAAAAGCGTTTTATTCAAAAATGCCTCCATATAAATCTTTTATTTTCAGCAACAACGAAGACCTTGATCTGAAGTTTGTGAAACAACCAATGCAGTTTTATAGAAAACTCTATTTCGCCTAAAATTGTCGTATTTGTCAAAACTACTTTTCTATCATAAAAAATTATTGCTAGATCCGATTGCAATATTTGAAACATCAGAACAAACTTCAGTCTATGCCTGAACTCGCTATGGAAATTAATCTGAAATTATTTTTCTACGCGCGACGTACTTTGCAATCAAACAGCGACGGTGGCCCTTCAAAAATACTCAGTCGAGCCACCTTAATTACAAATTGCACGAAAAGATCGTGCGATTTTTCATTTATAATATACTGATAAACGAAAAACTAATTGGTACTCTATAGAGTACAATTTACGTACTCCTCTCTTCCAATCAGAATCGAGTAATTTTGAACAGTATATTATAATTAATGGTGATAACTAACACAGCGGTCAAACGACTACGCATGCGCGAAAAAACAAGTAAAATGATCCAGCCCCAACTTCGTTCCCAGGCTTAATTTGCGCACGGACTCTATTAAAACGATGGATTGGACGACTTTCATCGCTTTTTTAGCCAATTTATGAATCCTCATAAATTAAAAATAATGTGATAACCATGGTATGTTTAAATATAATGTCATACAAATTGTTACTCAGTTATAATTACGCCTAGCATGTCTGGTCCAATTATAAAGTACATATTTGCTGTGCTAATCATGCTGAGATGTAAGAGCCAATCACATACTAGCATTCACGTGCAGATATAAATCTTTCAATCAAACCGCTTGACCTTCGGTCATTACTAGTTTGTCTTGCAGTGTTGTTATTCTCATTGTAAAATTCGCGAACAACTCCCACCCTCCCTCACCTTTTTTGGCTTTCCTCAATATATAACATGTTGTATGACAATATATTTCAAATACTTCATATTAGATGATTGTTATTAACGCTATTCATATATAGTTTGTAAATATACAAGACAGGTCAACATTTTATAACGAGGTTATCCCAAAATACACTTTAAATGATGTTCCAACTCCCCTGGAGTAAACATTAGATGCTATATATTCAATCTATATTCATTATATCATTACTGTTACTGTTCACAGACTTATGCAAAATGCCGTTACTCATGTACGGACATTATACTTAGATCCATTTAAATCTATTCAACTTTTTATTTACTGTAAAAATGTGTTAATAATGCGTTAATAAAGATTGGGTTGTGATGAAGTGCTCCCATACAGGTCACACTTTGCCCCATAGACTCAGCTATCATTAGTTTTGCATATTTTCATGACATCGCTGGTTATCACCATGGTAACCATAGATCGTATACGGTAGGATAATGACCTCTCCCACGCGTGAGGGATTGTCACTCTCCGGGAGAGGGGTAGGCCTTGGGGATTGTCACCCCATGTGTGAGGATTAATGGTGCACCTCCCTTTGCCTTATTTCGGATAGGGTAGGATAAGGACCTCTCCCACGCGTGAGGGATTGTCACCCTCCGGGAGAGGGGTAGGCCTTGGGGATTGCCACCCCATGTGTGAGGATTGTCACCTCACTCTGCCTTTTATGTTGCCATGGCCTTGGGGATTGTCACCCCTTGGAGAGATTCGCGATCTCTCTTTGCCGGGGAAGCTTAGCGCACTTTTGAGTCTTCTAAGCAAAGTGACCTTATTGGAGTACTTCATGCCTTACCCCTTTATCCCACAACCGTTGTTGTTTATTGTCTCATGGGTTAAAAACATTAACTCAAAATATAAACAAAAATACAAAACTATAGACTCATGGTAGCTTTAAAATATAACAAAGGTTATGTACACGAAACTTCAAGCTTCAGGGAATTTCTTGTCAATCGACTTCAAACACTTTTACAATCCAAAATTTAGCGCTCTGAAAATTGTGCCACGTATGCGTAGTCGTTTGACCGCTGTGTTGTGATAACCAGGAAATTGTAAATGGAAACTAGCGAGAAAACTAGTATAGGCTTCGGATTTTGCTATATAACCAAAGGCAAAACTGAGAATGAAATTTGTAACATCGCAAAAAATTATAACTTTACTTTACTTTACTTGCGTTTCGAGCTTTAGTCCTTTGTTGAAGTAAGAGGAACAGATATCCAAGGACGGAATGTTATTTTGACAATTTCTTATCTTTAATTAAAATTCCAAATATCTATTCTCTGGAAGTAGTGCGATTTCTAACGCTTTTAAAAAGAGCTTATGTTTAGTCTTGTACTGTACTAGATTCTGCTTTTTAATAATACATCTCAGTACAGTTACTACTTCCGTAAGTACATGGTTTAACCTTTGTAGCTAAGACTAAACCAGTAGACCCCAATTCGGTTCAAATTGTTTCCGATTCTGCGCTAGTCCGAGTCCATAATTCGAGAACGAAGGACTTTATTTGAGTGCATACGACTGCATTTCACATTATAAAATAATTTAGATAGTACGCGCGCTCTGATTGGTCAAAAACCGTGTTGGATGAGGCCATCTAAACATGCGCACGCGTATTAATTGCGCGCGTATTGAGAATTGCTATTCTTATCAGCAATTAAAATGCCGATTTAGCCTAAAAAAATATTTTATAAAAGCAATAGAAGACGATTTTCCGTGTTATATAGCCTGATCTAAACACTTGTGATGTTGGGAGAACACTCGAGAGCTGGAAAAGCACTCGCCTAACGGCCAGTGCTTTTCCTACGCTCTCTCGTGTTCTCCCAACATCACGCGTGTTTAGATCACGCTATATAACACGGAAAATCGCCTTCTATTTCTTAAATACAACACAACAAGACACACCATGACATAAAACGACACGACATGACGCGACACCACAGACATGCACAACAGGATTATGACACAATGCAACACAACAAGACACATCCCTAAAACTACCTGAGTGATGTTTATATGTTATCTGATCAATCCTAGACCTATTGGCAATCAAAATAGATCAAAAATTCAACATTTGCAATTTGTCAAAAAATTGAAATTTTTGCTGTACGCGGGGTGGACAAAAAATTCAAATTTTAGCCATTTTTCAGATTTTCTCAAAACCTCCCTAAAACTACCTGAGTGATGTTTATATGTTATCTGATCAATCCTAGACCTATTGGCAATCAAAATAGATCAAAAATTCAACATTTGCAATTTGTCAAAAAATTGAAATTTTTGCTGTACGCGGGGTGGACAAAAAATTCAAATTTTAGCCATTTTTCAGATTTTCTCAAAACCTCCCTAAAACTACCTGAGTGATGTTTATATGTTATCTGATCAATCCTAGACCTATTGGCAATCAAAATAGATCAAAAATTCAACATTTGCAATTTGTCAAAAAATTGAAATTTTTGCTGTACGCGGGGTGGACAAAAAATTCAAATTTTAGCCATTTTTCAGATTTTCTCAAAACCTCCCTAAAACTACCTGAGTGATGTTTATATGTTATCTGATCAATCCTAGACCTATTGGCAATCAAAATAGATCAAAAATTCAACATTTGCAATTTGTCAAAAAATTGAAATTTTTGCTGTACGCGGGGTGGACAAAAAATTCAAATTTTAGCCATTTTTCAGATTTTCTCAAAACCTCCCTAAAACTACCTGAGTGATGTTTATATGTTATCTGATCAATCCTAGACCTATTGGCAATCAAAATAGATCAAAAATTCAACATTTGCAATTTGTCAAAAAATTGAAATTTTTGCTGTACGCGGGGTGGACAAAAAATTCAAATTTTAGCCATTTTTCAGATTTTCTCAAAACCTCCCTAAAACTACCTGAGTGATGTTTATATGTTATCTGATCAATCCTAGACCTATTGGCAATCAAAATAGATCAAAAATTCAACATTTGCAATTTGTCAAAAAATTGAAATTTTTGCTGTACGCGGGGTGGACAAAAAATTCAAATTTTAGCCATTTTTCAGATTTTCTCAAAACCTCCCTAAAACTACCTGAGTGATGTTTATATGTTATCTGATCAATCCTAGACCTATTGGCAATCAAAATAGATCAAAAATTCAACATTTGCAATTTGTCAAAAAATTGAAATTTTTGCTGTACGCGGGGTGGACAAAAAATTCAAATTTTAGCCATTTTTCAGATTTTCTCAAAACCTCCCTAAAACTACCTGAGTGATGTTTATATGTTATCTGATCAATCCTAGACCTATTGGCAATCAAAATAGATCAAAAATTCAACATTTGCAATTTGTCAAAAAATTGAAATTTTTGCTGTACGCGGGGTGGACAAAAAATTCAAATTTTAGCCATTTTTCAGATTTTCTCAAAACCTCCCTAAAACTACCTGAGTGATGTTTATATGTTATCTGATCAATCCTAGACCTATTGGCAATCAAAATAGATCAAAAATTCAACATTTGCAATTTGTCAAAAAATTGAAATTTTTGCTGTACGCGGGGTGGACAAAAAATTCAAATTTTAGCCATTTTTCAGATTTTCTCAAAACCTCCCTAAAACTACCTGAGTGATGTTTATATGTTATCTGATCAATCCTAGACCTATTGGCAATCAAAATAGATCAAAAATTCAACATTTGCAATTTGTCAAAAAATTGAAATTTTTGCTGTACGCGGGGTGGACAAAAAATTCAAATTTTAGCCATTTTTCAGATTTTCTCAAAACCTCCCTAAAACTACCTGAGTGATGTTTATATGTTATCTGATCAATCCTAGACCTATTGGCAATCAAAATAGATCAAAAATTCAACATTTGCAATTTGTCAAAAAATTGAAATTTTTGCTGTACGCGGGGTGGACAAAAAATTCAAATTTTAGCCATTTTTCAGATTTTCTCAAAACCTCCCTAAAACTACCTGAGTGATGTTTATATGTTATCTGATCAATCCTAGACCTATTGGCAATCAAAATAGATCAAAAATTCAACATTTGCAATTTGTCAAAAAATTGAAATTTTTGCTGTACGCGGGGTGGACAAAAAATTCAAATTTTAGCCATTTTTCAGATTTTCTCAAAACCTCCCTAAAACTACCTGAGTGATGTTTATATGTTATCTGATCAATCCTAGACCTATTGGCAATCAAAATAGATCAAAAATTCAACATTTGCAATTTGTCAAAAAATTGAAATTTTTGCTGTACGCGGGGTGGACAAAAAATTCAAATTTTAGCCATTTTTCAGATTTTCTCAAAACCTCCCTAAAACTACCTGAGTGATGTTTATATGTTATCTGATCAATCCTAGACCTATTGGCAATCAAAATAGATCAAAAATTCAACATTTGCAATTTGTCAAAAAATTGAAATTTTTGCTGTACGCGGGGTGGACAAAAAATTCAAATTTTAGCCATTTTTCAGATTTTCTCAAAACCTCCCTAAAACTACCTGAGTGATGTTTATATGTTATCTGATCAATCCTAGACCTATTGGCAATCAAAATAGATCAAAAATTCAACATTTGCAATTTGTCAAAAAATTGAAATTTTTGCTGTACGCGGGGTGGACAAAAAATTCAAATTTTAGCCATTTTTCAGATTTTCTCAAAACCTCCCTAAAACTACCTGAGTGATGTTTATATGTTATCTGATCAATCCTAGACCTATTGGCAATCAAAATAGATCAAAAATTCAACATTTGCAATTTGTCAAAAAATTGAAATTTTTGCTGTACGCGGGGTGGACAAAAAATTCAAATTTTAGCCATTTTTCAGATTTTCTCAAAACCTCCCTAAAACTACCTGAGTGATGTTTATATGTTATCTGATCAATCCTAGACCTATTGGCAATCAAAATAGATCAAAAATTCAACATTTGCAATTTGTCAAAAAATTGAAATTTTTGCTGTACGCGGGGTGGACAAAAAATTCAAATTTTAGCCATTTTTCAGATTTTCTCAAAACCTCCCTAAAACTACCTGAGTGATGTTTATATGTTATCTGATCAATCCTAGACCTATTGGCAATCAAAATAGATCAAAAATTCAACATTTGCAATTTGTCAAAAAATTGAAATTTTTGCTGTACGCGGGGTGGACAAAAAATTCAAATTTTAGCCATTTTTCAGATTTTCTCAAAACCTCCCTAAAACTACCTGAGTGATGTTTATATGTTATCTGATCAATCCTAGACCTATTGGCAATCAAAATAGATCAAAAATTCAACATTTGCAATTTGTCAAAAAATTGAAATTTTTGCTGTACGCGGGGTGGACAAAAAATTCAAATTTTAGCCATTTTTCAGATTTTCTCAAAACCTCCCTAAAACTACCTGAGTGATGTTTATATGTTATCTGATCAATCCTAGACCTATTGGCAATCAAAATAGATCAAAAATTCAACATTTGCAATTTGTCAAAAAATTGAAATTTTTGCTGTACGCGGGGTGGACAAAAAATTCAAATTTTAGCCATTTTTCAGATTTTCTCAAAACCTCCCTAAAACTACCTGAGTGATGTTTATATGTTATCTGATCAATCCTAGACCTATTGGCAATCAAAATAGATCAAAAATTCAACATTTGCAATTTGTCAAAAAATTGAAATTTTTGCTGTACGCGGGGTGGACAAAAAATTCAAATTTTAGCCATTTTTCAGATTTTCTCAAAACCTCCCTAAAACTACCTGAGTGATGTTTATATGTTATCTGATCAATCCTAGACCTATTGGCAATCAAAATAGATCAAAAATTCAACATTTGCAATTTGTCAAAAAATTGAAATTTTTGCTGTACGCGGGGTGGACAAAAAATTCAAATTTTAGCCATTTTTCAGATTTTCTCAAAACCTCCCTAAAACTACCTGAGTGATGTTTATATGTTATCTGATCAATCCTAGACCTATTGGCAATCAAAATAGATCAAAAATTCAACATTTGCAATTTGTCAAAAAATTGAAATTTTTGCTGTACGCGGGGTGGACAAAAAATTCAAATTTTAGCCATTTTTCAGATTTTCTCAAAACCTCCCTAAAACTACCTGAGTGATGTTTATATGTTATCTGATCAATCCTAGACCTATTGGCAATCAAAATAGATCAAAAATTCAACATTTGCAATTTGTCAAAAAATTGAAATTTTTGCTGTACGCGGGGTGGACAAAAAATTCAAATTTTAGCCATTTTTCAGATTTTCTCAAAACCTCCCTAAAACTACCTGAGTGATGTTTATATGTTATCTGATCAATCCTAGACCTATTGGCAATCAAAATAGATCAAAAATTCAACATTTGCAATTTGTCAAAAAATTGAAATTTTTGCTGTACGCGGGGTGGACAAAAAATTCAAATTTTAGCCATTTTTCAGATTTTCTCAAAACCTCCCTAAAACTACCTGAGTGATGTTTATATGTTATCTGATCAATCCTAGACCTATTGGCAATCAAAATAGATCAAAAATTCAACATTTGCAATTTGTCAAAAAATTGAAATTTTTGCTGTACGCGGGGTGGACAAAAAATTCAAATTTTAGCCATTTTTCAGATTTTCTCAAAACCTCCCTAAAACTACCTGAGTGATGTTTATATGTTATCTGATCAATCCTAGACCTATTGGCAATCAAAATAGATCAAAAATTCAACATTTGCAATTTGTCAAAAAATTGAAATTTTTGCTGTACGCGGGGTGGACAAAAAATTCAAATTTTAGCCATTTTTCAGATTTTCTCAAAACCTCCCTAAAACTACCTGAGTGATGTTTATATGTTATCTGATCAATCCTAGACCTATTGGCAATCAAAATAGATCAAAAATTCAACATTTGCAATTTGTCAAAAAATTGAAATTTTTGCTGTACGCGGGGTGGACAAAAAATTCAAATTTTAGCCATTTTTCAGATTTTCTCAAAACCTCCCTAAAACTACCTGAGTGATGTTTATATGTTATCTGATCAATCCTAGACCTATTGGCAATCAAAATAGATCAAAAATTCAACATTTGCAATTTGTCAAAAAATTGAAATTTTTGCTGTACGCGGGGTGGACAAAAAATTCAAATTTTAGCCATTTTTCAGATTTTCTCAAAACCTCCCTAAAACTACCTGAGTGATGTTTATATGTTATCTGATCAATCCTAGACCTATTGGCAATCAAAATAGATCAAAAATTCAACATTTGCAATTTGTCAAAAAATTGAAATTTTTGCTGTACGCGGGGTGGACAAAAAATTCAAATTTTAGCCATTTTTCAGATTTTCTCAAAACCTCCCTAAAACTACCTGAGTGATGTTTATATGTTATCTGATCAATCCTAGACCTATTGGCAATCAAAATAGATCAAAAATTCAACATTTGCAATTTGTCAAAAAATTGAAATTTTTGCTGTACGCGGGGTGGACAAAAAATTCAAATTTTAGCCATTTTTCAGATTTTCTCAAAACCTCCCTAAAACTACCTGAGTGATGTTTATATGTTATCTGATCAATCCTAGACCTATTGGCAATCAAAATAGATCAAAAATTCAACATTTGCAATTTGTCAAAAAATTGAAATTTTTGCTGTACGCGGGGTGGACAAAAAATTCAAATTTTAGCCATTTTTCAGATTTTCTCAAAACCTCCCTAAAACTACCTGAGTGATGTTTATATGTTATCTGATCAATCCTAGACCTATTGGCAATCAAAATAGATCAAAAATTCAACATTTGCAATTTGTCAAAAAATTGAAATTT
This sequence comes from Metridium senile, assembly GCA_949775045.1. Taxonomy (NCBI): domain Eukaryota; kingdom Metazoa; phylum Cnidaria; class Anthozoa; order Actiniaria; family Metridiidae; genus Metridium; species Metridium senile. Next base: position 6,172,044 of record OX459100.1, read on the forward strand.
TTGCTGTACGCGGGGTGGACAAAAAATTCAAATTTTAGCCATTTTTCAGATTTTCTCAAAACCTCCCTAAAACTACCTGAGTGATGTTTATATGTTATCTGATCAATCCTAGACCTATTGGCAATCAAAATAGATCAAAAATTCAACATTTGCAATTTGTCAAAAAATTGAAATTTTTGCTGTACGCGGGGTGGACAAAAAATTCAAATTTTAGCCATTTTTCAGATTTTCTCAAAACCTCCCTAAAACTACCTGAGTGATGTTTATATGTTATCTGATCAATCCTAGACCTATTGGCAATCAAAATAGATCAAAAATTCAACATTTGCAATTTGTCAAAAAATTGAAATTTTTGCTGTACGCGGGGTGGACAAAAAATTCAAATTTTAGCCATTTTTCAGATTTTCTCAAAACCTCCCTAAAACTACCTGAGTGATGTTTATATGTTATCTGATCAATCCTAGACCTATTGGCAATCAAAATAGATCAAAAATTCAACATTTGCAATTTGTCAAAAAATTGAAATTTTTGCTGTACGCGGGGTGGACAAAAAATTCAAATTTTAGCCATTTTTCAGATTTTCTCAAAACCTCCCTAAAACTACCTGAGTGATGTTTATATGTTATCTGATCAATCCTAGACCTATTGGCAATCAAAATAGATCAAAAATTCAACATTTGCAATTTGTCAAAAAATTGAAATTTTTGCTGTACGCGGGGTGGACAAAAAATTCAAATTTTAGCCATTTTTCAGATTTTCTCAAAACCTCCCTAAAACTACCTGAGTGATGTTTATATGTTATCTGATCAATCCTAGACCTATTGGCAATCAAAATAGATCAAAAATTCAACATTTGCAATTTGTCAAAAAATTGAAATTTTTGCTGTACGCGGGGTGGACAAAAAATTCAAATTTTAGCCATTTTTCAGATTTTCTCAAAACCTCCCTAAAACTACCTGAGTGATGTTTATATGTTATCTGATCAATCCTAGACCTATTGGCAATCAAAATAGATCAAAAATTCAACATTTGCAATTTGTCAAAAAATTGAAATTTTTGCTGTACGCGGGGTGGACAAAAAATTCAAATTTTAGCCATTTTTCAGATTTTCTCAAAACCTCCCTAAAACTACCTGAGTGATGTTTATATGTTATCTGATCAATCCTAGACCTATTGGCAATCAAAATAGATCAAAAATTCAACATTTGCAATTTGTCAAAAAATTGAAATTTTTGCTGTACGCGGGGTGGACAAAAAATTCAAATTTTAGCCATTTTTCAGATTTTCTCAAAACCTCCCTAAAACTACCTGAGTGATGTTTATATGTTATCTGATCAATCCTAGACCTATTGGCAATCAAAATAGATCAAAAATTCAACATTTGCAATTTGTCAAAAAATTGAAATTTTTGCTGTACGCGGGGTGGACAAAAAATTCAAATTTTAGCCATTTTTCAGATTTTCTCAAAACCTCCCTAAAACTACCTGAGTGATGTTTATATGTTATCTGATCAATCCTAGACCTATTGGCAATCAAAATAGATCAAAAATTCAACATTTGCAATTTGTCAAAAAATTGAAATTTTTGCTGTACGCGGGGTGGACAAAAAATTCAAATTTTAGCCATTTTTCAGATTTTCTGCAAAGCATTGTGGGTAACCATGACAATTTTGCACATGGAGTACCCCCCACTGTCCTTTTATAAATTTTTTATAAGTCTAGGGTCACCTCGGTTTTCTGCCAAAATTTCGCGCTTGTTGTGTTCCTCTATCATCACAACTTCGATAAATAGCCGCGGCAGGTCCGAGAAGTTGCCTTTAGTCGAACTCCAAACCTGACTTTGTGTTAAGCCCGCCAAAACCCAATGAACCAAACATCGATCATTTTTTGCTGACAAAGTCAGATTCCTCGCTGCTTTCTTCCAGAAAGTGAGCTCTTTGCTACCTTGAAGCTTAATGATGCTTTTCCAGTAGTGACTAAAGGCAAAATATGACCCTAAAATTAACGAAATTCCGAATTAAGCCAACTTTGAGCCAGTGTAAATATCCAGCGGTGCTTTAAAACAATCTAAAAGTCATGTTGTTTGAGAACGTGAGCCCCTGAGATTAAAAAACAGCAGCACTTTCCATGGTAACGCCAAATATGGAGTCAAGAAATCTTACGGATCGTTTATTCCAGATCGAAAATCGCTCAAAAATGTCAGAAAAGCCCAGTTGTCAAAGGGTTATTAAATATTCGCTTTAAAAAATACCACAGATAGATTTGTTGGGTAGGCGCCCGTATTAAATACCAAAGAAAATATCTAATAAGTGGTATATACTAACCAAATGCCTACAGAGTGGTGTAGAAGCTTTAAACAACACTCCTTGCTCTAGAAGACCAGCCAGTTCAACTATTAAAGACCAACTGCTCCTATTAAAATCAACAACAACAATTCACAACCAGGTAATTTAATACTATGATATTATTCACAAGATATCTATAAAAGTCAACTATTTTACCTCTTCCAAATCGTCTTCATCTTCCATTACGGACACACTATCAATTTCCAATATTGAATAACAGCTTTCAAACACTTATAATCAAGGGACTTCCGCCATTTTGAAATTCGCGCTATAAAAGAGACTGGTACTAAAAAGCAAATGACTTCACTTGCGCCTAGATCCACAGGCAGCCCAAACTCATTATCTGGCAACATCTCAATTTAAGCACAGGAAGCTCGGCTATTTTCTCCCTGATTTTTGTAAATAATTTACGCAAGTAGACTGAATTACAGGTATTTTACATATCTCTTTTATACTTATTGACTGAGTTAGGTCTGGCCGTACGGGAAAATATTTGGCTGGCGGTCATGATGTACGGACCGAGCGCAGCGATCAGCCATCATCCCCTATTTTCACTACCGGAAATAAAGCGTGAAATTTACATAACAATGAGTATCCCACAATCCCCTGCGTTGTATATATTACCGGGAACCGCCCGCTTTGTTCACTCTCGTCCAAACCACGGTAAGAACACTTCCAAACTACCCCCAGCCCCCGACATGACGTGGCAAACTATAGTACACATGGATATAGTGGACAGCGAGCCTTTTCCGTCCTTCCCATATCTCATTGTGTATTCATGTGTATTGTATGAAGTGGAAATATACTACTGTCTTACATGAAAAAGAGCAGCAATTTGTACGGAAGCTTGGTAAATGAATCAGTTTATTGCAAGTCTGATAATGCGATATTTATACACCTATTTCAATAATCGTTGTCGCATTCGAAACTACAGTCCAAACTCTAAAGCCTGCAAAGGATGTCGGTACCTTATTTCTTATTATCGATTTATTCACAGCATATTTTGATTGTACGTGTTTGTGTTATATGTAAGAGTTAGTTACCGAGAACGGAGGCTCTTAGCTATATACAGCCCAAGGGCAGCAGGCCCAAGGTCTGTATATAGTTAAGAGCCGACGTGCGAGGGAACTAACAAATTTAGTATCTATAATTCATAAGGTTTTCACACAACAACAACCCCATTGGGACGATAGCTAACTGCTCATTGTTACTTTATTACCAAAAGAAAACATTTGACAATGGCTTTTCAATTCTTTTCACTGAAGTAAATGTTAACAAGCTCAATTGCATATCCATGACTTGATTTTCCGTTCATTGCTTTCCATAAATCGAATTAGTAGTATAGTTGGGAAGTGAGGGGATTTCATTGCGGAAGGTCCGGGTTCGAATCTCAGTAATATCATAGACTTCTTTTTTACTCGGGCTTTCGAAGAAAGGCCCGAGGTATAAATTGGGCACCGTTAGTAGTCGTCGTCGTAGTTTTAGGCTTTTTTTTCTTCGTTCTGCAGAAAATCGAAATCGTCACGCATGACATAAAACGACACGACAGACACAACACGATACCACAGACACAACACGATTACGACACAATGCAACACAACAAGACACATCATGACATAAAACGACAAGATACGACAGAGACAACACGATTACGACACGACAGACACAACACGACACCACAGACACAACACAATTACGACACAATGCAACACAACAAGACATATCATGACATAAAACGACACGATACGACATGACGCGACACGACAGACACAACACTACAGAAACAACACGACACCACAGACACAACAGGATTACGACACAATGCAACACAACAAGACACATCATGTCATAAAACGACACAATACGACATGACACGACACCACAGACACAACACAACACAACACGACACCATAGACACAACACGATTACGACACAATGCAACACAACAAGACACATCATGACATAAAACGACACGATACGACATGACACGACACAACACGACACGATACTACCCGAATGACAGGCACAACACGACACGTGACAAAACACAACAAGACACAATTAACATGCATGACATAAAATACGACACGATACAAAATGACACGATACACTGTTCAATGATACATTCACTCTTTATTATCACTGATCTCAATTTTTGATTAAAATATTACATAATATAACCTTTCATACACAACCATAGATTTCTACTCGCATACATACAGTCTTTGCTGTAACAGGATGGAATTTGATGTAACGAGCTGATACTGCTTTGGACAACACGTTAACAACGGGCGTAAAGTGATCGCAGTTACCCTTAAATACCTGGAAGTGTAAGCAAAGTATAAGAATTTAGAGTCGGGAAGAATAATGTTGTATTTGATGATGTATAGAGTACAAACACTAAAAGTGTGCAACATAAATACCACTAAATACTGCTAAATTATGCAAATTCTTTTGTTCTCTATTTTATAATCAACACTATTTAGTGGTAAATAGTACAAAGTATTGCACACTTTTAGTGTTTGTACTCTATTGTTACTATTTAGTACTAAATAATGATAAGTTTTTGAGCTTTTAGTGTTTATACTCTAGTAAATGAGGTAAGGGACAATACCTTATCAGCCCCAGAGTCGTCTTTAACAAAGTCCCAGTTTGTACCGTCAATGCTATGAGAGAGTTTGTACGTCTTCACGTGCTCATAGTACCTATGTCGACCTGAAACACACACAAAATCAATTATTAAAATCCACCAAAAACTTACAAGAGGTTATTAGTCTAAATCCACCTTATTGTCGTATTCAAAAGGTAGATTGGTGACTACTTATTCACTATTTCCGTTATTTTCTATAATTTTCTTAGACATTGCCATGATTTTTGGATCGCAACACAGGGCCCTTTTATATAATAATTTACGCCTTTAAAAACGTTGCAATGCCATATCTTATATATTTAATTTCCTATTTTCAACAATCATCATTGTTAAGCACCATAGAGTCATTAAGATGTGGCGCTATATAGAAGTAGAATTAATTATCATCATTATTATTATTGTCATCATCATAATCATCATCAATATTATTATTAATATTATTATTGTCATCATCATCATCATCATTATCATCATTATTATCATTGTTGTTGTAGATCATAAAACTACTACAATCAAAAGAAGCTGACTACTAACCTTGTGTCGTAACAGCTGTGACGTAGGTTTTTCTTCCCAGGTCTACCTGTAGCCATTGGTCTTTATTGGACCCTGCGCACCAGGCCCCAACTCGTTTGTCAGTATGATCGTCTTCGAAGTAAAGACGTGCATTGCGGGCACCGGCATCCCAGGATCCTTTACGTCAGAAGAATAAGAAAATCAGAGGAATTTAAGTTAAAATTTATACACAATAGGTTCAATTTGCGTCTTCTTTTTTGTTCTTGTAACGATCAATAAAGATTACGGAGAAGGAGTTTCAGTTTCTTTAAAATACTCCAGTTTCAATGCGTAGCCTAAGCCTCGATAGCACAAGCATACCATATATGTTCTTGTATTTCAGTAGTATATTCCGTGGTAAGGCCAGGAATGCACATATCAAAAAACAATAGAAATACCACAAGGCTGCGTAATGAAGGATGCGAAACGGTTCTATTTTAACGTAGCTTTCAATGATTTCTAATGAAGTCCTTTTCAGTGGTTATAGTTTCTTACCTAGATTCAGCTCTGATGATGCAGTGAACGCAGCGTCTGGTAGTTTATTGTCCCATCCAAGGCCAAGACTGCCCGAACATGGTGCTGCAGATTTCAAAAAGGCATAAACAATTATTGCCTACAATCGCTTCTAAAATTATAGCCAGATAGACCAGGAAATAAAGTCAAAGTTATTACTTAGCCTCCTCCGCAGTCAACTTTTTTTACTTTTGGGCTTCCTCTCTTGAGAAGCGAGTCGAAGAGAGACTAGGACTGGGAGCGAAAACAATGAGGCCCCAATCTTCCTTCTCTCGGAAATCCCACAGGAATCCCACAGGGGAATAGGAGTAGCCTGCGGAGGAGGCTAGTTATTACTACCTTATAGTTTTTATTTAGTGCCTCTTTGTCACTACTGGCGTCAAATATCAAAGGAAACAATACCTCCACTGAAAAAAACGGCTGAGTAGATACAACACAGTATATTGCGTTAATCATGCATTCAGGATAACACTTCATAGTGAGTAAACCCAACTCATTATTGAGAGTAAACATGAATGTAGATGTGCCATTGAGTACAATGTACTCAATATATTGAGTTTAACCTCACTTTTACTCAATAATGAGTTGGGTTAACTCACTATAAAGTGTTATCCTGAATGCATGATTAACGCAATATACTGTGTTGTATCTACTCAGCCATTTTTACAGTGTCGTTACAACTTAACTTGTGTTGGATATTGGCTCAAAGGGACTAAATATAAGCTTTTCCACAGAAGCAATTTGATCTTACTTCATAGTTAAAGTGTTTGAGCTCAATTTTATGTACATAGATCTAACCACATAAATGAACTGATTTAGATTCAGAAAATCTGAGTCCAGTAGGAATGATGATTCTCTTTTCAATTCTCAAAAATAGATATACACCTAATTAAAAAAAGGGTGATGGGGCGAACGGCGATTGCACGACCGAAAGGGACTGTGGGTAATACCAATTTCTTCTTATTTCATTTTCAATTACCCAAACACCGTTCAGCAATTACCTTAGATAGGTAGGAGGCATTATTTGAGTAATTTAGAAACGAATAAGAACGATTTCGTATTACCCATAGTTCCTTCCGGTCGTGCAGTCGCCAATCACCAATCGCCGTTCGCCCCGTCAACCTTGTGTATAAATAATTAACTAAAGCTTAGTTTATGGTGGTATCACTCACCAAAAGGTCTGACAGGCTCATTATCGCACTGTTTTGATTTACAACTTTTTAAGCAATTGCGCTTAACGTAGTCATCTTTGACGCAACGTCCCTGTGAGACCCATGTGGGACACGATGGATGTTTGTCTTTACATCTGATACCTAGAAACAAGTTTGTATTCAAGTTAAAGTTGTATTTAGTTTCAGTAATATATTAAGAGGTTATTAACCGTGAGATCTGTGCGGTAAAATATCAGACCGAGGTCTTGACAGTACGGACCGAGCACAGCGACCGAGCTCTGATATTTTTCCGGACAGACTGAACAAGCGACTGGAAGTTAATAAATCGTTTATTTTATGGCTTTTTTTAGCGATGTAGGAAACCGCAAATATTTTATCGCCGAATCTCTCTCATAAACACACACTAAACTGCCTAAGAAAATACAAGTGACTCGTGGGATATTCCAATTGAAACCATTGTGTAACTAGTCTATATACAACACTAACTTGGATATACACTGTATTAGTAACTAATCGAGGTAGGTAAAGGACAAGTAATAAACAAATTGAAAAGAAGTTCACATCATGTTCAGTTCCACGATTTAAAGTATATGGGTAAAAAGTTCAACAAGTACTTTTTCCAGCACTATTCCAGATCCAGATGTGTGTACTTACCAATAGGGTTTGGTGGTATGGTCTTGAATCCTGGACTAGTCGTAGGTGGTGGTGGTGGTGTTGGTAGGGTTGTTGGTCTTGGTGGTGTAGGTGGCAGAGGTCGTGCTGTCGTATTATCAGGCAAAGCTGTAGTAGTCTTTTGTGAATTGGTGGTTGTCGCGGGAGAGTTGGTGGTTGTCGCTGGTGCTTTGGTAGCTGTAACTGGCGGAGAAGCAGTTGTCGTTGGAGGCGTTGTTGTAGTAACAGGTGCCTTAGTCGTGGTTGGACTAGTTGTCGTTGGTTTTACTAATGAAAAAAAAAAACCCATAATATTAAAAGCACAATCATAAAAAAGTTGATGTCAGCACTGTCCCCTACAACATGAAATCTTTTTGTATAATTGGCTGCTTGCATTAAGGGGTCAAGTGATCCTATCAAGATGTAAAACGAGCACCATTATATCAGCAAACAAGTAATTTTCTAAATTAAAGGTAGTTACAGTGATACCTCTATTAAGCGGTCACCCTTGGGACTTTCCAAAGTGGCCGCTTAATAGAGGTTGGCCGCCGAATAGAGGTATAGAATAGGTATAGGAATAGATTTGGGACTTTTTATTGTGGCCGCCTTAAAGAGGGTGATTAATGGGTGACCGCATAATAGAGGTACCACTGAATTTTAACATAAGTTGAGCGTTTTCTTTCGATTCGTTTAAGGCTCAGGTTGATCGAAGAAAAAGTATATTCCAAGAATGTCTTACCTGGACAACCATATAACTCAGCTCTCATACAGATGTGCAGCTGCCAGGTCTTGGGTACAATACGTATATATCGAGTAGCGATTGCTGGATGGATTGCGTTACGTTTTGTCGTTGACATGTCCACATTTCCTGTAAATACCTGGAAGAACAAGAACAATTTTGTTTGAAATACTTGGTATTTGTCTGGAATACACAGTTAATTTCAGTTTCAGGGAGAGGGGGGGAGGGGGGTCCTCAACACCGCAAAATATATTCATCAACACCGCAACACCCTATGTCTCCCTCTTATTATGTTTGACTAGGTTTTAAAATAGATTTTAAAGAGTAGATTTTTATGGGGCAACAGAATAACAATACCAGATATGACTAGACATTTCTGAGACGGAAATAGTCCGTTGACCGGCTGTTATTACCGATGCAAATTAACACTTATATCCCTTTCCCCGGGCGATGTACTCGGGGGGTAAAATGTCGGGGACTCGAAATTTGCATGCCATGTATTTTTTTTGGTGTAAAATTTCAGGTTTGAGTATTTGATTACATCGCCTGGGTCCCTTTCCCGACAAAAGAAATCGATTTACTAACAGTATTAGCTGAGCTTTTTATTTTTATTTAAACATATATTTTGCTCTGAGTTTTCTCCAAGAGCTGTGCTCATCGTGGGAGATCACTTTACCGAACTTTACCTGTGAGTATCTGATCCACGTAGTACCATCATCACTGTAATGCAACTCGTAGCTTTTAACAAATCTAGGATATTTACTCTCTCGTCCTGAAATATACATAAAAAATACTGAATTGAATATCAGAGGCGTAAATATAATATCAGAGTGAAAATGAGAGTCGTTAGTGCTGTTGCGACACACGTTGCTGGAGGGGTGATACACCGTACAATGGCGTTGCAAGTTGCTGAGTTACGTTGCGAAAAGTATCAATGAACTTTAGGTCTGCCACATAACAAATACTTCAGTTTCACGATATCAATGGAAACTAGCGAGTAAACTAGTATAGGCTGCGTCGGTGTTTAATATAAACGATAGGTAATAGTCAAATAGTACAGCGGTGCTACATAACATGAAACTGGTCTATTGCGTAGCAGCCTCTATTACATTGAGAAATTCTTCAGCAACCTATGTCGTAATGCCACGCCACGCCACACAAGGCAACGGCTGCACGCAGGCTACGGCATTGCAAGCCAAGTTGCTGAAAAAAGGTACACAGTGTAACAGCGACTTAAAAATAATAGTGTCCTTCACAGTTCCCTGCGCTATCTTGAAAAGTGAAAAGAACGAAACGAACGTTGAGCTTGCAATAATAGAGACCTACAATACTGTACCTTGTGTAGCTATTCCAGTGAGAATAGTCTTCGCGCCAAGATCTATCTCAAGGTATTCATCCTTTCTCATATCACGTGAACACCATGCACCGACCCCAGTAACGCCATGCTTTAAATTAAGACGCCCTTCACGGGCACTGTGCCATCTAAAACAATAAACAATTATTAACTATCCATATTTGTTATTAGAGTAGCCTGCGTTAACCCGTGAAACATACTTTACTGTACTACGCTTTAATACACCTAAATTATAGAGTGGTTTTCATTTACCCATAAAAAACTCTTTAGTGAATCACTCTTTAATCCACCTTAATTCCATTGTGTTCTTTTGTTGTTATTTGACTATTACACTTTTACTTAGGGACTGTTTATATGAAGGCAAGTTGTCCCTGCTAGACGGGATAACTCTATTGTTTTGAGTCCCCCGGGGAATACAAAACAAAAGAGTTATCCCGGCTAGCAGGGACAGCTCGCTTTCATATAAACAGCCCCTTATACACTTTGTTTCACGGGTTAATGGGAGCAGCTCTATTGTGTTCTGTTGTTGTTATTTGACTATCACACTTTAATAAGTACGCTTTGTTTCGCGGATTAATAAAAACCCCTCTAAAATACAAAGAAATACATAGCTATGTGAATATATAGTTTACTCGATAGTTTCCATAAATAATTGATATGATTCCTAGAGTTTTCTAACACAACACGGTCACTTTCTTACCTGTTTACTTGTGTCGATGCTGACATGGCGCTATCTGGAATTGACCTATCTTCCAGACCCAAAGGAACAGGGAACAAGCACGGTTTTGGTGGAGGTCCAATAGTAGGAGGCGTCGGTGGTAAGGGCTTGGGTGTCGGTGGTAAAGGCTTGGGTGTCTGCGGTCGTGGAGGAGTTGGAGGCAGCGTATTTGGAGGCGGTGTGTCCGGACGAGGAGGAGTCGGCGGAAGAGTTCTTGGAGGAGGGGTTTTAGGTGGAGGCGGTGTCTGAGGACCGCCTGCTCCTATGTGCTGACGTATCCATGCTGTAAACTCGCTAACACGAGCAAAGACGGTGTATTGGTTTATTCCAGCACTGCACGTTCTTGTACCCCAGCTGACCACGCCTTGTATGACCCATCTGTTATTGGATGCTTTACATACGAACGGTCCTCCTGAGTCACCCATGCATCCACTGACTGTACTACTGCCACCATATCCAGCACACAACTAGATGATATCAATAAAATAATTAATTAATCAAATAAAGCAATATTGCATGTATTTATTATCGTGATTTTCACATAGAGTGAAGACATTTAACCCGTGAAACAAAATTAAATAATCAAGGTGTAATAGTCAAATAGACACAAAAGAAAACAATGGAATGAGAGACTGCTAAGGTGTATTAGTCTAATATCTATTTCACCGGTTAAATGACTTCACTCTATTTGTGAATTCATTTGTGTTTTACTTCCAAATATGGATGATTATACCATATATAGGTGTCCACCATTAGTTCACTATATATTGTAAACTAGAATTCTCGGACACGTTAATAAAGTCTTTATTATTATTATTATTATTATTATTATTATATGAAAGAGAGCACGAACGAAAACTTTGTTTAGAAGAAACATAAGATATGAAGCGTGCCATATACAAACCAGATTGAGAGCCTATCTATATTTACTCACCATTTTGTTTGTGACAGTGCCAACCTTCCCCATGGCGTTTAAGCATTGTTTTTGGTCAGCAGTCGGCATCATAGCTTCTTGAAGGACATTAGACCCTGGTTTGTTATATCCTGTCCGTCCCCACCCTAAACAATTTGAGGAAACAACAAGTAATTGGTAAGAATTCCTTTTCTATTTACATGTAGTTTTACATGTAGTTCTATACATGTAAATAATAAAACCTCTTTAGTGTCACATCTATTATAGTCTCCCCGCAGCCATGTTTCGCCTCGTCACGCAACGTTCCCTCATCATGAGGGAGCGTTGCGTGACGAGGCTAAACACGGCTGCAGGGGAGACTACATATATTGTGGAACTCTTTTCTGTAAATTACCGTTTGTTTATTTTTGTTTATTCTGTTGTTTGTAAGCATTAAACAATTCAGTGGCGGAATGTCCTATCGGTTTGTAAAATCTTATCTAATTTACCTGTGATGTAACAGTTAGTTCCAGTCTTTACGTTGACACCTTGATTTGGAAGACAGACAGTGCTCACAGCTTTGTTTAAATGAGCATGACGATTGAGCTTTACGAGAGCTAGAAGAAAAAGAATGATTTAAAATTAAATAGAGTGAAGGTTACCCTAGAAACTAGAGGGTTTCTTGATCTAGAATTCGTATTTATCATTTGTACGTCTGTGTTCGTTATTTTGAAGAGAAACCCTCTAGCCAAACGAGCCTATTCTTTTGAATTCGCCGAGCCACTCAGAAGCGGAGTGTCGCTACGTGACCCCGGCCTTCTGATTGGTTTAAGTCTATGAAGACCTTTGATTGGATGAAAGTTGACAGCAAGATGTCAACAAGTTGGCCAAGTTTACAAATATGGCTATAATTGACGGTGTCAATCAAAACAGCATGGAAGTGAGATTCTAAGGGGTCGACCATTTGACTTTTGAGGGGGGGGGGGGGGGTAATTTGGTCCGTGCAGGAATTTTTTTTTAGCCCGCTGGCATGCGCAGGGACTTTATTTTATAGAAAAGCAAAGGTTTCAGTGGCGATCTTGGCTTGCAGGGAATTTATTTTCAAAATTACCCACCCACCCCCTCAAAAGTTAAATGGTCGGCCCCTAAGCTCTTTGGGCCAGGGGTTAGTCTCGTTGAATCACAAACCGTCAACAAACCGTCAAATTTACAAACGCTAAAGCAAACGCTAAAGCAAGGAGATAATAACCCCTGGTACCGAGGGTAAGGGAAGGTCTACTGACAAAATTAGAGAAATATCGTAGACTTATCGAAAAATGAACAAAAACAATGAGTGCCTAATAGACTTGTTGGTCCTTTAAATACCCCCCTCCAACGCCCTTACATAAATAATTACCTCTCCATAAATAAATAAATAAATAACTATAATAATAATGGTCTCGCCTAAGCAGGGATAACAGAAACTGAGAACAGACAGAACAGGGGGTCGAGGGGGGCTTACATATTTTCCTCCCCCCTCTACATAACTAATGACCGGTGCCTAAGCTAGGTGATTACGTACCGACATCATTGTTTAATGTTTTTCTATCATAACCAGGGTGTATTATGATCTGTGAAACAGAAAATTCTTGTTCTGTCCCGTCCCTTCTGTTCAACTGATGTTCACCTATATAGAAGTAAATAAACAAAATGAAAGACAATAAGTATATGATTAAAAAAAATCAGTGAGAAATAAACAGACCATGTGAATGTGAACCAGGTGATCTCGCTTCGAAGCGCGCAAAGGATTGTTTGCCAAAACGAACAGTTAAAAAATGGCGCCTCGAAACAAAAACAATTTCGGTTACTTTAAGCACATAAGGCACTTAAGGTTTTATTACGTTTGTTGTCCAAGCTACAAACAATGTTTTAATGTAAAGTTATGTTAAATGTATTTATAGAGGGGTTTTAAACACGGGAAATATTTCTCTCGAAAGACGCCATCTTGGAACTGTTGGCGCTTCTGATTGGCTTATACTTACCGGAAGTGCGCGCGCGAAATCACCTGGTCTGTTGAGTATCGTATAGATGAGTATTGAGTGAATTAATAGATGAATGAATGAATGAATGAATGAATGAATGAATGAATGAATGAATGAATGAATGAAAGAATTTATGAATGAAAGAATGGATTGATGGATCGATAGAAGAATATTGAAGGAATCATTGAATGAATAAACAAATAAATGGATGAATGGATGAATGACGATTGAATGAACGAACGAATGAACGAGCGAATGAACGAACAAATAAATGAATGAACGAGTGAATGAATGAATGAACGAACGAATGAGCGAACGAATGAACGAATGAACGTATGCAAAGATTAACCAGTTAAGTCATAAATAGCTTTTCACATGTTTGAGATGCTAGTAAGTCAAAACTCATTGGTCGCCATTTTTCGATTCGTGACGTGTCTCACCTAATTTAATACCGTAACCACGATTAACACTGCTTCCATAAAAGCAATGTGCTGCTGTAAGTATCCATTGAGATGTTAATAATGATCCTCCACATTGGTGACCGCCAAATTGTTTAAGTATTTGTACCTGCCATGGCCAGCTATTCTTGGCTGCTGTCTGGCCATCAACCACTCGTCCAGGAAATCGTCCATAGTGCCGTATACCACAAGTACCTAGAATGTAAGGGCCGTAATATATCACACATACTTATGTACGTCCTTTTCATGATTGTATACTGTTAGTATGTTATCAAACAGCAATATTGGAGTCGAGTTGAAAAACTATGCGGATAAGTATACTGAATAATAAGCATAATGAAGTAAGTAAATGACTAAATAAGCCAGTAAATTCCCGGCAAGCCCCGCTCTGGTGCTGTTGTTTTAAAAAGTCATAGTGATGCTTGTTGGGCATTTGCAAATTACCGGCAAGCCCCGCTCTGGTGCTGTTGTATTAAAAAGTCATAGTGATGCTTGTGATTGGCTGCTTTGTGAGAATGGTCTCTTATTATGTAATGTGCTTACTTGTGGGAGGCTGTGTTGGAGGTCGTGGACGTTGCGTAGGTGGCTTGGGCCGTTGCGTAGGTGGCTTAGGACGTTGCGTAGGAGGCTTGGGCCGTTGGGTAGGTGGCTTAGGACGTTGCGTAGGTGGTCGAGGTCGCTGTGTAGGCGGTCGGATTACTCCACACTTTCTACAGCTTCGTTTACAGTTTTGGTTCATGTAAGCCGGGTTTCGTCCACACTCGCCTCGTCTTGCCCATGAACTACAGTATCCGTTCAAGTCACGGCATTGATTTGTCACTGTAATTTAAATTGATAATGACTGAAATTATAATGATAAGATGGCAGTTTACTATCGCTTATCATCAACTTGTTCGTCATCGCTTGTTGATTGTGTCATCAACGTATTATCAGCATTTCACTCATTGTCAACAGTCATGTCATGAATTAAGTCATACAGCAGATTTCGTTTGACTGTGAAAAGGTTAGTGGGCCTAAAGCGTGCCTTACCACGACCATGATGCTTCTAGAATGTTGATGCGGCCTTGCCATGCCATGCATTAACCGCATTCGTGCCGTGAACTTTTCATAGTCATACGAAATCTGCTAATAATGGTCACCACCATCACTAAATGACACCACCGTTAATGTTAACACCTTTGCTAGTAATGGTCACCACCATCAACAAATGACAACACCGTTAATGTAAACACCTTTGCTAATAATGGTCACCACCATCAACAAATGACACCACCGTTAATGTAAACACCTTTGCTAAGAATGGTCACCACCATCACTAAATGACACCACCGTTAATGTAAACACCTTTGCTAATAATGGTCACCACCATCACCAAATGACATCACCGTTAATGTAAACACCTTTGCTAATAATGGTCACCACCATCAACAAATGACAACACCGTTAATGTAAACACCTTTGCTAATAATGGTCACCACCATCAACAAATGACACCACCGTTAATGTAAACACCTTTGCTAATAATGGTCACCACCATCAACAAATGACATCACCGTTAATGTAAACACCTTTGCTAATAATGGTCACCACCATCACGAAATGACACCACCTTTAATGTGAACACCTTTGCTAATAATGGTCACCACCATCACTAAATGACACCACCTTTAATGTAAACACCTTTGCTAATAATGGTCACCACCATCACGAAATGACACCACCTTTAATGTGAACACCTTTGCTAATAATGGTCACCACCATCACTAAATGACACCACCTTTAATGTGAACACGTTTGCTAATAATGGTCACCACCATCAACAAATGACATCACCGTTAATGTAAACACCTTCATACCCATCCCTATTATTACCATCACCTTAGGGGCGGACCATTTGACTTTTGAGGGGTGGGAGATTTTTTGTGCAGATATTTTTTTCCCACTGACGAGCAAGCTAAGCCCGAAATTGTTTTTCAGTCAAACAGCGGTGCATTATATTTTTTCTAGATCATAAGATTTTTTTGTCACATCCTGTTTGCATGATATTTTTTCCCCAGAGCCTGTACTGTACGATTTTTTTTCCTTGCTGGAGGACATTTTTTTCTTCAAAATCTTCAAAAGTCAAATGGTAACGTCACCATCGTCATCGTCGTCATCGTTACCATCGTCAAAACAAACATTCCCATTGGCATCTTTATCAATACCATCACCATCACCATCAATTCACATTGCAGTTATGTTCACTGCCATCATCATCATTATCATTATCACCATCATCAACAACAACACCACCATTGTCATCAACATCAATTCTTATTGCAGTTATGTTCACTGCCATCATCATCATTATCATTATCACCATCATCAACAACAACACCACCATTATCATCAACATCAATTCTTATTGCAGTTTTGTTCACTGCCACCATCATCATCATTCATTTATGGTCCACCCACGGTGGGTATTTTAAACTTGATTAATTAACTTGATAACTGTAACTTACTTTTTAATCTTAAAACATACTGTAGAGTTTTGGGCCACTAAGACCCCGTCTACACGGATCCGGATACTTTTGAAACCGCATACTTTTTGATGCGAATCGGCCTATCGTCCACACGAATCCAGTGAATCCGGTCACCGAAACCGCATACTTTTACTTGAATCCTCCGGATACGCGGATTCGTGTGGACGCAAATATTTATTTGCGGTTTCAGCCGGATCGGATTCGTGTAGACGAGGCCTAAGGCCGTCGAAATATACGAGTAAAACGACGAACAGCTACACGCTCTCGCTTAACTTCTTTACTGATCAAGTTGAACCATGTGACTACACAGGTAGCCCAATACATGAATACACAGGTAGCCCAATACATGACACATACCTGTACGACACCACCCACAACTCTTTCTGCACGTTCTAGCCATATAATTAGCGTTAGTTCTACAGTATCCTTGCCTGGCGTAGTATGAACAATAGTTATGGTAGTTCCTGCAGACAGCTGGTGTACAATAGAGAAGTAAAAAGCTTATCAACGTAACATCGAAAACTACACGTACCAGAAACCCAAACAACAGCAACAACAACAACAACAACGACAACGACAACAACAACAACGACAACGACAACGACAACGACAACAACAAGGACAACAAGAACAACAACGACGACGACAACAACAAAAAAGAAAAACAACAACAGCAACAACAACAACAACGACAACGACAACGACAACAACAAGGACAACAAGAACAACAACGACGACGACAACAACAAAAAAGAAAAACAACAACAGCAACAACAACAACAACGACAACGACAACGACAACAACAAGGACAACAAGAACAACAACGACGACGACAACAACAAAAAAGAAAAACAACAACAGCAACAACAACAACATTAACGATGACAACAACAACGACGACAACAACAACGACAAGGACAACAAAAACAACAACGACGACGACAACAACAAAAAAGAAAAACAACAACAGTAACAACAACAACATTAACGATGACAACAACAACGACGACAACAACAACGACAACAACAAAAACAACAAAAGAAAATAAATAATATATAAAGAGAAATGAACTGGTTATCACAAAAAATAAAACAGCAATAAAAATCAAAAACAACTAAAACCAGCGTCAACAACAAAGTTTAAGATTATGGAAAGCTAACCTCTCTTTTGTCTGATGTTTCTTGCAGCTTCTCGTCTTTTTCTCTTAAACGGTTCTGAAAATATGGACATACATTGATAAGGAATACCGTTTAGTAGTATCAGGAAAGTTTCTTTATGTTGCAAGCATTTTTGTCTTCTACTGATCGCATTAAAGGTTTCCTAGGCAACTTCTTAGGAAGCAATATATTATATATAAATAAATGTTACAATCATATGCAAAATACACCTGTTTTTTTTGTCATAACAAATTATATAAAAGTATACGTTTCCCCGTCAAGCCCAAATCAATGTTGAATTATTGGAACTAGAAACAGCTCCCGTGTGAAAGGCCAATCACATTGCTTTAGTGGGAGGGTTTTTGGATATTTTGTCCCTATCTTTCACCTCAAACGAAAACGGTCATAAAAATGTTAAAATGTGAAAAAAGTTCCCAACAGTTTTGCACATGATTGTAGATGTTTGTCAGTACAAATCAATCCTATTGATCTTTTCTTGTACATAGGGCTATATAAATAATTAATTATTATTAATTATTATTATTATTAAATAACGAATAGATTGAACATTTTAATTAGACGGTATACTGGCATGTCCACCTGGACAAGACTTTGCTGCTCTAGCGGCATACTTCGCCTTAACTCAGAATGTGGTCTGAAAACACTCATTCTGAGTTAAAGCAAAGTATGGACCACCATTCAAATCTACGGATTGAGTTCAACTCGAATTCTGCGTCAACTTAAAATGTGGAAGTTGTTTTAGATCACATTCTGTTTATTTCATCCTACTGGGGGTGGGGGTGGGGGTGGGGTTATTTATACATACCAGGTGCTGGTGAACTCTTTCCACAGTTATTATACATAAGGTTTGCTTGCTTAGCGTCCAACGCACTTAGTTTTCCATAAGGTGCTTTTCCATTCAAAGGCTTTAAAGCCGTCATTGTAGGCTTGCCATTCTTAGAAAAAGCATTGAACGGATAATGCATAATCGATTCATAATCGTATGCAATGTTCATCGAATCGATTTTACCTCGGCCGTACTTCTCAAACGCACTTTCAAAGCCTGAAAGATAAATTTGAGAAAAAGTTTAGATTTCTTTGTGTGATTGACGGTTTCTTTATTTGGAAGTTTTCTTTTTTTGTACAGTTTAGTTTCTTTTTTTTTTGGCATTTCTTCCGGTGGTCAAACGGCTATGATAGTTGAAGGGATCTCAACTATCATCAACTATCCTGTACGCGGTCAAACGTTGAAATTAAAAGCATGATAGTTGATGATAGTGATCAGCCAGCGTGTACAACTGCTGAATAATTTACTATCATCTACTATCATTCGCGCGGTCAAACGGTAAAAACTATCATGTGAAATTTGAACATGTTTAAACTCTATGATAGTCCATGATAGTCGATGATAGTGCATGATAGTTGGTGGTCAAACGCACATGATAGTTGGAACTATCATCAACTATCATGAGCTATTATTGCCGTTTGACTGGGGCTTTACATGCGTTAAATACCTGGCAGAATATTATCTTTGTTAACTCTGACGTAAGTGTCACGATCAGGTCTACTTTGTTCATGCCAAAAGCCGATTGCGTGACCTATTTCATGTATCATTACATGTTGATACTCGCAGCCATCTCCAACTGAAACCGTGTTCTTGTTTCCTATACGACCAAGATTACTCCAGCATCTAAAATATAATTGCAATAGACCATAAGTAAAGACTCGCATGCATCTAAATCAGGCGCATATGCAGGGAAGATGTATGTGGTAGGGGTGACTTAGCCTGATTTTCAGAGCGGGCCTGGGCCCAAAGTGATAGCGTAGGACCCAGGCCCGCTCTGAAAATCAGGCTAGGGGTGATTGTGATCACTTGACAAAACAGAAATGGATGGTATGACCAGCCAAACAAATCACACACCCTCCCCCTGAATCTGCGCCTGAAATTCATTTCTCTGTAAAGAATCATGCGGACGCTTATTTACCCCTTGTTTCTGAAGAACCAAACGTAATCCTTTTGGCCTTTTCTTGGTACGAATCGAATACATGTTTTAGTCTGCCATTCTTGCATGGCTTTCTTGATGGCATCGACTGCATTGGGCATTCGTTCTGCAGATAAAAATAAATCAAAATCAAATATTTACCAGTTAATCTATGTTTTTTAGTGGAAACTAGCGAGAAAACTAGTATAAGCTGCGTCGGTGTTTGATATAAACGATGGGTAATATAATGAAAGTTGTAACACGGACGACGAAGGGCTAAAGCTCGAAACGTCAGTAAAGTTAAGTCATAGTTAATAACTATGGTTAAGTCAACATTTTTTACGGTGTTACAACTTTCATTATATTACCTATGTTTTTTAGTTATTATTTCGAAAATGAAATAAGGTACAGGCTGTCTGAAATATTCTTTGGGGCTAAATACAAATTAGCCTCGTACGCAGACCCTTTTATAATCCGGTCTCCAGTCCCTCCCCAACATGCGTCTGCTCAAACCAACCCAACATCATTGTTGGAAGGGACCTAGAGACCAGAACATCGTCTGCTAAGGTGGCTAAATAGAAATCAGACAGCCAATTTCAATATCGTTCACCATGATCTAGTTGTCCTGGATAGCGAAACTTTCAACATCACGTGATCTTAATCATAATGGCTTCGTCATGTTTTATTTTATTTATATTAGCTTTTTCCTTCATATGAAGGCAGGGACACCACAACAGCTTACGCCAATTACTGTGGGCCCTGTAGTATGCTGAGACCTGACTGTTGTGCCTGACTGAATGTTTAACTTACGTAGACTGCAGTCTATCTCATATGGAATAACTCCATTTGGCCATCGAATGTTTTTATCACTACTTGCTCCTCTTCCTGCATTGCCGAAAATATCGATGTTTCGTCTTTGATCGTCAGTAAGCGCGATGTCTGCTTCGAACACATGATCGGGGAGAGGTGGCCTAGAACGGTTGACTGTAAGCAAAATAAACATTTTATTATCATCGCAGTTATCATCATTTTATTTATACAGCTTTTACCATGCTATTCTAAAACTCATGAATAATTACTGAAGAGAAAACAAAGACAAAATCACTAGCGTGAAGGAGTTTGAAATCTGATGAAACACTTGCATAACATTAAACCAACTTCGCTTTGAATTTCTCCAATAATTATCCAATAATATGAGAAGTAATATCAAACACGAGAAAGAGTGTTTCATCAGGTTTTCAAACACCTCAAAATGGGCCAAAAAAAACTCGGCTGCGCCTCGTTTTTTCAACCCATTTTTCGGTGTTTGAAAACCTGATGAAACACTCTTTCTCGTGTTTGATATTTTAATTCAAAGGCGAAAAATAAACTAAAGGCCCGGGCATCCATTCGATTTTGTAAATGTTGAAACCGTTTGCCCGGGCCCTAACAGAAAAAGGCATGGTATGGCTCACACAACAGAGCTTGGCTCCAAATAAATCATCATTCATTATTCAACCCTACCATTGTTATCATTATTACCGATCATAATCATCACCATTACTGTCACCATTATCATCATCATTATTACTAACATCGTCACCAACAACACTAAGTGATATCATAATCATCATCATTACCATCACCATCATCATTATTACTAACATCGTCACCAACAACATTATGTGATATCATAATCATCATCATTACCATCACCATCATCATTATTACTAACATCGTCACCAACAACATTATGTGATATCATAATCATCATCAACAACATCCTAAGTAACATCATCACCATTATCATTATTATCATCATCATTACCACTACTAACACCACCATTATCATCATCGTCATTATCAAACAACGTCACGACCAATATCATCCCCCATTATTGTCATCGTCACCGTCATTATCACTAACATCGTCATCATTATCATCACCATCATCAGTTGCATCATCATTACCACTACTACCATAACCATCGTCGTCGTCATTATCAGTTCTTACCGTTTGGAGTAAGTTCTAAGTTGGCCTGTACAATGAGATCAAATGAGCCACTCTTGTTAGGACCTGGAGGTGGAGGAGGTTTTGCTGTACATGTATAGACACATAACAGCACAAGGCCCACAGTGAGACCTCGCAGCATCTACAAAGAAAATAGTTCCATAAAGACAAGGCAAACTCATGATTCTACACCCCCCTCCCCCTTACCCCGAGATACGATCCTACACTTTTATCTCCCATGTCCTGAGTCCCGACGTCCCCCCCCCCCCCCTACTCCCGGGGCTATTTACGTGCCTGAGAAAAATGAGCAACCTAAGTAGCCTGATATAGATACATGTCATTGTTACGGAAGGCATATTGCCATATATTTTAATTCTGCTTGTTCTTGGTTACATAAGTGTTGAACCCTCTGCATGGGTTATCTTGATTTTGACCGGTTTTCAACGTTTTCGCCAAAGTAAACACATTTCTTTCTATCATACAACTTGTTGTATCATTCAATTTCGATAGCCTTTTGTATAGGCTTCCAGTACCAAACTCTGCTGGGGTACTTTTACACCACTCTATAAAGGGAGCCTGCGTGCAGCCGAACACAAAACCTAACCGGGGTTTTGTGTTCGGCTGCACGCATGCTATATGAAAAGAAGAGTTCTTCTTCCTAAACTCCTCCTTTTGCTTTTCCAACCAAAGGCTCCCATCCGGGGATCCCATGTATTTTTCGTAGTAAATGGATAACGAACGATAACATATTGAATTGAAATGCATTCGGTGTAGTAAAGAAAGCCAAAACCGTGGGTTAATTCCAGTCCCGCCAAGGGCAATTGATGTTTCAGTCTCATGTATCGTAGAAAAAGTGAGTAAAAATGTAGTATTTGTTTTAAAAAATTACTCGATATTTCGCCGGATATTTTTTTGTATTTTTTTATATTTTTTTGTATTTTCTTTTTGCAGGATATTTGTTTCATGTTTTTTTTTTTCGATGTTTTTGGGGAATTAAACCCACCCCGCCATCAAATGTCAGTCCCTTTTTAAAGATAGTCTCCTTCGCAGCCGTTTTTAGTGTCGTCAACGTTTCTTGAGGACACAAAGAAGGATGTTCATTCCGTTCAGGATTCTCCTGGGGTTTCTGCTCACCTTGGAATGAAATACGATATGAATATCAACTTATAAAGACTTCCTGTATTTATTTCTTCTTAATTTTCTTATACAATAACCGATAAAAAATGATAAAACAGAACTTAAAAGTAAAACTGACTATAGGTTCATCTAGTAACGATTGAGATTGAGAGAGAAATCTCTCTTAAAGGGAACCATATACTCTGTCCTATACTATGCCGTTAGCGTCATCACATCGCTAAGTTCAGTGGGTTGATCCGGGCAAACGATTTCAACATTTGCTTCAACATCCGTTCGATTTTGTTAAATGTCAATGTTTAAACGCTTTTAAACTTTTTCAACATTGTTGAAACATGTTGAATCGAATTCATCAAAATCGAACGGATGTTGAAGCAAATATTGATACCGCTTGCCCGGGCCTTTATGAACTTCTGGTTTTGACATACGCTTTTTAAATTGTTACTGTTATTTCTCAAGAGATCTTGAAAAGGTTTATAATTGAGACAGAACAAGAGTTTTAATGAGATCTGATCTAGAAGTCCAGAGAAATATTCACCTCTAGGTCATTTTAGTTGTCATCATTATCGCTATATGACACCTAGTCATAACCAGCTTGTTTTCCGGGTTGTTTTGAGTCGAAATAAAAAAACCTTCGAACTTAATAGCCTGAGAAACAAGCTTCTGAGCACAAACGCTTAGAGATATTAACAACATTAATATCATAGAATAAAAGTACGCGAAAGAAACATGGCCAGTGAAACGTTTAAGAGAAATAATGTCTAAAAGTCGTCTGTGGTTGAGATAACCGTACCCTGGGTACCATAGGTTATCAGTTTTCTACTTGCTTTAATAGCGTTTGTAAATTTGAGAGTTTGTGAAGCAACGAGAATAACCAATACAGACATACAAATGATAAACACAAATACTAGATCACGAAACCCTCTAGTTTCTAGGGTAAGCCGGATAACCTGGATTATACCAATTTCAATCGTAAGTAATATCCTTGAGTTTATAATAATAACAATGCTCGCAAAACTATAAATTCCGGGAAACTCTAACTAAATAGCAATACAAATTCAATAAGTTTATACTGTGTTCTAATGCTTATGCTGTACTGACTGTACTGAATAATTCAAAAGACGTAAAGTAGTTATCAGTTACGCATCATCAAACCAACCACAAAGGTAGTTTCTACGCTTTACGTCCAGATAAAAGGAGTGGTTGCCGAATCTTTAAAGAAAGTGCATCACACGTAAAGGTTTATCCACGCTCACTAGCCCTGCATTGCACTCAAAATTACTAATACGTTTATTGCTACCAGGTTATTTGTTAGCAATAGCCTGGGTACCATGCAGAGGTTATTTTCTACTTGCTTTAGCGTTTGTGAAGCAACTCGTTTCTCTTGAGGTTAATGAACACAGACTTACAAATGATAAATACAAATACTAGATCAAGAAAGTTTCCAGGGTAGTTATGCACTGAATGCTGCGCATATATCATTGTATATTGAGGTCTATTGAAGCACGCATCAATATTCCAAAACACATCATGATCAGATGAAGTAAATACCTTATTTTCTTGTGTCTCTTACAATAAGCTTTCCTTCTTGTTTGGAGATAACTGACGTCTTCGTAGCTGTGTAGAATAGATATGTATTGGTGAGCATTAAAGTCAGCAGCATACACTAATCTAAATACTAAAGTATCACTTTCCAAAGCACGTTACCCTTTTACCTTATAAAACTTTATTTCGCACCAGGACGCCAACGTGTGACGTCATTTCCTGCACGTCTTTTCACGAAGTTCTTCCGAAATTGTTTCGTAACATTTGAAAGGGACTCGAGATGTAATCGGAGAGGAATCCGAAGGTGATACAACTTGGGGAGCTTAAATATCGCATTGGTTTATTCCTGTTTGAAATTTCTAGTGGAAATTATTTCCAATGCAGTTTTTGATAATGATGATGGTTGAAAAAAATCAGCAATAGCTGTGGATATATGCAATCGGCTTCAGAGAAATACCCGCAGATTCTCCTAAAACTGAACACCGCAGCTATTTCCGGTTCAGTTTCGATTTAGTTTTTTCTAAATAAAGGTGAAAGAACAATAGCATCTAATAGTAAAGCCGCAAAATAGGAAGCGCATCAACCAACTAACAACAATTCGTTCAGTCATGCAACAAAAGTAAAATCAACAAATAAAACTAAAAGCATCGGTATTTCTTGCTTCATCCCAGTGTAACCAGTGAAGAATAATGGACAGGATGTGGTACGTGATGTGATGTCAAGCTTTTCGCGACTTCCTTACTGACCTGATATTTTTCTCATCTTCCTGTAGCCTCAACCTCGTTCCCAGGGCCCTCTCCCTTCGCTTTTGGGTGGTTGTGTACAGCTGCTTCCACCCCTCCCCCCTATGTTTCTCCCCGTAGGAGGGGAGGGGTACAAAATGACTCTGATATATTTGAAAAAGATGTACATTTGTCTTTAACTGTTAATCAAAACAAATAAAACTAAACTATCGTTTGTGGTCGTGTATCTTTTAAATACGAGTAACGCAAGGTGTTGCGTGACAATGAATGACCTTTGAATTTGCATGCGTAATTAGATTTCAACAGTCGTATTTTGTACGAATTAAACGCTAGAAACAAATGAAAACATGTGTAGAAAGCGTTCGAATCATAAAATATAGCAGAATAACAAAAAGAAACTCTTACTACGCAGGCTATGACTCTGGGAAGCCTGTGAATAAACCTCATGGGATGCCTGTCATTCGTCTACGTGAATTATTTTTGTTTTTGCAAAATCTTCAAAATATTTTACATTTTACCATTCGGACCAAGGTAAGCCGAGTAAACGCTCATTGAGCGTCTTGTCTATGATTCTAGTAATATGTCAAGGTTGCATTGGTAATACATATAATGCATCAACTTAGAAACGTGCTGGCAAGTACTCCCTCTGAGCTAAACATTCCCTAGCAACATTCCCTAGCAACATTCCCTAGCAAGATATTTATAAAAGAACGTACGTCAACTCGTAAGGGAAATAGTTTTTTATTCGGAAAATGACAGTTCCTTCTGAAACTACATTTTACAAACGTAACTTGATTTTAGGCGTAATTTAGTGGACAATTGCAATGGAAATGTTTAGTTGAAAAATAAAAGAGTTTTACAGCATACATGCTGTGTGACGTTATTGATTTGCTTTTAGCACTTTTAGGCGTGGTTTAGTGTAAAAGTAGACGGCACTTTGATGCGTCTACACCCTAACAACGAACCATATATATATCTATGTTGCAAAAACTCCGTCAATGTTGCAATGGAAATAGGCTTGTTTTTTTTTTTCATCTCAACTAAAAAACTTTCTCCATTTTGCAAAATAGAAATAGGGTCCTGAAGGGATAAAATGGGAGCTGGGATTGGCCTTATTTTTGACAGGGAAAATGGGATTGGATGCACTGGGACTGGGATTTACAAATAAAAGAACAATAGAAAATTGGGAAGGGATTGAAAACTTGAGCAAAACTGATGGGATTATGTGATTTTTGACTGGGATTTGGTCCAAATATAAACTGTGAAATGGGATTCGGACCCCCCTTCAGGACCCTCTAAAAAGGAGACCTACATAAAGTTTGACATACTTTACAAGTACACAGTAGAAACGAACCAAATATTGATATCTGTTGGGAAAAGTAACTTAAGCTTGAAATCAGTGGAAATAATGTTTATTCTGAAAAACGACATGTAGTATTTTTCCGGAAACTACATTTTGTGCACGTGACTTGATTTTAGTCGTGGTTTTTTTATAAACCCCCTTACATCATTATAACTTAGCAACGATCCAAATATTTATATCTGCTGTAAAAACGGTACGTCAACGTTGTAATAGAAATAATGTTTATTAGGAAAATGACATTCTGTTTTTTTTTTCATTTTGAAACGTCACTTGATTTTAGGTGTGGTTTAGTGTAATATAACCCCCTTCATCATTAAACCCTAGCAACGAACCAAATATTTATATCTGCTGTAAAATGTACGTCAAGATTGTAATATAAATAATGTTTATTAGAAAAATGACATGCAGATTGTTTTTCTGAAACTACATTTTGAAACTACATATCTAGCTGTTATTAAAAGTACGCCAAGGTTGTAATAAAAATATTTTTACAGTACAACCCCTTGATGTGACTACACCCTAGCAACGAACCAAATATTTTTTTCTGTTGTAAAACGCACGTCACTGTTACAATGGAAATGGGATCTAAACTGAGAGACATTTACAAGTACAACCCCTTGATGTGACTACACCCTAGCAACGAACCAAATATTTTTTTTTCTGTTGTAAAACGCACGTCACTGTTACAATGGAAATGGGATCTAAACTGAGAAATATTTACAAGTACAACCCCTTGATGTGACTACACCCTAGCAACGAACCAAACATTTTTTTCTGTTGTAAAACGTACGTCAATGTTGCAATGGAAATGGGCTTGTTTTTCATGTAAAAATAGGATATGTTTCTCCATTTTGCAAAACAACATAAGAGATCTCTATTTGTTTTGACATAAATTGTAAGTCCATCTTGGCAACGAACTAAGTATTTATATATTTAAATAGGCTTGTTTTCACTAACAGGTGAAGAATCTCTAAAGATAACTAGGGCGCTGAACATGGCCTTTTGTAACATAAAAATGAAGATAGATAACAAAAATTATGGATACAATTATTTTGTAGTTAAAAACGGTGTTTTGATTGATTTGTAACATGACTTTCACAGTGGTTGAATTGAATTTAAAAAGAAACGCCGTAGCCTATCAGAATCAAAGGCATTTTAATCTACTAACAGCTGGGAGGGGAGGGGAAAACGTATATCCATATAATATTTTTTGGATTATTCATTTTATCTTATTTAAATTCTCGTTTTTTTGTGGGACCACTTTTGCTGTTGGGTGTGCCAAAAGAGGCAAATGAAATTCAAATTTGTTTTATCGCTGCTATGACAACCAGTCAAATATTGAACCTCGAAACATGAAAGACTTTGTTTGTTATGGTGATGCCTCTCCGTTGACATGGTGACAAACACTGTTGCTAAGGTAGCTAACATAATAAAAGAGGTGATTGGCTAGTTCAAAGTATTGTTGTGGACGGTTACCATGGCAGTGAAAGTAAATAAAAATGTATATAAAAACCTGCCCAAATCATATTGTGTTGCATTATATTGTATTTAACAGTTTATTGAAGTAAACGAAAGTGAAAAAAAAAGATGTTCCAGTTTAAAAATGAGGAGAAAATCAAACATCACAGTGAACTCTCAGTACCTAAAAGACAACATGGTAAGAATGATATTGTATTTTGAAAAGTTTTCTTGTCATTTACTGCTCAATAAACGAGCAAAATTTTATCGAGTGTAAAACTAATCTATTCTCAGGCTGTTTTTTTCAGTTGAAATAATTCAAAATGAAAGTATCTTGTATCTCTGGTTATTATAAAAGAAATAACCTATTTTCAGTAATTAAGGAAAAATTATTCTACGTGAATGTAGTACATAAGGATTCATTTCTTCACCAAGTAATTTCATTGGAACTACTCTCCCTTTCACTAGAACGATTAATTTATACCTCGGTGATTGAAATGATGAGATAATTATAATCAATGTTTTTAATAGCTGTTATTACAGTTATATGCAAATGATTTCAAACAATGGGTTCAAATCGAGGCTTTCGGGCAAACCTATTGTTTTCGCCCAAAGCCTCGACTTCAACCCATTGTTCAAAATCATTTGCATATAACTGTAATAACAGCTATTAAATCAGTTTTGTTATGAGAATGACATGAATATCTAACATCTAAGAAGGGACGTACTTGAGTAATTCTTTAAAAACACATTCCAATTCGTATATAGGCAATATGCTGCTTGACTACTTTCAAACGTACTTTCAACGGGACCTTTATTAAAATTAGTGTGTGCCGCTTTTGTATGCTGGTGTGTTTCTTATATGCTAATGAGCTCGTTGGCAAGAAATATAACGAATTGACGTGCATACGTTGTTACAATATATAAACACAACTAAAATCTATCTTTTTAAAGTTCATGGTTTTTTACATTGTAACAACGTATGCACGTGAATCATTAGCATATAAGAAAACGTTAGCATACAAGAAGCGGCTTATGTGAAACTACTCTAATAAGAGGCACGTAAAATGTCAATTATATACTAACCGATTTTCTATATTTATTAACAGATACCAAAATTGTGAAAACACAGTTATGGCATTTTCTTCTGGAGCGTCTCTCTGATTCCGATGCTAACAGCAGTATCATCACATGGGAAGGAGGCTACGGGGAGTTTAGAATCGTCAACCCTGAGACACTAGCAAAGATGTGGGGTGAGAAAAGTGGCAGACCCAAGATGTCCTACCAAACAATGAGTCGTGCCTTAAGGCATTATTATGCCAAAGGAATCCTGTCGAAAGTCAAGCATAAGAAATGGTGCTACTGTTTTAGTCAAGAGGCCTTAGAGATGGCGATAGGTAACGGTTTAGTAGGAAGTTTGCCCTATTCACTTCCAGTCACACGCTACCATCCAAGACCTGAGTACTATCAACCGTATAGTTTCAACCACGACTATATGAGCATGAATAGCAAGAGTTTTTTTCCTAACTCATGGTCTTTCGATATGTTACAGTTTCAGCAGGAAGCTTTAGGGGTTTTACTTCATGAAAATGTGAACATGCCGCCACCATTCAGCCCTAGTATGGCGTATTTCTAAGTACAGTGAAACATACTTGAAGCATGTTTTAGAATAGTTTAGCGTCTTTTTGGAAAAAGATAACGTGAATGAAAGAAGTAGGTTGCGGTAAAAAAATTGTAAAAAATTATAAAAAAATAATCAATAATCATGACAATTCTTTGATAATCGATTATAATAATAATAATAATAATAATAATAATAATAATAATAATAATAATAATAATAATAATGATATTAATAATAATAATAATAATAATATTAATAATAATAATAATAATAACAATAATAATAATAATAATAATAATAATAATAATAATAATCGTTGTTTGCTTAGATTTAAGGCAAACCTAACAGCCTGCGTAGGCGTTTCTAGGGGGATCATAGTAACAAAGGGGATTTATACACCGTTTGAGAGTGAAACTTAGTACTTACTTCCCTAGATTTGAGGCTGATATATGTTTTATACCATACTTTTAGTGTCCGTCTATTAGACAAGAGTAGGAACGTTTCCGTGATTCCGCGTCGCTGTAAATATTCTGCTGCTTATATCAAAGAGGGTCCACAATAGGAGTTTCCTGATCCCGCTCGTTTATATTTGAAATCCAGCCATCCCGCCAGTTTTAATGTTAAAATCCCGATCCCGCCATTTTTTTGTGGACTAATTCAGTTAAGATTATTTGAATAATAAAAATGATAAAAATACCCAAAGAGACTTAAATCCCATATCCCGTTGCAAATCTATGCGATTTCCCGAATCCCGACCCCGAAAAAATACGAAATCCCGCTCCCGCCCACAACTCTTAATCCCGCATCCCGTTCTGATTTTTATCTCAGATCCCGAATCCCGCCTTCAAAAAAATGGCAAATCCCGCATCCCGCCAAACCTATTGTGGAACCTCATTAAATATAAAATTGTAAAAGGTTTAAAGTTATTCCAATAAATATCAAAGTGAAAATTTATATAAATGTGGTTAATTGTTTGAAGATGGGCTACATTTGTCGAAAACTATGCATAAAGGTGGTACACACTAGGCGAAAAGTTGTTACAGCAATACCCTTTGTTTGACACGTTGAACTTAAGTGATAATCTTTCTCTCTGCGACAAAATTTTTCGTCTGTAACAAAGTCGCAAAAATTCAGTCGGTTTGAATTGGTTCGTACGGTCGCAGCAACCAAATACAAGCAACAACACGAAGCGACTTTTCGCAGCGACAAGTTGCGGCGACTTGTCACCTAGTTTGTACCGGCCTTAAAGCAACGCAGTTGCGAATGATTAAGTGAGACCCTGTTGCATGGGGGTTTATACACCTAATTCAAAAAAGGTTGACGGGGCGAACGGCGATAGGCAATTGGCGACTGCACGACCGAAAAGATTTTTGGGTAATACGAATTCGTTTTTATTCGTTTCTAAATTACCCAAACAATGCCTCTACCGTTCAGCGAAACCTTCGAGATACCCATCTAAGGTCATCGCTGAACTGTGTTTGGGTAATTTAGAAAGGAATTTAGAATGGATAAGAAAAAAATCGTATTGCCCACAGTCCCTTTCGGTCGCGCAATCGCCAATCGCCGTTCGTTTGCCCCATCAACCTTCTTTGAATTAGGTGTATGCGAGTCTGGGATACTCACGGAAAATCTGTATGGGGATCCGGTGAGTGATAAAAAATATTGTGCTCATTGGTAAAATATTTTTTTGATCACTCGAAGATATACTTCATATTTAGCTACCGAGGTCCTCTAGATAGATAGATGCTTCATTAAAATAAATTACATTGCAGCTAAAGATATTTTTATTAAAGCAATATATTAAGCAAAGCGGAAAAAGTTATTTATTTGAGATAAATAAAACCCATTTCCATTGCAACATTGACGTACTTTGTTACCACGGATATAAATATTTGGTTCGTTGCCAGGGTGTAATGAGGTAAAGGGAGTATTTGCACACTAAACCACGCCTAAAACTCATTTTTGCGAAATGTAGTTGCAACCTTGACGTAGATTTTTCAAGGAACAGATATGAATATTTGATTTGTTGCTAGGGTGCAGTCACATCAAGGGGTTGTACTTGTAAATATGTCTCAGTTTAGATCCCATTTCCATTGTAACAGTGACGTGCGTTTTACAACAACAAAACATATTTGGTTCGTTGCTAGGGTGTAGTCACATCAAGGGGTTGTACTTGTAAATATCTCTCAGTTTAGATCCCATTTCCATTGTAACAGTGACGTGCGTTTTACAACAGAAAAAAACATTTGGTTCGTTGCTAGGGTGTAGTCACATCAAGGGGTTGTAACTTGTAAATATCTCTCAGTTTAGATCCCATTTCTATTGCAACATTGACGTACGTTTTGCAACATAGATAAATATTTAGTTCGTTGCTAAGATGGACTTCTAATTTATGTCAAAACAAATAGAGATCTCTTAGGTTGTTTTGCAAAATGGATAAACATATCCTATTTTTACATGAAAAACAAGCCTATTTCCATTGCAACATTGACGTAAGTTTTGAAACATAGATAAATATTTAGTGCGTTGCTAAGATGGACTTATAATTTATGTCAAAACAAATAACTAGAGATCTCTTAAGTTTTTTTGCAAAATGGAGAAACATATTCTATTTTTACATGAAAAACAAGCCTATTTCTATTGCAACATTGACGTACGTTTTGCAACATAGATAAAATTAATATTTAGTTCGTTGCTAAGATGGATTTATAAATTATGTCGTCGGAAAGTTTCAAAAATACCCCTAAAAGATACCGGAAATCTTTTAAAAAAGGGCGTAGCTGGATCAATTTTAGCCCCTAAGAGATACCACATAACATTCTAATTGCAACTGTATAATTTAATTTGTATTGTCGTAATTTAATGCCCCTGCTATGAGGAAGCTAGTTTTATGTCGGTTTGTATTGCATATGGGGACTGCAAAAAGTCTGCTTCCACAGCGAGATGTTTAGTTCCTTTGATCTAAATGGTAACAGGTGGTGAAGTTTGTCTTTCTATCAATTTAATTGGGATATTTTGAAATTATTAGGAACAAGCCATCCCCCTCCTTAAGCTGATTGTCTCAACAGCATAAGAGCACCAACTATAGAGAAGAGTAAAGCAACTTGTTGAGTATTTATGAGTTTGCCGTGATAAAACAAAGAAGCCTGAGGCGAGTGGGGCCGGAAAAAAATACTAACACAGGAAGCCCAATATCGCAAGGAGGAACGCCCACGGAGGAGGCTGTTTTTTCCTGCGCATGGATAGCGTACCGGAAATTGACCCGGATGTTCGCGTAGGACTTGTGCGCCCGTTCTGCTCAATGATATCAAAAGCCGACATCAATTTGTTTGTGCATTTTTAATACCTAAAAAGTGCATAATTTAGATTCAAGGTTCAAGCTTTACACCCGGCTATTAAAAGTCACTACAGTTGCTATGCTATGCATCCATATCGAGTATTTATAAGAGAGTGGTTAGTAATACCCGACGGAATCACAAAGTAAAGAGAAAAACCGCCTCTTAAAGTTCAGAGATGAAACAGATCCGGAAGTAAGTTGTGATAATCGGAAAATGCTTGATAGTCTCGCCCAGATAGGCTGATCAGAAGCGGCGTTGTTTTCTTAGCCTCGCAATGAGTCGAAATAGCGGTGATGAAATATGGCTTAGGGGGGTTTCATTTTTACTGTGGGGGGAGGGGGTTCGGTCGGCAATATTGAGGGGGGTCACGTTATTTATTTGGGGGTTGTTACTAATTGTATGCAGCTTTAGTAATAAATTAGACAAATATATAGGGGGGTTTATCATTTTTTTGTCAACCAGGAAGGGGGTTTGGTTAATATTTGGAAAAGTCAACCGGTGATTGCCCCCATACACTAATCAATGAAAGCCCCATTAGTATAAAATAGACGTAAACGAGTATAATTTACACATATTAACTGACACACATGCAGAGAGACTGAAAAACGGCTGCTGATTGAATAAATGAGTGACAAACAGAGCCGGAAGGGGACTCCCTTATAAAATGGATAGGGTGCTCGACGGACGATTTTGAAAATGACCCAAAAAGATACGCATAAATTAACTCAGATACTGATTTCAGACCCTAAAAGGTACGACCACATTTAAAAATGTTTCAATATGTATAATCTTAAGTTCGAAAACTGACCCTAAAAGGTACCGTAACGATGCCAGTTCGAGACCCTGAAAGGTACGCGAGGTTCTTATTTTCGACCCTAAAAGGTCCGTCGAACACCCCTATCCATTTTATAAGGGAGTCCCCCCCTCCCGGGCTATCAGATTGACTCGCTGACTGTAGACAGACGGAAAGACAGTCAATCAAGCAGACATGCTAAACCGAAGAGAAACAGAAAGAGAGGCTGATTGACCCACTGAGCGATAGGAAGACAGAAAGACAATCAGACACAAAAATACACAAAGATTTCGATTAGATTTCGATTAAACTGACGTAAATCCGTTATTGACTGATTTCTACCGCCAAAACATCATTCTCTTTCCGGATCCCTCCAACTTTGTCTTATCAAGTTGTTTCTTTTTTATTTTCATTTTCAAATGGGGGTAGTATTTATATCCACCTACGTACTTCCCTAGTATAACCTTACATATATTTGGCAGTAAAACTCAATTATACATTTTCGTGCACTTAGAAACCTTATCTAAGTCTGTTTTACATATCGCGCTGAAGGTTTAAGTTGTAACTTCATAAGAGTTGAAAGCCAAGCAACGAGAATAGGAGCAGTCAGTCAGGCCATTGGACTTATCACGTGACATCGAAAGGCGGCGTTAGTCACCGGTTTACAGCGATTCGACTTCATTCTCTGAGAAGATCACTGACTATATAGTAGACACAGCTTAGGCTCCTAGGCAGTCATGAGGTTTTTACACTTATTGGTAAGGACTTATATTGTTTAGTTGCTATATCAATCTTTTAAGTCATACCATGATATTCCAATTTATTATTATAAACATTATCAGAGGATATACAGACCATGCAGTCAATGTTCGGTTGGGGAATGGATGCCGGGTCGAAACGACATAAGATATTCGGTGTAAAAGTACTTCTTGTTCCTTCTTTATTCAAAATTTTCGATAAATTGGTAGATTGATATATTGATCAATACTAATATGTCTTGCGATAAAGTATCCTTTGCGCTTCAGACCAGTAATATTAAATTGGTGTGACATTCATAGTCCGCGGTACGCCACGAGTAATGTATGAACATGTACTGCATTTTCCACTTCTTATTAATGGTAAACGTTGTAATGACGCTAATATAAAATATAAAATCTAATATAAATTCTTGTTATGTTTATAGTCTTTCGTTGAAATGCGTTGGAAAACTTTACCTTAAAGGAAAGCTAGCTATTAATTTCAAAGTTCCAATTTCATCGTGGAACAGGACGCCACGCCACAAGTACAAAAATGTATAAGAATGTATACAACACACCTACAAACTGAAATGTGTTTGTGAATAACAGAATTTATTTTACTCCTCTATTTTATGATTTGGTTAAACTATTAATGAATTACCATTCGGTACTCTCGTTGATCGCTGCGCAAACAACGCCCTAGAAGATTTCCGCCATCAAATGGTATTCAATTGATTATACCGCCATATAATTTGCAACGATTTATCATAGTGTCAACGTGGATATATTGAGCTTGAAAAAACCGCATGTGATTCAGACCAAACTTAGTATCACAAACACTACTCTTCGTTTTTCCACATTCGCCACCATTTGCAAAATCCTGTGTGCTATTAAGGTAGCGAGTAATTATGATACTATTACAAGACAACAAGAGGTATCAGTTCTGGCTTGCAAGGTTTGTTACTGTTGCTCCCCAGATCGTTTCTAGCCAGGAAAAGCTAGCTAACGCTTTTTAATTGAAAGTAAATGATCAGAATCATGATGGAGGTGATTCCAGTGTATAAATTTCCAATATCTTTAGGCCATATATGTGGTTTGATTTGCTGCAAAACAGGCCATAACTGAATAGATAATAAATAACCAATCTTTATTTATAATTAATCCAACATCAACAGGTTTTCTTGAGACTACCGACACGCATGCACCCAGATGATTGCAACTCATCAACATTTTAGTTCTGTATAACAATAATCTGTTATGCATGTCAGATCCTCGTAATTCTACTGTCTAAAATATCTCTTTCAAAACCTATAAAGGCAGTTTGTAATAACTCCAGTTAAATGTTTTTAAAGTTGATTGAAAGTGAATAGTATTAGGTAATAAAGGACTTGAAAATAACATTTGAAAACTTTTCCTACAATTTGTTATGCGCAATATTAAGCTATATTACTCCGACGAAGGGCTAAAGCTCCAAACGTCAGTAAAGTTAAGTCAAATTTTTTTACGGTGTTACAAATTTCATTATATTACCTATCGTTTATATCAAACACCGATGCAGCCTATACTAGTTTACTCGGTAGTTTCTATTCGCAATATAAGTAGGTTAATCGATATAAACCGTAATGAAGGTACAAGGCTGTTATAAATATCATAAACGTTAAGATTTTTCGATGGTAACCATTTGAACATAAAAAATCCCATTTAAAAAATATCCTGAAAGACTTTAATTCACAAAGAGACTTCACACATAAGTTCAAACTGTTTAAAGATATATAATCATCATTATGGTGCATTATTTTATGAATTATTTTCAGATAATCACCATGTGCGTGCTCTCTTCAAGTATCTTGCTAACGGCTGTACAATGTGGAGTTTACAAACTAAGCTCAATACAAAGAAAGAATTCCCAGAAAGTCTCTGGAGATTGCTTTTTGTTTAAAGTATCATTAAACAAGTATAGAAAGCCAAGCAATCTCAGGTTTACAGGACATTGCTGCGATGATACAAAATCCACTGGTAAGCCTTATATACCTCAGGTTTATTAACTAACATGTCCATAAAATGGATTGCCATTCTGTTAAGCGTTTCGGTATTATCCGCGCGTTGCGCGTCGCACTTGAAAGTGTAACAATCAGTTATAAAAGCATGGTTTTTAACAACACAAACAACTACATAGTTGTTGGTTGCGTTTTCATGAATATACTACAAATGTGCATAAACCAAGGTAAGGATTAGTGTGAAATATTGAACAGTGAAGTTGTACAAAAAGATGTACAAAATGTACAATAAATAGAATCATGATAACTATGCGTCTTTGTTTCAATATAGTTCTTTTCACAGTTCTGTTCAGTGACCACGAAAGATAGTTCCAAGTCGAAGTTCCCGTTGTTGCACATGATAAATTACAGTTCAGCTATGCGCAGCAACGGGAACCTCGACTTGGAACTATTATTCGTGGTCACTGAACGGAACTATGAAAAGGACTATTGCACAAATGGTTTTATTTATTTACTCAGTTTTATTCAGCTTGCATGTTCATAATTTTCACTACATTTATTTTTCCGTATTCGCTTTTTTTTTTGTAGATATCAAAGTTGTTCTAAATGGTACCAGGCGAGGGTTAGAAGCCACATTCCAATGGTATAACGACACTACCTACTATCTAACCGCAAAGCGTATCGGAAATCCCATCCACCTTGAGGTTTGCACTCATATATTACAAGCACTCATACTCCATTTGAATGAGTGGTATGATAGAAATAAGATTAAAATACCATATAAATTCATTTATTGGCACTTCTTTTGTCATCTCTTTTAATGTTATTATTATTAAACATTTCTTGATAGTTTATGTAATTCAAACTAAGGGAAATGCAACTCAAACTAACCGAGTTTTAAACTGAAGGAAAGGAAAGGGTATTGTGGAGGAGTATCGTAAACAAAATAATTGAAGGTGCAACAGTGAACAGGAGGAAAAGAATTACAGTATAATTAAATGAAGTATGCAGGAGTACTGGGAACTTTATTCAAAATTCCATTTCAAAGAGCTTTCATTGTTACATGACACAGATCAACAAAGAGAAGTGGCATTGGTGTCCTATTTGATCACTAAACTATAACATGGGAAAATCACCAAAATGGCTGCTACGTTAGGCAGAAGACACAAAGTAATCCAATAGCGAAAACAAAAGACTGAAATTAAGTACCATGTGTCTTCTATTATGTCCTTTGCGCAAAGTAATCTAGCAATGACATGCGCGCAACCATTTGTAGCTTGTTTGTTCTTCACAGACTTTGTAAGTTTAGACATCATAAATAGATTGTTATCAAACGGGAAAGAATCAAAAAATACATTTTAACCAAAGTAGGAAGCTGGAGGAGTTTAACTTAATTTTAGTTTCCTGTTCAAGAAGACTTTCCGTGCCGCGCGCTACTTTTAATCGCATGATGACATGAAATGCCACTAGCACCGTTTTTAATTAATATTCTATTACTCTACACTCAAGCAAATAGGCATGGATGAGTATATATAGCGCTAGCCTAGAGGTTATTTACTCAACACACACGAAAATTCACTGAATACTTTTATACCACATATATTTTGTAACGTGTTAGGTATGTTATGCATGAGGGCCCGCAGTCTAGACGAGAACAAAAGGGCTACGAAAGTTTCTATTGCTCTTGCATTAACAACAACAATATGCAATTGCGTCGATTTTTGATGACTAGTATTTATTTAAATCATGTTGCAATGTTTTTTTTACAATTCAGTTGCATGACAAAGCATGGTTGAAAGTAAATTCAAGTTTGTACCTATTAAAAAGAAAGAAAATGCTAGCTCAGTTTTTTGCAAGTTACCGTTGTGAGACCTGGAAAAGGTTGATAGTTATATGGCTTGAAACAAATGATAGCAAACTAGATCGAAAGAACAAGATTCCTGAAAGAATGAATAAATTAATTTGCAACTGATGATGGCTCGGACTAACGTTTGGACTTTATAATGCATGTAGTGGACTTTTAATGCTTGTAGATATTGAAATATTGCTTTCAGTTTACATTGATTTTTTTTCTTTTTCCCCCCAGAAAGTCAACCTAGGTCAAGTCAGTGATGACCAGCGTTTCATTTTGGCAAATCCACAGGGTCAATGCCAAGACTGCGTTACCATCAAATCAGTTTCAACGAAACTTTACCTATCGACGTCTGGAACTGGGAGAATTATGGCAACTACTAATACATCAAGCAACAGGGCGTGGTTTGATCTGTACACTTGTGGACAAGCTTTAATGGCGATCTGTAACTCTACCATTGCATGTTAAAATGCTTAAAATCAAAACGCAAAGCATGCATTTGTCTGCATTTGTCAAACACATTTTTAGATTTAAACATAGCCTGAGTATCAGGCCCTATGGGAGGGAAGAGGAAGAGGGGAGCTGGGGAGAGAAGGGGAGGGGAGGAGAGAGGAGAAACACAGCGGTCAAACGACTACGCATGCGCGAAAAAAACAAGTAAAATGATCCAGCCACAACCTCGTTCCCAGACTTAATTTTCGAACGGACTCTATAAAAATCGATGGATTGGACGACTTTCATCGCTTTTTTCTCAAAATATAAACAAAAATACAAAGGTATAGACTCATGGTAGCTTTAAAATATAACAAAGGTTATGTACACGAAACTTCAAACTTATATATTTAGGGAATTTCTTATAAATCGACTTCAAACATTTTTACAATCAAAAATTTAGCGCTGTGAAAATTTTGCCACGCATGCGTAGTCGTTTGACCGCTGTGTTGAGAGGAGAAGGAATTCCTTCCTTCCCTCTCCCCAGTCCTTCTCCCCTTCCAGTCCTTCACCCTTCCCCTCCCCAGAGGGCCTGATACTCAGGCTAATTTAAACAATAAACGTATTTTCCATTTTGCAATTTACGGATAGATTAGTAATGGGAGTTTCTTTTTATTGTTTAAGTAATGCTCTTACGTCGAATAGTCCCCTTCACAATTCCCTGCGCCATCTTGAAAGGTAGCCGGGACTTTGCATCGCCAGCAAGACGAACAATGATAGAGACCTTATAACACCTTGCCGAACAATTGTCCACGTGTCTCTATTATTGTAACTGTAAGCTCAACGTTCGTCTCGCTTCGATGCAAAGGCCCGGCGGCCATTCAAGATGGCGCAGGGAACTGTGAAAGTATTTAGTTAAAAGTATTAAAAAACCTCACTGCAATATTTCAAAAAGTTGCATGATGAACTCAAGTTGCGAGTTGCATGGAAATTCAGGAGAAAACTAAGATTAAGCTTACATTATCTAATATTTATTTTATAAACCACTATTGCAGGAGCAGAAGTCATAAAAGCATTATAATAAAACCCCTTTTGTTTTCTTTGCTGTCTGTTTGTTACTTAAAAGAGACTGAAAGTTATGAAAAGCCTATGAAAACTATTGTCAAAAATCGACGCCAATCCGAAATATTTTTGATTGAAAATACAGTTACTAACAAAGTCTAACCTTTGCGCAATTGAATTTACTTGAGTTTAATCGATTTTTTGCGCAAAAAATACCACTTACAACTCACAATGAGTATGCACTTTTTTCAGAGGTATAAACTGTGGGTTGCCTGGCAAAATTTTTGTCAAACATCGGCGCAAAATCCAACTGAAATATCTTTAATCTTTGCAATTGAATTTTCTTGATTTTAAACGATTTTATGCGAAAAAAAATACCATATAAACCCTGAGCCAGTAAGTAAATTATTTCGGAGGTTTCTGTGAATTGTATGCCCAGATTTTGTCTGAATTTTGTATTCAAATTCCTCTAGTTCTTTGTCTAAGCGGTTCCACAATGCAAAAGAATATATGCGCGCATGCAGTGTTCATATTTTACGCGAAACTTGACGTCTGTTGATAGCCGCACGAATTAAGTTTGAAAAGTTTGAAAAGGGAGAGATTTTTCCCAAATAAGATGGCTTATAAATATCAATATATAAATTTTAATATTAAATAAAAGAAGTTGTTCCCTTCTCAAGGCACTTACATTTTGTACATCTTTATCTTGACTCGCGAGGTGTTTTGAAGGTTCTTTAGGTTTACTGCTGTATAAAAAAGATATAAATTACCATTTTATCTAGTCACAAAGCATATTAAAACTGTTTAAACCAGCCTTAATTAAGCGAGCAACAAGCGAAAGAACTGCATAAATTCGTGTGGGTGTTGCGAAAAGTCGGAAAGAGAAAAGGCGCGAAAAACTGACGCGCGCGCGTTGCCAGAATATCGGCCAAGGAGACTGGTACTAATAGTGACATCTCTGGACACAAGAATAGTCGGCTCAAGTAAAAAATCCAAGATGGAGGACGCAAGGCCATCAAAAGTTACTCTTTCGAAAAACCTCATGGAAATGAAGGTAAATTAAATATTGTGTTATTCTGAGTATCACGGTTTTAAAGTTTAACATCTTTTATGAATATATGTAGCTGGTAGCTAGAAATCATTTTAGAGAACCCTTTTTAAATTTCTTTCTCATAGTTGAGAAATTTGTTCAACTCTTGCTTGTTTTCCTATTGACAGTATTACATCTAACAGTTTCTATGATTATTATTGTCTGCTGTAGTTTATGCAGAGAAGGTCAGAGTCAAATTATCGTAAAGAGCTTGAGGAAGAAAGGAAACGGATCATAGATGAATCACATTGGGTGATAAAGAAAGGCCAAAGTGCAAGGTTAGATGTAATTTTATTCGATAGGTAATATAATGAAATTTGTAACACTGTAAAAAATGTTGACTTAACTTTACTGACGATTTGAGCTTCAGCCCTTCGTACTCCGACGAAGGGCTAAAGCTCGAAACGTCAGTAAAGTTAAGTCAACATTTTTTTACGGTGTTACAAATTTCATTATATTACCTATATAATCATTTATACCAAACACCGACGCAGCCTATACTAGAACTGTAGTTTACTTGCTAGTTTCCATTTGTAATTTTATTTGTCTCATCACATTACATCTAATACACTCTTTTTTAAAATTAATCATTTGCTTTATTTTCATTTTTGATCTTTGGATATATTATATGGCAATAAAACACAGTAATCCAAGGAAGGATTTTACTCAGTTGTTTTAAGTAAAGCTTCCCATTAAAAACTAATACATTCTATAACTATCATTATACATTTTTGGTATCTAACGCGTGCTCTGATTGGTTGATGGCCATGTCTATATGAGAGAACAGAGAATTGTTCACATATATCGTGCGCTCTGATTGGCTGATTCTAACGTGTTTACGAACATTCGCTGGCTCGTGTTTCTAAGCTTGCTTCTCTCGTGGTCTATATCTCCCAGCGTGTTTATATCACAGTACATAGACACGCGCGCCGTTTTATATTTCTTAACTATACAATTCATGTTCAATTGATAGTTACTACAGTGGCATGGGTGACAGAGAGTATATACTTCAAGCCACCCATGCTATTGTAGTAATATGAGTTGAGATTCTTCTTTCTTCTTCTTCTTCCGGTCGAAGACACTATAATAGTGTCCACGGGATCGGAAATACCACTCAGATCTATCCCTCATACAGTTCTCTAACTCGGAAATATCATTAAGCCCTGTGTCTATGACTTGAGATTGTTTGATGTGTTGTTCTCTCTGCCACATTAGGGCCTTTCTCCAGGTAACCCAGTTCTCATCCCTCTACAGAAATATCCCCAAAGTAAGACCCTTGTATCTGGCTATAATATTGAGTTAATTTTCATTTTTACTACAACAACTACACATTTTGCTGTTTTGTTTTGTGTTTTTTCTTGACAAACATGTATCAACCTTATTGTTGTAAAGACACATAAATCCCTCAAAAGTAGCAGCTATTGCTTCTGATGTTTTGTTTGTTTTATCTATTCACTTGTGCCGGCCCTGGGAGGTGTTGCTGATTCTGTTATTAAATAGTACATTTTTTTTCTTGTATATTTGATGCAGGGACCAAGTGGAAATAGAACAAAGCTATGTAAATTGTGAACAACTTTATACCAATGGAAGAATGTCTTTTAAAAATTTTAATCCAGCAATAGAGGTAAGTTTATATATAAAAAAAATGGGGGAGACTCAGACGCACACTCACTACCTCTACTTTTAATTATTTTGCACACAATTCAGCTCACATGTTCATTTTTATGGAGGGAGGAAACCCGGATAACCCTGAGAAAAACCCTCATGGCATAGGAGAGAAGAACACATCAAACAAACTCAACTCACATATAATCCATGCCCGAGTAGGGACTCAAACCTGGACCACAGCGGTGAGAGACCACAGCGGTGAGAGGCCAGGGCTCTCACCACTAGGCCACCCATACCACCCATATTTATGTAATATTATATAATAATAATTTAATATATTTATTATATAATATACTAATTTATATAATTTTCATTTTTAGTGTTCTTTGATTTACTTTACTTATTATGTTTTTAGAAATTATTTAATCAAATGAAAGCAGAGGATGAACAAACTCAATGTGAAGTGAGAGAAAGAGAGGCAACTGTATCAGATGAAGAAATGGCTAGAAGGTACAGACAAATTATTATGATGACAAGGATAATAATAAAGATCATATGTTAATTACAATAATAATGATGATAATAATGATATTAATGATGATGATAATAATATAGATCATAATGTTAATGATGATAATGTTAATAATAATGATGATGATAATAATATAGATAATAATGGTTGATGATAATGTTAATATTAATGATGATGATAATAATATAGATCATAATGTTAATGATGATAATGTTAATAATAATGATGATGATAATAATATAGATCATAAAGTTAATGATGATAATGTTAATAATGATGATGATGATAATAATATAGATCATAAAGTTAATGATGATAATGTTAATAATAATGATGATGATAATAATATAGATCATAATGTTAATGATGATAATGTTAATAATAAT
The DNA here is from genome assembly GCA_949775045.1 of Metridium senile. Taxonomy (NCBI): domain Eukaryota; kingdom Metazoa; phylum Cnidaria; class Anthozoa; order Actiniaria; family Metridiidae; genus Metridium; species Metridium senile. Next base: position 6,215,458 of record OX459100.1, read on the forward strand.
GATGATGATAATAATATAGATAATAATGTTTGATGATAATGTTAATATCAATGATGATGATAATAATATAGATCATAAAGTTAATGATGATGTTAATAATGATGATGATGATAATAATATAGATCATAAAGTTAATGATGATAATGTTAATAATAATGATGATGATAATAATATAGATAATAATGTTTGATGATAATGTTAATATCAATGATGATGATAATAATATAGATCATAAAGTTAATGATGATAATGTTAATAATGATGATGATGATAATAATATAGATCATAAAGTTAATGATGATAATGTTAATAATAATGATGATGATAATAATATAGATCATAATGTTAATGATGATAATGTTAATAATAATGATGATAATAATATTATACATGATATATGATGTAGATAATAATGTTTGATGATAATGTTAATATTAATGATGATGATAATAAAATAGATCATAATGTTAATGATGATAATGTTAATATCAATGATGATGATAATAATATAAATCATAATGTTAATGATGATAATAATAATATTAATGATGATGATAATAATATAGATCATAATGTTAATGATGATAATGTTAATATCAATGATGATGATGATAATATAGATCATAAAGCTCGTGATGATAATGATAATGTTAATAATGTTAAGAAAAGTTTTGAGTTTGGATTTATTATTTCATTTTACTATTTTTTGTTATTATTATTATTCACTAATATATAACTAATATATACATAACCAATGTAAATAGTTTTTAGTATGATTAGTTGTATTATTATTATTAATAGAATATTTACTAGCTAGAATTATGTTTTAATCACATATTGTAGTCTATTATTGTTATTTATATTATTTCCGGGTACACTTAATCTGGAGCCTTGCTCTGTTGTGTAATCCCTCACCACTTCATGTATTTTTTTTTTAGCAATTCTCATTTTAGTATTTTGATTTTTGTATTATATTGTTTTTTTAAGGTGAAAGTGATTAAATAAATAAATAAATAAAATGATAAGATGTTATCTGTTTCTTATGTGTTGGGGCAATGTGTTCCATAATGTGTTATGATAATTTTACAAGTGCTTTCATGATGATTATATTATCACGTTTATCCTTTCTTTCAGATATGATACTTTAGTCGGCACAATAGGGAAAAAATACACATCAAAGCGCAACAGATCATCAACAGACGAGAACACTCAAGACAGTAACACACCCTCAAGCAATAAGAAGAAATTAAAAGCTGAATTTATGAAACCAAAAGACTAGACTTTTAAACATAAATCTTTTGTATTGGACGCATTTGTTTTTAAATGTTTTCTTTTGCCATTATGGACAGAAGTGAAAAAGACAGTACAGGTTCCCATTTAAATCTATACTTTCCCATTTCAATCTGTACTTATGCAAATTGTGTTGATGTGTGCTAAACACACAGATCAACCAATCAGAGTATATTATTTCTGAAGTGAACTTCTCTGATTGGTTGATCTGTGTGTTTAGCACACATCAACACAATTTGCATAAGTACAGATTGAAATGGGAACCTGTTAGTGGTGCTTTCTTAGATAATTTATTGGTAAATAGGGTTACAATTAACCTCTGCAAGTTTCCCTGAGAAAATGTAAGTCACACAAAGTTGTTCCATTGTTCAAGGCCAATAAGGCAGGGCTTAAAGTGCCTATAAACCCTGGCTGTTTGCTATTTATATTAAAAGTACTGTTCCTTTTCCAGAAGAATAATAGAAATAGCAAACAGCCAGGGTTTATAGGCACTTTAACAAAAATAGTGTATAGCACAATTATTATTTGCAGACATTTACAGTACATAGTGGTAATAAGGAAACAAATAATAATTTCATGAACAATTCCATAGGGATCAACCAAGATATTTATTTCTCTAAAACTATTTCAAATGAACTTTTATAACATAATAATTATTAGCTAGATTAAACTAAGTGCAATTTTACCAACTCATTACATTTTAGGAATTTTTAATTTTATGTCATCCTAGAAGAAATATATTTTTGAATGAACCTCGTTCAATAATAAAGATAAAATGGAATGTACAAAACAATATAGTTGTATCCACTGAAACTAAAAATTGGTGAACAATTTGAATAGCTATTGTTTTTGACTGGATAGTAAACTCTATGGGTGTGTATGATAGGTAATATAATGAAATTTGTAACACTGTAAAAAATGTTGACTTAACTTTACTGATGTTTCGAGCTTAGCCCTTCGTCAGAGTAAAAGAGGGCTTAAAGTTAAGTCAACATTTTTTATGGTGTTACAAATTTCATTATATTACCTATTGTTTATATCAAACACTGACACAGCCTATACTAGTTTACTCGCCAGTTTCCATCTATGGGTGTGTGCAACTTGAACCAATAAAAGGTTGTCATATTCTGGTTTGGTTTATAACTAATAGATCATAATCCAAATATCAATAAATGGTATCAAGTATCAGTCTTTTACTATGGGAATCAATGTTGTTATCTATACTATTTTGATTGACTTAATATTCAAGCACATCTCCACCCCCCTCCCCCCACAATTCTCAATAGAGTACAAAATATCCCCCACTCCACCAGGGAAGTAAATATTTCAAGAAGGGAAAGATGAGAGGGGTTAATGAAGTATAATGAAGTTGTGAAAAAGTCTAGCCTTCTCTTCAGGCTACTCCTTTTTCTCCTTTGGAATTCCTGTGGTATTTCCGAGAGAAGGAAGATTGGGGTCAAGAGTGAGGTAGGAGTGGGCCCAGTCCCAGTCTCTTTGGCTTGCTTCTCAAAAAAGGAAGCCCAAAAGTAAAAAAAGAAGCCTGCAGAGGAGGCTAGAAAAAGTCACGATCTAGAAAAAGGTTTCTACACTTAAATCAACCTTATTTTCAATTCCCAATTTCTTGTCCATTTTCCCTCTTCCTTTACAGCGCGACGCGCAAAAGTATGACTACTTTTAGTATATTCACATACTTCTATGCACAGACTTTATGCTGCGATTTTTTACAGGCCTTATTCGGTAAAATCAGACAACTTGTTTCTGTTTAAAGTACTAACTCCCGTGCATACATTAAATGTGGTCATACTTTTGTGCGTCGTGCTTAACTACTTTGCATGGGTATAAAAAAGCACAACTTCACACCATTTTACAATTCATTTTATTAGCAATTTCAAAAAATCTAGATTTTTTTACTTTTTAATAATATAAAAATGCCAATCTTATGGCAATAAATACATTTGTTTAAAAATCTTTTTGTATTGGTTTCAATCTCATAATTGCAAATGCAGCAATAATCAGATATTTCAACAAAAAAAAAATGTGAAAAAATTCCCCTTTGAACAGAAGGTGATTTTTTGTTAAGTCTTAACTTTTGAAATATAGAAACCTACAGCAAGGAAAACTTAACCTGCAGCAACACATCATTTATTGGCAAAAAGTAATTTATAACTAACTCAACAACTTGAAGCCTAATCTTGAAATTGAAAGGTATCATGAGGCGAGTGAGATGTATTTGCAATAATGTTGCTCAAGGACAAAAAACAACAACAATGGTTGATGCATCTTTGACCATCGTCATGGACTTTTAAAAATCACACGAACCTTTGCTCTCAAGATTAGGCTTTTTCAGGACACTTTACATTGAGTATACTCAACCTGTGAACTCTTGACTGTTATCCTGTTATTATATTCTGAACCTTCTACTGCTTCAAAACCTCTTAAAATGAAGCAGTGAGTTCAAATACACTAAGTGGGTTGAAAAAAGTAAAAAAAAAAAAAATCAAAGTGTTCATGGTTCGAGTGTCATCAATGTAATGGGTGTTATTACAGTATTATGCAAATGTTTTCAAACAATGGATTCAAGTCACAGCTCTCTGGGGAAAAAAAATTGGTCCAAAAGTCGTGCAAAAGTCTTGAATCTTGAATCCATTGTTCAAAATCATTTACTTAATTATATGGCAACAACAGCTATTGAAATCTATATTCCTCTCTGCTGTTTTTTATGTCAATCCTTCAACAGAGTTTCCTTACACCATAAATAAATTACAATGAGTCCTTAAGGAACACTGACACAGTGTGCTTGTTATTCTCAAAATAAAGAAAAAACTTTTTTTATGAAAACATAGACCGAATCGAAATATGGCGTACTCTTATTGTTCTTGACTGTCTAGCCTTGTGTTCACGTTGAAAAACAATAGAGTTTTCACATGTATGTGAGGCTGGGCAGTCAAGAAGAATTGTCATTCAAATTGGCCACCATATTTCGATTCGGTGTATTAGAAGCTTTAGATCAAAAGAAGCATGCAACTTCTTTTCCTTTGGGCTTCCTTTGTAATGTTTTTATTGACTGTAAGGGAACCTACACAGGAATCCCATGACAGTGGTGCCTGCGGAAGAGGCTAGATCAAAAGATTACTTTAAGTTTGTGGTTTTTGTGGCTACTGCATTCTGGGAATGCGTAGCCACTATGTTTCACTTTGAAAGCACAAAACCACAGAGCGAATCAAAATAGTGCGTCCCATTTTAATAACTATTGCTCTCGCCTGGCTAGCCTTGTGTTCATGTTGAAATACAATGGAGTTTTTACATGTATGTGAGGCTAGCCAGTCAAGAACAATAGTTAATAATAGTCTGACTCTTTGTAGCTCATTCCTTAAAATGTTTAACTGGGGGCTAACAAGAAAACTTCCCAGTTAACTTAGCCCCCAGGCTCTAATACTATACTAGCTATAATACCTTGTAATCTATCTTTATATGGACTTTATATTGTAAACTGTAAAATAGCCCCAAAGAGCAATAAAGTCTATCTATCTATAACTAAGTTTTTAAATTGGTCGTCATATTTCAATTTGGTGTATATTGAGCTGAGGATCAAAGTTATGTAAGAAGATAAAATTGATGCATGAATTACTGTTAAATCTTGCGTGTTGCTTTTTGCATCCATAATGATAAGAAATGGCTGTCCAGGGGTGAATTCCTTGTTTTACTACCAATACGATAACATAAACATTTATAACTACAAACAATTTGTTATGCTATACTTGATTTGTCAATTTGTGTTTCATTAACCAATATAGCTGACGCTGAATGTGATTTCCTATGTGACTTTGTGAACTTGTTCTTTGACTTTGGTTTTTCCAGTGGACTCTTCTGTGCCTCTATATCACCATTACATACATGGACTACTTGTAGCTCTTTCTCAGACTCTTCACATGTCTTATTGAGTTCTCTTCTAGCTCGTCGTATAACATATGACATTAGTAGAACACCTATTAAAACTTGTGCAAAAAGTATAACATATCCACCAGATTGTTCTGACATGACGTCCTCTAAAGATCTTAGTGTTGAGCCCATGTAGGCATTTAGAGCCTGGGTTGGTAGAAGTCCTAATGATGATGATATTACATACTTTGGTAATTTAATGTTTGTTGCCTGAAAGAAATAAACCAGAATATAATTTTATAAATGTGGAGTTAATATTGAATGTATTATCACCATTGTTACTGGTAATCATATCATCATCTTTTTATTGCTACCTAAAACTTTGTGCATCAAAGAAGGTTGTAATATATATTTAACTTGAAAAATAATGGATATCAAACAAGGACATTTCAGTTTCAAGATGACATCGAAACATCATTTACATTTTCTATCCATTTATTTTTCTTGTCTCATTGTCACAACAATCACTACTATAATCATGACTACCATCATTATTACCATCATAAGTCCTAATTTTATTGAAAATACTAGACTGTGAGCAGTCCCCACTTTTCCCTCTGGATTCTGAGGAAAACTGACAAGAAAACAAGCTTTTTATAAAGAGTGGACGAGCAAGAATTGGGGGCTAGGAGGGGAGGGAAAGAGGGGAGAGGAAAAGGCACCTCTCCCCTTCTCACCCCCAATCCCTGGTCGTCCGTATTTTATTTAAAGGCTCATTTTTCTCTAGTTTTCCGGAATCTGGATGGAAAAGTAGGGGATATTCACAGTCTATGAAAATACAAAGAAATATAGGTTTGAGTTTTTTACTGTGTGGTTTGAAACCTAATAAAACACTCCTGCTTCTTTATTAAACAGTACATAATCAATCATATATTATCAAGCTTAAACTGAAAAATTAGCTTAAACTGGAAAAATGCTTTTTTATTAAACAGTTACAGTACACAATCATAATATTATCAAGCTTAAACTGAACAAATGAGATTATGAAAGTAAACCACTGTTCTACAGTTACATTATTGTAAGCCATAGTATAAGGCAGGTGTTTAGACTTGCTACAAGTTGACTACTCTTTAAGAAAGTCTAGCAGGTGTTTAGACGTGTGGTTAACCTCACCATGCAGTCAATCAAACAAAAATCTATTACAATTATCATCTTATAAGAAAAGATGTATTAAAACATTTGATTATAAAAATATATGGGATAAAAATGTATGAGACTTAGTAAAAGAGGACTTTTGACTCCATTTCATTTTGAATTTATTTATTAAAGTCAGAAAATCATACAATGAAGAAATGTCCAGCCAATAAGTGAATAAAAAAATACTAATGATAAAATAATATAATACTTTTAGCTATTTTTTTATGCTATTACAATGCCATCATTCAAATGAATAGACCTGGCAAGTGACAATAAATAATTTATGAGAGTTCAGGGTATCAGACAGGCAGAGGCAAGTGTACATAGCTTATACATTCTAGAAAAAATAATATTAAAACCATGAAATAAAATCAAAATATTAACTACATAATAGTTAATATTTAGGGACTATTTAGTAATTATCACACAACCAGAAACATGAAATATTAAGGAAATAATACCACATTACAAGCCTTTGCTTGTCTTAGATAGCATCTATAAATGGTCACTTGATAAGAGCTGCATTACATTACATGCATTACACACTAGGCTTGATTTCATGGACATATTGTTTGCACTTGCTATCTAATAATCTAGTAAACCAATCACAAATTTCTTTCTCACTTCTTTTAAAAAGTAATTTCTTCTTGTCAAATTTACAAAAATTATAACAATAATGACAGTCTGATGTAAACAAATGAATAAATAAAATAATGATAAAATGTAAAGAAATAAAATTTTGAAATATTTGTTGGTAGATTTAATACTTCAAAGAATTATAATGTCAGTGTTCAAATAATTATCTTAACCAGTGGGAATTAAATATTCATGAGCACCCATGCTAGCAGACACTCTTTTTATTCTATCCAATATTTACCATAAGAAAAACATTAAAATCATTTTAAAAACAGAGAATTTGTCTCTTCTAAATTACATTGTAATATATCTAAAAATGAATATAAATATTGGTTTGAAAGAGATACCAATTGAAACAATCAAATAAAAACTAGATGAATTTCTTTGCATTCTTTGCAACTGTAAGTTAACACCCAGAGAAACAATTGATAACATACAGTGGTGTTTTAAAATCTGTTTATAATTACAATTTAACTGTTATGTAAATCAACAGCACAACAATATGTACTGGTAAATATTGGTTTGAACGTGTTCTCTTCAATAAAAATTATCTTAGCTTATCTACTTATATATTTACATCTCCTTCAACAATATGTTTTTTCTTCAGGGCTTTTTTCAGTTTTCATCTTTCTTTTCAAACATAAAGAATGCTAACAGAATTTAATGACAATTCAATATCATTTTATCTCACAGATGCTATGGTTGTTGAAACGAAAATGAAGACTACTTCAACAACCACACACACTTTATTTTTATATTTTTGGGAAATTAATTCTCCTTTTATATCTATTTATTGTAATTTCATTTAATATAATGTATTTAAATTTAGAATGTATTTATTATGTGTGTGAATAAACTTGTGAACTTGATTAGCAAAAAAAATCCTAAAGCCCCCATATTCTTTTACAATGCATGTGACTTTCATAACAGGAAAGGGTTAGAATACCTCTGCACCTTGCATGGGGTAAAGAGAAAAAAAAAACAATAATAGTCAACATAAACAGTACACAACAATCTTCATTTATAAAGATAATTTGATTGATAAATCCATACAAATTGTTATAAAATGAGTTGTATTGAAATCATGTACTACAAGAAACCACAGGTTCATTTTGACTACACCCGTCACGGGAGTTCCCTTTTCATCTGTCACAGCTGATTTCATGTTGTGTACACAGTGTGTCACAATAGTCCAAATATTACAAAAAGATGACAATGCAGCAACGAATAAAATCAAAGAAAGCTATTTAAGTTATTGCAAAATAGATTTGCATGAAATTAAGATTAAAAATTTAAGCAAAAAGGGCATAGTTTTGGGCGTTTTTGAAGCGTGCATGATGGTTTTGAATGGATGGGGTGTTTCCATCCATAGTTTTTGAAGTGGGTTCTTGTTTACTTGTTTACTGTTAGTATAAGTGAATTACATAGATGTGTATGAAATTACTCACCGCGAATAGTCCATTTTGTAATCCAAAAGGAATTGGAGTAAGACGTGTTAAGGCAATGACTTTGTAGCCTCGACTCCCTTCAACAACTCGTAAAACGGCTTTGAAACTTTCAGACTCTAAAGTCGAGCTGACCCAATCTCTCATATATCGTCGACATACTATAAACGATACTGAAACCCCACAACTTGCTGATATAAATACTACAGCTAGGCCATAAACAAAGCCATAGAGATAGCCGGCGGCCACATTGAGAACTATGTACCCCCAAGTCATCGGAAAAGACACAAGTGAAAACATCACTACAAAGAGCAGGACACTTTGCCATTCCTGTAAATCTTCAATCCATCCCAGTAAATCTCGTAAATAATGCCTACAAACGTATGCCAGGCATAATGCTAGTACCAATAAGAATAGTGCTGTCCCTGATACGTGAAGGCAACGGGCTTTCGTTTGTTTTGTACTGATTACTTGATCAAATTTCGTCGACTCGCCAAGACACTTCTCCGCGCCGGATCGTATTTGCTCCGTACATTTTTGACCATACTGAAAGACCATTTTGCCTTCTAAGAGGTTATATATCGTTAGCTGCTAACAGTGAAGATATCTAGCGATATCATTGCGCAAGAATCAAAGTAATTATTGTAATACGAGACAAAATAATCCAGTGACAACCATCATCGCTCGAAATATCGATGTCAAACTGTCGAAGCGCCAGCGATATGAACAAGTCAGAGGTTTCCCTTAGTAACCTCTCCTTTAAAATGGCGGACAAAATTGAAACACAAAAAGAAATTTATCTTTCGAAATATACGTCTTTCCCCTCAAGATTTTAAAGTTATAAATTGATGAGCGGGATTAATTTAACTGATATTTGTTTGCTGTGTCTACTTATCGTCTCAGGTAATCATTTTATGCCAGATTTGTTTGATTTAACACACATTGAAAAGAAAGTAATGAACGAACAAACATTCCTTTCAGGCATTTGGTATTCCCAAGGTGCATTTCATTCTATGTGGAGTGCAAGATATATGAGATCTATGGCTGGTAGGACTTTACTTTCACATCTTGCAGAGGCGCAGAATAACCGAACTAATGAAATTGATTTGACGGAGGTACATATGTTGTACAAAATACCTTATTCAATAATATATAATTATAATTTTAATAATTCCTTAATTTATATTGCGCAAATTCAATCGTAAGATTTTCAAATGCGCATAAAGATCAATCAATCAATCAATCAATCAATCAACCAATCAATCAATCAATCAATCAATCAATCAATCTTTATTCATCATAATCAATTACATAATCTCAGATTCATAGCTATAAATTATAAGGTTTTATGGTGATTATGAATAGGAGTCTAATAAAAAGCATGAAATGCTTATAAGCATTAAACCCCTTTTTACAAATTACATTTGAAATATAATCAATTAACTAGTATATTCGATTGCATAATAATATCTATGTTTTCCTAATGCAATCCTCTTGGGAGATCCTTTACAATAAAGGATGTTCATTGAAGCAAATAAAATTATTCCCCTAGAGGATTGAATAGGGTCCACAAGGTACAAATATATAAGAACAATGTACGCTAGCAGTATATTTGGAATATTCTAGTTAATTTGACACATTCAAATGATGTATGTACATTTGATGGCAGTTATCAATATAATTAACATGAAATCATTATATCTATTAATAACAAGGAGAGTTTTTCTAAAGACTACACACACCCAGAGAAAAATAACTTACTAATACTGAAAGTGGCAACAGGTTTATCTCATTTAATATACTATATAAAGACACAGACAAAATATTTATAATTCAATAGGAACAATAAAAATACTCCAAGCTCAACAATAGAATTAAGCTAGCAAAAAATACAGTAGACTTCCAGTATACAACAGATCTAGAGAAGCCATTGAGAATGTCAATGAATTGCTAGCCTGCATAGCAAGCGTTTCTGTCGCGGGGAAAGGAGAAAAAATTGAAAACTTGTTTTTTGGGTTACCTGTGGTGCACTTTTTGTACTGGTCTTAGGTTACGCGCGGCCATATTGGCGACACAGCTATCCCAAAAATACAATTTTTTCTCTTCCCCGAAAAGAAACGCTTGCTACGCAGGCTAATGAATTGCTTGCTTGCATTTTTGTTATATTTTTTATAAATACTGTAAAGCGCCTTAAGCTTTGGAAAAGGCACTATATAAATCTATTATTATTTATTATTATAAACAATTTATTACCTTATTTGATGCATGAGTATATCTACACTAAAATACAGCAACCTTTATTAGTTTATGTGTCTTATATTTATAGTGGTATTATGATGATCTTCAATCGTTCCCAAAGGATCTTCTAGAAAAGTTTATTCAAAGTGATCTTGATGAAGAAACAAGAGAATTTCTGCAAAATTCATGTGACAAGTCTGATGCAGTATTTACTCAATTTGGGCAAATGCTTTTTAGAGGATTTACTGGTTGGTTTATGTCTGTCACCACAATAAATGGGTAAGTTGCTAACAATTCACACTAACCTAGCCTACTCCGCAGGCAACTTTTTTTACTTTTGGGCTTCCTTTTGAGAAGCGAGCTGAAGAGAGACTGGGACTGGGAGCAAAAAAATCTTCCTTCTCTCGGAAATACCACAGGAAAACCACAGGAATCCCAAAGGACAAAAAGGAGTAGCCTGCGGAGGAGGCTAGCACCCACCCACACATAAAAATATTCAAGCCCAAACCATAACATACACCATAAATATGACATAATTAGTAGACTCCCAGGTTGAACGTCTTACCTCCATACATTGAAGATCATGCAAGAATCTAGCACGATGTTACAAGGTATATTGACCTTGGCATGTAACCCCCAATCTGCAAGAGCTTGCATGAACTTTCAAGTTTCTGCCAAGATTTCATTAAGATTTTCCCAAGATCCTTCCAAGAAATTTACTTGCCAAGGTTTTAGTAATATCTTGGATGATCTTACCTGATCTTACTGTGCTTTTAAGGAAACAGTTAGATAAGCTTACCTTGTTTTTAAAGTCTGCACATACTTAAAAAGAAATTTACTGACATTTTAGTCATCTTTAAATAAAAAAGTTTTTTTTAAATTATTTATTGTTTTTTTTTTAACAAATATTTAAAATTTAAATTTTTGACAGTTATTCATTACAGTGGACGGCCACCCGCTTAATATGGCCACCTTGTTATTGCGTCCAGTTTTCTAGGTCCCTACGAAATGCATGCCCATACATTTTCTATAAAATTTACCCGCTTAATATGGCCACCCCATTAATATGGTCACTTTGGGCTGTCCCTTCAGTGGCCGGATTAACGGGGTTCCACTGTACTTAGATTGTGTATTTTATTTTGTTGTAGAATTCTTCACAGAGGTTCAATGTTTGTGTACTCCAGTGCACAGTTTAAAAGTCTTATCAATATCACTAATGACAACAAGAAAAAGAGACTGCTTGACCTTGGGGCAGGAGATGGCAAGGTCACTGCTATGATGGAGCCATACTTTGAAGAGATTTACACAACAGAACAGTCACCTTCAATGCGATGGAGACTACATTGGAGAGGCTACAAGTGAGTTGAGAAATCATCTAGAATGAAAATCTTTGCTGGTAAAATAATTACAGTGTAATGCAAAATATTTCATAAGATGTACTAATTAAATTATATGTCTATGTCTATCAAGTATATTGTCTATACTGAGATCTATTTTTGATGGTTAGTAGAGAGTTTGTTATTGATTCAAATTTAATTCCCCTATTAATTATTGTTATCTTTTTACATTTATAAATATGTTACATATTAATAACACAACAAGTGTACAAAAAAAAAACTAGAAAAAACATTCTAGTCCCAGAGGTGGGATTGAAGTGAATATGTATTCATTTCCTTTTGAATCTAGCTACAATCTGCAGCTATGATTTTTGACATAATTTCCTGCAATGATTAAGTTCCTCTTTTCAACTGCTATATCATTTACGTATTTATTCTTTCATTTGCTTTCAATTAAATATTTGTTTTTTATTTCAGAGTACTTGATATTAATGAATGGCAGAATTTACAAGAACCTTATGATGTTATTACTTGTTTAAACTTGCTGGATAGATGTGATGAACCTTTGTCATTGCTAAAAGAGATCAAAAAGGTTTTGCAACCTGATACTGGCAGGCTTATTGTTGCAGTTGTCCTTCCTTTTCATCCTTGTGTTGAATCAGGTTTGTGTGTGTTAATATATCATTACACATCTTGCCAAGCTGAGGTCTTTACTGGCAATTGGTCAAATGTCTATCGATTCCAATTGTGTGAGAGTCCAGACGGGTGCAAACAATGTTAAAGTGATAAATATTTGTTAAGGCCGGCACACACTTGACGGCAAGTTGCTGCAACAGAATGACGCAACATTTTGTTGCTGCAACGCATAAACTCAAACCTGTTTGAATTTGTTCAGCTTGTCGCGGTGGACAAAATTGTGTTGCACTGACAATAATTCTATGTGCACATGAGGCAGAGGGGAATTGTTGTTATGTGCTGCAGCAACTTGTGGCCTAGTGTTAACTGGCCTTTAATCTAATGGGAATTGTTTTCATGATCCTACAATCCTACTTACAGTGTGTATATGGGGTATGAGGAGAAGCCAAGTTTGATTATAATTTGGTCTTTTGTTTATCTCTTTTGCAGGAAGAAGTTTAATTCCCCCAAAAGAGCTTATCAAACTAGAAGGAGAAACTTGGAAGGAACAAGTTTTAAGTCTTATAGATAATGTTTTTACTCCCAGTGGGTTCTCTGTCGAGCGATTTACTAAATTGCCTTACTTATGTGAAGGAGATTTGTATGAAAACTTTTATGTACTAAGTGATGCAGTCTTTGTTCTTAAGCCAGTTTAACAAACTCAAGTTTTCTTTGATTCTCAATACTTGTAGCCTCCATCACACAAGGGCTTTTCTGCTGTAAAGTCATGGAAGAAAAGTCTGAATGTGATGTAGGCTAAATAATTGGAATTCTTAATAGACATCTCATAGTCTCCTGGAATTGCTTTCATTTTTTTTTTGCTTTTTTTGTGTGTTTTTGAAGTAGGGCGGAGCATTATATAGCCACACAAATAGCAGCATAGAGGGGGCTATAAACTGTCTAAATGTTCCAAATATTGAGACTAAAGTTTCAAGCTGAATGGGAACTTGGTTTGTTGAACTGACAATCAAAATTGAATTCAGAGATTTTTGTGGAATATAATATCAAGCGAATTCAGTAGTAAGCAAAAAATGAGATGTAAATATTTGCACACAATTAACAATGTGTATTTAATTAATATTTATTCTCAACACAAGTATATAGGATCACTCTTAAGAAAATATTTTGAAATATACAACAAATACCTGAATTAGTCCTTGTTATTATTAATTGTTATTTAGTATATATTGTAAATCTTCTAAATGTTAAAAAGGTCAGTGTACTGTACCATTTTTTAAATGGCAACCTTTTTGGGGTTTTACAAGACATATTATGTCTGATAGAACTTGAGAAAAATAAAATCTTTAAAATATTATTACATTATTTGTTTTCATTACATTTAAAAACTTCATTAATAATTTCATTGTTGAATTTCGTAGTAAAAAATGGATGTTTCTGGAGATATGTTGTTAGCATTTGTTTGTCACAACTCACTTCTAAGACTGAATTTATAGCTCTATACAAAAATGCCTAATATTTATTTATTTATTTTATTTTATTAGCTTCGCCTTAATAATATACAATAACAGAAAATATTATAAGTTTACTTTTTGTTTATCTACGTTCCCTTTGCTGTTTCTTTGGAATGACTGATTTCTACATCTTCTGACATTTTTTTAACTGTTTTTAGTCAGTATTCTGAATCCTAGTCCATCTTAATGACAAGTGCTTGCCCTTTGTGTAACAATATTTCTTTTACATTCACTCTTGTTCCTTTAGCCTTGATTGTAGTACTGTCGATAATCACTCTGCCTAGTCCAGAAATATCATCAAGGCCTCCAGCCCATGAACCTTTGCCAAAGTTCAGCACCACAAGATAAACAGATCGCTTGTGAAACCTCTTGTAAGCAAGAACAAATTGATCAACATGAACAATCTCAAACTCCAGCCCTTTGAAAGCTTTGGTTGTGTTGCGAAGGAGCAGCATCTTCTGGCAGAGATTGAGTACTGAAGTGGAGTCAAATTGATTGATTTCAATGTTGTTTTCCTCAAAATCTTTGTCGACTGGTAGCCAGGTTTTCTTACCAGTTGAGAATCCAGAATTATTTGACGAAGTCCATGGTAGGGGTGTGCGATAAGGATCTCTGTGGTCAAGAAGAGCCTTCTTATCTATATCAGCATCAAGGATTCCAACCTCATCACCATAGTACATAAGTGGTGTTCCCGGTAATGACAACAATAGGATCTGACATGCATCTATGTAATCTTTACCAACTCTGGTACCAATTCTTGAAACATCATGATTGCCGAGGGTCCAATTTGGCCACGCCCCATGGGGTACAGAGTCAAGATATTCAGTGATCAACTTGTGAATATCTGCTGCTGAATGTGAGCTATTCAAAGCAGTGAAAGTGAAATTCAATGGAAAATCAAACTCGGGTGCCTTTCTTGTTCCATAGTACTTGGACTTTCGACCTTCATAGATTTCACACATCAGCAGTCGGTAGGAATCTTTGTATTGATCACAAATCTGCCGCCACCCTTGGATAACCGGGTGGACTTCAT
Source organism: Metridium senile (assembly GCA_949775045.1). Classification (NCBI taxonomy): domain Eukaryota; kingdom Metazoa; phylum Cnidaria; class Anthozoa; order Actiniaria; family Metridiidae; genus Metridium; species Metridium senile. The sequence continues at coordinate 6,230,660 of OX459100.1, forward strand.
CCAAGTCATAAGTATATAAATGTTTCAATTGATCATGCTTAGGATTGTTGGGGTCATAATCAGGAAATATTGGCTCATCTCTGAAAAGCTCATCTTCATACATATGAGGCACAGCATCAATGCGGAAGCCATCCACGCCCTTATCAAGCCAGAACCTCATCACATCATTCATGGCCTCCACCACCTCTGGTTCTCTGTAATTCAAATCAGGCTGCTCCTCATAAAACTGATGGAGATAATACTGCTTTGTGATTGGGTCGTATGTCCAAGCACTTCCACCAAAGACGCTTACCCAATTATTTGGTGGTCCTCCATCTGGGCCAGGGTCTTTCCAAACATACCAGTTTCGCTTTGAGTTTCGTTTGCTTTTGCAACTCTCTTGGAACCATAGATGTTGGTCACTGGTATGGTTAGGAACAAAGTCCAACACAAGCTTCATACCTCTCTCGTGCACAGACTCAAGAAGATCATCGAAATCCTCCATGGTTCCAAACAAAGGGTTGATCTCAGTGAAACTCGATATATCATAACCATTGTCGATCATTGGTGACTCGAAAATAGGGCTGAGGTATAGCACATTTACACCAAGTTCCTCCAAGTAATCTAGCTTATCGATGACGCCTCTTATATCTCCATTTCCATCACCAGTTGAGTCGTTGAACGATCGTGGATAGATGTGATATATAACGCCCTCTCGCCACCATTTCGTGTTCGCGTTGGAGTCAGTCAACCAGTTGACAATGATGAAGACGAAAATAAACAAACAAACCAAAATGGCAATCCATGTGTACAAAGACAGCGAGATCTGAGGGACTAGCAACTTGTCTTTCATCTTAAGCAATCAAGTCAGGTTTGTAAAGCTAAATGCACATCAAATGAACGCCTTCAATGTTCCGTTTCAGTTGCTGAACAAACCAGCTGAAACCATATGTTGACCACTTGAAAGTACTGCTTGCAAGATCGATTTCCGTCAGGCGTTACTTACTGCTAGTCGTGGCGAGATGGGTTCGAATTGAAGGCATGTTTTTTTGAGAGCTTTTCGAATAATAATTATTAAAATATTATCCTTTTTTAAACTAGCCCATTTCCCTTTGTTCTGGAGACCATCAAAATAATTCAGTTATAGTTTTCACCATTTTCATCCATGATAACTTTAAACGAAAACGAAATATGTGATTGTCCAATAATCTGACTCCGTTTCATCCGCAGTCTAGTCCATTTCAGTACCATGTGCTACCCATAGTGCATTACGGCAAGAAAGGCGGCAAATACAAAATGGCAAACATTTAAAGGTCCCCGGGAAGGCCTTCCGAAGAAAACATCATTTTCCAAGGTAGGAAAACCAATAATGCAATACCGAACGTTAGGAAATTGTTGCTAAGTATAAGAAGAACCTTTTAGATGTGTTTCAGTAAGTTTTGGCCCGTTTCTGCTGTGTAAAAAGTGATTTTTTATTTCATGATTTAGCGCACGTGCGGGGTTTAATGTCGCCTTGCTCATTGTCAAATTGTGCTTTAAATAATTACCCTATTCGATTCCTTTCGACTTAAAAGCTTTATTTTCTAGATTTTGTTTGTATATTTAAAATATTTTGAGAATTTTTTCTATTTGTTGTTGTTTTTGTTTGCGTGTTATATCCTCTCCTCCCCTCCCCCTTTGATAAGAAATGGCAACTTGTCACGTGACTCAAAAGAGTCTTTAAAAATTGTTCTTCTTTTGAAGAAAATATAAAATGTGCAAATTTAAATTGTTCATATCAATATATATTTATATATATATCAACTCATTTGAATAGGCTGTTTATCATGTTTTATATACATGTATTTTCAAAGTTAATTTTGATAATGTTTCATTTTACTGTTACAAATTTGCAGGTGCACACAAGGGTAATTGTGATGACAAGAGGCTTTAGTATTACTCAAGTTGTCATTGCAAGGACATGGGATGATGGGATAACCAGGGTTAAATGGGATGGTGGTATCAACTAGTGGGTATCAGAGAGCCTTTATTCAGTCAAATCAGTGATGGGTAAGTTGATGAAAGTGCAAAAGTCATTTCAAAAAAGGCAAAAAACATAAAATCAATGATCTTTGAATATCTATATTTTGACTTTGAACTGTTGTTACAAAAAATTAAAAAAATTAATCTGTTGATATAAATCAATTTAATTGCGTCAGTTATGAATAAGATGTATTTGTATTATGTACCAATGTTTGATGAGAGAATCTGTATGTATATTAACCTTTAATCAAATGGTGAAGTTTGACAGTCGAAGGATACCACTAAACAGTACATTTATGATGCTTGACAATGACCACCACTGTGCACAGCAACTTATTACTATTTCCACAACAAAACATTGACTGTTGTTATGATAACATATTACTGTTGCCATGACAAAACTATGACAACAATGTACTATTACCATGACAAACATTGACTGTTGTGATGACAACATATTACTATTACCATGACAACATATTGACTGTTGCAAGTACATTACTTTTAACATGCCAACACACAAACTGTTGCTAAGACAACTTATTACTATGACAGCATTTTGACTATTGCTAGGAAAATTCATTGACTGTTACCGTGACAACTTATTACTGACAACACATTGAATTTTACTGTGACAAGTAATTACTATTGCAATGACAACACAATAACTGTTGCTATGACAACTTATTACTATTGCTATGACCACATATTGACTGTTGCTATGACCACTTATTACTATTACCATGACAACACATTAACTGTTGCAATGACAACTAATTACTATTACCATGACAACACATTGACTGTTTATATGACATCTTATTACTACCATGACAACACATTGACTGTTACAATGACACCTTATTACAACTACCATGACGACACATTGACTGTTACTATGACATATTGTTACTACTACCATGACAACACATTGACTGTTACAATGACACCTTATTACAACTACCATGACAACACATTGACTGTTACAATGACACCTTATTACCACTACCATAGCAACACATTGACTGTTACTATGACACCTTATTACAACTACCATGACAGCACATTGACTGTTACAATGACACCTTATTACAACTACCATGACAACACATTGACTGTTACTATGACATCTTGTTACTACTACCATGATAACACATTGACTGCTACAATGACACCTTATTACTACTACCATGAAAACACATTGACTGTTGCTATGACAGCTTATTACTATTGTCATGACAACACATTGACTGTTACTAGCACATCTTACTGCTACCATAACAACACATTGACTGTTCCAATGATATCGCAATGCTTAAAACAAATATTTGCAGCTTTTGTAACTTCAAAATGGTAACTCACCTTTTGTTGTGAGAACATGTAAATGATGTGTGTAGTGTAAGTGAATAATAACAAATTAAGGTTTATCTAAATACGCAAAATATTTGATTATAAATCTGTAAACCTTTTGATCTTTTAAGATCTAAACAACCATAAAGCATTTAACATTGATTGTTTAAATTCAACATTAACCAATAAGGGAGGGACAATTTTATTGATGTGTTAATATTGAAAGTTGCAATAATGATTACAAATATTTGAAAGTTGAATTGAAAGTTGAAATCTTATAAACATTGTATTGGGCAATATCAGCTGGGCAGCTGCATATACCATTGGGCTCTTTTATGATTCAAACTGTTCAAAACTAGAGGTTTCTTCTCCTTTTCTGCAAATTGTGGTGCTATCATTTCAAAGATTGTATAATAACAAAACTAAAGGTTTTAGAAGTTTGGATTCCGTGAGTTCTGCTACCACCAACATCTAATGTGTATTTGCCATATTGACAATGATGCCCTACAAAAAAACCCAGACACTCTGTGATGTAAGAATGCAAAGGAGAGTATGGAACAATGTTGAAAAGGCGAGGAAAATCATGATGAAGAAGACAGCATTCCTGCAACTGATGGACGTGAGATTACAAACGCCATCTACTCAGAAGCACCCCCAAGGCCGTAAATTGGCCAAGTGGGAAAATATCATGATGATGATGTAGCTTTTTTTTTTCAAACAAAAAACACAATAGTTTCAGTTTCATTCATGGATAGAAAGAATGCATTCAAGAAGACATGGCAGATCAATGAAGATGACACAAGATAGAAACATAGCTGGAGAAAGCTCATTAAAAACAGCAACCCAGACTTGGCAGATTACCCTTGGAAGAAAATAGAAGCAAGTCCATAAATAATGTTTGAAGTCTGGGTGTTTTTTTCTCTTGGCAAACTATGGTGCTAAGATTTCAATGATTGGTCAATAATTCACCAATCGCAGCTTTGCTTTAGTGAGGACCAAGCAATGGTTAGTTTTCTCAATGGAGTAGAATGTCCAACAAGCAAACTTGAATTCAGAACATATTTTAGTAGTTATAATTTTGTTTCGCAAAATATTCTTTTAGAATGCATTTTTGTCTAAGACAGCCATTTACAATGTTGGACAACCAGTGTCTTTTTCAAGCTGTATATAATGCTGTAGTTTTAGCTTGTCCACATAGCAACAATAACCAGAGAATCAGAATGAATGAAGGATCGGTGAATTTGTAACAACTGTTTTTAATGGTTACAGATATATGCAATAACTGTTCAGTGGGCAACTCAAACAGACCAATTTATTCTGCCTCAAATACATATGCTTTGCTACTTCAAGTGCTTGGTTAAAGAATCAGAGTATTTGAGCTTTTAACTTTCTGATCATTTTTCTTCATCAAAACTATTTTTAAAGTATAAACCATTTTTAGTTTTTTGTAAACTAAATGAACTAATATGAATAGAGATGTTCACTCTTATACTCTTTACATACAAAATTCAAAGATGAACACAAGACACAAATGGTCATTTTCTAATTACGCAAAAATATATAAGGTTTTTTGATTTAGCAGAAAAAAGCAAATTATATTCTGGGCACTAATCTGTTCTGGCCAATCATGGAAGGAGAGATCATTCAGATGGTCAAGGTCCTTACTATCTAATTATTAAAAGGATACTTATTCAATTGTCTCACGATTGAGGTCATTGGTAGAAATACCGCAACGTTTCGACTGCAATCTGCTAGTCTTCATCAGGCGATGGTATAGACTGGATGATGGTTGTCTTATATACTTTTCGTCGGATTATCGGCACTGTGATTGGCTGACGCTTGATGTCCCAGCATGCTTCTTGATTGTTGGCATCCACGCTTCCGGTAGATCAATGCCGCAATCCCTATTGATGTTGTTAGGGTGTATCTAATTATTCTTTCAAGCTTGTATTTGATTGCCTCACCTTTTTGGTCCTCTGTGCCTGGAAGAAGCATTTAGCAGAAAAAAGCAAATTATATTCTGGGCACTAATCTGTTCTGGCCAATCATGGAAGGAGAGATCATTCAGATGGTCAGGGTCCTTACTATCTAATTATTCATTCAAGCTTGTATTTGATTGCCTCACCTTTTTGGTCCTCTGTGCCTGGAAGAAGCATAAAACCAGGCGATATCAAAGGAAAAGAAGAAAACAAAGGCTGCAGTGCAAAAGGAAGATGGTGAATTGAGCAGTTTACCCTGAGAAACACATTGTTTTATCCATGCAGAATTTTCCATGGAAAAGATAAATAAAGAAATAGAAGACAAAGATGAAAATAATGGGGAAAAAACATTGTATCCCGAGCAGATACCTCGGATAGATTCATGACTTTTCCTATGAATTCCAAAGTCTAGAAGAGTTGAAACATTAAAAAAGTGATTTGAAAATTAAAAAAAAAAAAATTATAATAAAACTGTCAAGGTAGAAAGAGAGAGAAAGAGAAGAAAAATATAAGGATGAAAGAAAGATGATAAAAGGAGCAGTTAGAATTGATTGACTCCTGGTTTTCCAAAGTACATCTAAAAAGGGAAAAACAAAGAAAGAATAAGACAAATACAAGTTAACACAAACAAACTCATGTTTTACTTTTGATCATCTATCACCATATTGCAAGACTTAAAAGTAAGGAGTAACTGAAGGAAGAAGGAGACAGCAAAAGAAGATTACAGTAAAGATGATAGATGATGACATATTTACATTCATGAAGTGATGACTATGGTTAGTTTTCTCAATGGAGTAGAATGTCCAACAAGCAAACTTGAATTCAGAACATATTTTAGTAGTTATAATTTTGTTTCGCAAAATATTCTTTTAGAATGCATTTTTGTCTAAGACAGCCATTTACAATGTTGGACAACCAGTGTCTTTTTCAAGCTGTATATAATGCTGTAGTTTTAGCTTGTCCACATAGCAACAATAACCAGAGAATCAGAATGAATGAAGGATCGGTGAATTTGTAACAACTGTTTTTAATGGTTACAGATATATGCAATAACTGTTCAGTGGGCAACTCAAACAGACCAATTTATTCTGCCTCAAATACATATGCTTTGCTACTTCAAGTGCTTGGTTAAAGAATCAGAGTATTTGAGCTTTTAACTTTCTGATCATTTTTCTTCATCAAAACTATTTTTAAAGTATAAACCATTTTTAGTTTTTTGTAAACTAAATGAACTAATATGAATAGAGATGTTCACTCTTATACTCTTTACATACAAAATTCAAAGATGAACACAAGACACAAATGGTCATTTTCTAATTACGCAAAAATATATAAGGTTTTTTGATTTAGCAGAAAAAAGCAAATTATATTCTGGGCACTAATCTGTTCTGGCCAATCATGGAAGGAGAGATCATTCAGATGGTCAAGGTCCTTACTATCTAATTATTAAAAGGATACTTATTCAATTGTCTCACGATTGAGGTCATTGGTAGAAATACCGCAACGTTTCGACTGCAATCTGCTAGTCTTCATCAGGCGATGGTATAGACTGGATGATGGTTGTCTTATATACTTTTCGTCGGATTATCGGCACTGTGATTGGCTGACGCTTGATGTCCCAGCATGCTTCTTGATTGTTGGCATCCACGCTTCCGGTAGATCAATGCCGCAATCCCTATTGATGTTGTTAGGGTGTATCTAATTATTCTTTCAAGCTTGTATTTGATTGCCTCACCTTTTTGGTCCTCTGTGCCTGGAAGAAGCATTTAGCAGAAAAAAGCAAATTATATTCTGGGCACTAATCTGTTCTGGCCAATCATGGAAGGAGAGATCATTCAGATGGTCAGGGTCCTTACTATCTAATTATTCATTCAAGCTTGTATTTGATTGCCTCACCTTTTTGGTCCTCTGTGCCTGGAAGAAGCATAAAACCAGGCGATATCAAAGGAAAAGAAGAAAACAAAGGCTGCAGTGCAAAAGGAAGATGGTGAATTGAGCAGTTTACCCTGAGAAACACATTGTTTTATCCATGCAGAATTTTCCATGGAAAAGATAAATAAAGAAATAGAAGACAAAGATGAAAATAATGGGGAAAAAACATTGCATCCCGAGCAGATACCTCGGATAGATTCATGACTTTTCCTATGAATTCCAAAGTCTAGAAGAGTTGAAACATTAAAAAAGTGATTTGAAAATTAAAAAAAAAAAAAAAAAAAATTATAATAAAACTGTCAAGGTAGAAAGAGAGAGAAAGAGAAGAAAAATATAAGGATGAAAGAAAGATGATAAAAGGAGCAGTTAGAATTGATTGACTCCTGGTTTTCCAAAGTACATCTAAAAAGGGAAAAACAAAGAAAGAATAAGACAAATACAAGTTAACACAAACAAACTCATGTTTTACTTTTGATCATCTATCACCATATTGCAAGACTTAAAAGTAAGGAGTAACTGAAGGAAGAAGGAGACAGCAAAAGAAGATTACAGTAAAGATGATAGATGATGACATATTTACATTCATGAAGTGATGACTATTCTTGTTACTATGACTGCATTGTTGATGAAGACATAAAGGAAGAAAGGCATAAAGGAAGAAAGGCATAAAGGAAGAAAGAAAGAAGATTGATGTAAAGAAAAAACAGGAGTTAACTAGGATGAACTGATGGCTTTTCTGTCTATGAGAAAATTGTCAAGGGAGGCATAAATCTGAAATGGACAACAATTCCTTTCAAAAAGAAAATGAGCATTGATATGGGAGTCCTTCAAGGTGACACTCTTGCATCTTTGTTTTTTTTGGTTTAAAATATTGTGCTGGACTATATTCTCGCTAGATTGTATCAACGGTAAGGACTTGCAAGTTTATCCAGATATGACACTTTAGCCTGGCTAACGAGAAGAAGCTATACCTGTTTAACACTCTGTTTGAGGCGATACTGCTTTACAGTTCTGAGATGCAGACATTAACCCTGCAACAGCAACAGTGACTGGATGGGAATTAGTATACTAACTTACTCAAAGTATACAGAACATCCATTGGTCACAGCATGCGACATGTGAGCAGATATGGCAACTTCTCCCAGAAGCTGAAAAAGAGCTGTCTCCAGCCACTGCCAATGAGCTACTGGTAAAATCTCTTCCTGTAGAAAACCATGCAGTCCTGTCCACTCAAGGAAAGTGACATTTCCAGATGTGATCGCAAGAGGCTCAAAAAATGACAAGGTGGTTATTGCTAACGCAATAATCTCGACGGCAAAGGTCAAAAGATGATGAGAAAACAAAAACAAGAAAAAAAAGGCAACTATAAAAGAGATGATACATTCAGCTGATTACATTCTGTAATTCATTGCTACCAAGAAGATGAAAAAAGAATATCATATTTACACTGAACAAAACTCAGATTTGTTTACTTTTATCACACTATTTCCTTTTGCAAAGTTATTTTGATTGATACTTCATTTTGTATTGCTACTGTCTCAGAAGATAACATAACATGCTTTACTATATTTACACATCTCATATCTGCTTTATTTTCACTGTTTTCATGTTTGTGTATCCTCATTTTCTTTGATTTCCTTTTGAGCAGTAGAGGAACAACTATCAACATTTCTTCCAATCTTTCAACACTTCTTTTTCCACGTTTTGATGAAAGCCAGATTGCTATCTTTATAACAAGACTTGGATTTTTTGTTGTTGCTTTGCAAATTATTTTTCTGCCGAATGATTAGTCCACTTTTCTGATAATGTTTTTAAAAATACATGTAGTAAAGAATGAAAATTAGAGAAAGAGAAAGAAACTAAAAAAGATTAAATAGGTAGGGTTAAGTATGGTAGGGTTCGTAGAATCAACGAAAGAGAGTGATGTAAAAAGCAAAGTAAAAACAATACTATCTAAAATTTATGTAAAAATTATAAATAAAAAATAAATGCAAATATACAAAAAATTAAAAACTTTTTTTAAGCAAAATAGATAATAATGATAATAATAATAACCTTTCAAATGCATTGAAAGAAATCAAAATAGATTAATGAAATTTAAGCTAAATGTATTTTGGATAACATATAAATTGAGTAAAAGAATTGATTCAATTAGTAATGTTAGATTAACATTTTTTGTCAGCTTTTTAAAGCTGTATTAAAATACAGAATATTATTGTCATTTAAAGATGTTAAAATTTAGCAATACTCCAGTTTCGAGATCTCTTTTACTCAGTGTTAGCCTCAATTGTGTGTAAAATATGCAGAAATTTAGATAAAACTCGTGAGATTTCGATATATTTTTATTGTCTTCTATGCTCACAAATCTCTTTCATTTGCACAGACTGTTACTGAACAAAAGAATATATTACATGGTTTTGAGGCTAACACTGAGTAAAAGAGATCTCGAAACTGGAGTATTTGCTGTACCAGACTCAAACATTGTATTTATTATATAACACATTTCCATATTTCTATTTGGTATTATCCTAAATTCTTAAAAAATGTCAAGTTCAAAATGATGAATCCCAGATTATTTGAGTTTGGTACAACATTGTCTTTCTTTCAGTTAAAAAAATAAAAGGGGAGTTATCATGATTATGAACAGAGAAGCGAATATTTGCATGAGCATTTGTGATGTCATAGTAAAAGTCAATGTGTTGTCATGGTAGCAGTAATAAGGTGTCATTGTAACAGTAAATGTGTTGTCAGTAGTAGTAGTAAGCTGTCATTGTAACAGTCAATGTGTTGTCATAGTAGTAGTAAGCTGTCATTGTAACAGTCAATGTGTTGTCATAGTAGTAGTAGTAAGCTGTCATTGTAACAGTCAATGTGTTTTCAGTAGTAAGCTGTCATTGTAACAGTCAATGTGTTTTCATAGTAATTGTAATAAGGTGTCATAGTAACAGTAAATGTGTTGTCATGGTAGTAGTAATAAGGTGTCATTGTAACAGTCAATGTGTTGTCATAGTAGTAGTAGTAAGCTGTCATTGTAACAGTCAATGTGTTTTCAGTAGTAAGCTGTCATTGTAACAGTCAATGTGTTTTCATAGTAATTGTAATAAGGTGTCATAGTAACAGTAAATGTGTTGTCATGGTAGTAGTAATAAGGTGTCATTGTAACAGTTGATGTGTTGTCATGGTAGTTGTGGTAAGCTGTCATTGTAACAGTCAATGTGTTTTCATAGTAATTGTAATAAGGTGTCATAGTAACAGTAAATGTGTTGTCATGGTAGTAGTAATAAGGTGTCATTGTAACAGTTGATGTGTTGTCATGGTAGTTGTGGTAAGCTGTCATTGTAACAGTCAATGTGTTTTCATAGTAATTGTAATAAGGTGTCATAGTAACAGTAAATGTGTTGTCATGGTAGTAGTAATAAGGTGTCATTGTAACAGTTGATGTGTTGTCATGGTAGTTGTGGTAAGCTGTCATTGTAACAGTCAATGTGTTTTCATGGTAATTGTAATAAGGTGTCATAGTAACAGTAAATGTGTTGTCATGGTAGTAGAAATAAGATGTCATAGTAACAGTCAATGTGTTGTCATGGTAGTTGTAGTAAGGTGTCATGGTAGTAGTAATAAGGTGTCATTGTAACGGTTGATGTGTTGTCATGGTAGTAGTAGTAAGCTGTCATAGTAACAGTCAATGTGTTGTCATGGTAGTGGTAGTAAGTTACCATAGTAACAGTCAATGTGTTGTCACAATAGCTGTAGTAAGATGTCATAGTAACAGTTAATGTGTTGCCATGGTAGCTGCAATCATTTGCCATAGTAACAGTCAATTTTACTGAAATTGTTGTTATGAATAGTTGTCATAGTAACATATTTTGTAACTAATTATGTTGTTGTGGTGTGTGTTTAACCTATAATAATAACATGGAAGACGTTTCATGTAGAGCACATTGACTGATGCCCTTTTATCATTACAGCTTGGCAAGCGTTTGGTCACTACCTTAAAATAAGCAATCAAATATTTTTATATGAATACACATTATTATTTTGTTTGGTGCCTTACATAATTGACCTTTGCACTTTTTACTATGTTAGGTCTGTCTTATGATTTCCATTTGGTTGCAGTGGTTGTGAAAGAGGAAAATTATTGCGGGGGGAGGGGGGGGGGCACAATCCAATCAAACTTTGGCCTATTTGACAGGTGCAATTTGCTTGTGCTCAGGTCTTAGCGAAAAAAATTGAATCTGCAAAAGATGCAATTCAAAATTGCTTATGAACCAATAATTTTGAGGGGGGATTTCAAATTTCATGTGCCTTCCTGCACTCTGTTTCCAGCTTCCACTGCCGCTGCCCATCTTAATGCAATAGCAACTGCACAATTATGTCTTAACATTATTTTATGAGTTTTGTACCTTACAAGTAGGAACATGCAACAATGGTGGAAAACACACAACAGCATTATTAACAGTATGCTGTCTTCAGTACATTGACCATAGTCCAATAGCCATATTTACACATTACATAGAAATAGTACCTTAGTACCTGATTGAAGATTACTATTCTCTGAAGAAGAAAAAAGATTCCAATAAAAAGAAAGTACAGAGGAAGAAGAAGAAATGGAAGAAGAAGGAAAAACGAAAGTAAAGAAAATAAATTATTGCACCAAATACCATAGAATCCAGGGATAATAATAATAGAGGTTTCACAGTAATGGTACTCTCACACCCCTCCCCTCCCCACATGAAAATTGTCACTGGTGTGTATTTTATTGTGTCATAAATGATGTTCACTGAACCCCAACTTGTGTTAAAAAAAGAAAGGGAAAAGATTCATCTCATTGAATGAGACAGCACAGGCACACTCATTATTTAGACATGAGGAGTTTGAAGTGTCGACCTTACAAGAGCCAAATTAATTCTGAGATATTTGAATTTTGAAACTCATTTCTTAGTTAAAGGGGCTTTCATTTATTAGTGTATGGGGGGCCTTGGCAATATTGAGGGGTCACGTTATTTTTGGAAGCTATATAGGGGGTTGTTACTAATTGTATGCAGCTTTAGTAATAAACTGGACAAATATAGGGGGATATGATATTTTACCAGGAAGGGAGGTTGGGTAGTATTTAGAAAAGACAGCTGGCGATTGTGCCGACCCTCCCCCATACACTAATGAAATGAAAGCCTTTTAATGAGATATTTTATATTTTCTCCCTGGATTCTATGGTACCCAAGTACATTGATGTATTCATTAATAAATTGACAAAAGAAAAATCAACAACAAACACAATATGCACACACCATAAACATACATTGTTGTCGTCAGTTGTTCTTTATTTATTATCATGTCTTAACGTCCAGTTACAACTGACTTTATCTTATAGTGCATACCATAATATAAACTCTGAAATAATTAGTATTTTGACCACCATTTTACAATAATTATGAGTAAACTTCAGTGTTTTTGAATAACCATTGAGGTAGTAAAGGCAATGTTTCACACTGTATAGTGTTCAATATTCTGTTGTTTTGAAGCTATCATTTGTACATCTACACTACACAATGTTGTCAAGTTTGTAGTTTGATAGTAATTGTCCAAGAATTCACTTAAGCCTGGTACACACATAGCGACATAAGCATAAGCAACATATGCAGGCTCAGTTGGGCTTTGCTCATTAGCCGCATGTCTTTTCTCACACCTAGTCGAGAAATGCTTAACTGAGTCTGCATATTTTGCTTATGATTATGCTTATGTCGCAAGTGTGTACCAGACTTTAGTAATAATACTCATAAGGAAATGCAAAAATGCTCTGAAAGGAATGTTTGGTTGATGTTTAGTTGTACAATACATTCTCCTTTCAATTCCATCATTGAATACGTCGGCATTTAATGGCAGGCACTCTAACACTGCAATATCAATGGTTAATGTAGCCTGCTGTGCAGACTCTTTTTTTTTTGCCCTCAAAATATTCTCATTTTTTGGCAAAATATTTTGAGCGCAAAAAGAGTCAGCACAGCAGGCTATGGTTAATGTGATGATTGTAAAGTGTTTGCTCATGCGGCCTGCTTTGTATTCACATTGAAATTGATATACAATATTGCCACTCGCATGTAAAGTCAGTTGTAACTGGGTTTAACTTTTGTATATTGATGGGTAAGGGGAGGATGCATTTACGTGACCATACTGAGAAAGATGATAAGACATGCAGGTTGACAATGGAAGATTTTCAGATAATACAACATTACAATTGGTTGTAGAGTGCAAACAATATAACCATGAAACACTAATTACTAAATTGTCAAAAATAGTGTTGTCAAAAATAGTGTTAGTTGAAAAATAGAAAACAATTTGTCAAAATCATAGTTTTACAAAAATTCACGGTTATAATTAATTAATTAATGTTTGCACTCTAAGTTTTGTATGCATGTGTATGATGGTAGATTTTGCTCTAGAGACAATTTGATATTATTAATACTCGAAAGTATTTACTCTTGTGTGTTTCAGAGTCAATCTGCATGTTAGAACCTTTGAAAATGGTACAAAAAGATATGGCAATCCAATGTTGCAAGTGTTTATGCCTCAAATTGCATTAAAAATGATTGAACATGATTTAGTGATACAGATATAAATACTTGCACTTTGTTGAACTAGATTTTCTTACACCAAATGTTCACTACCAACTTTCTCAGTATGGTCACTTGGGCTAGGGGAGGGTTACCTTTATTGGGCTGGGGAGGGTTGTAAGTTATTGGGTGGGGAGGGGTTATTTCCAATTGGGTTGGGGAGGGTTGTAAGGGGTTTGGGAGGGGTGTACATCATAGGGTGGATAGGGGTGTACTAATATGTTCAGGGACTTAGTTGTTTTTGTTGGTGTTTGTTGCATTCTTGTATCTTCCTATTGACTTAGAATGAGCGAGATTTTGTGTGGACTTACAAATTTTTGGTGATTTATTTTCTTGTTTCACTTGTATATTTTATGTCTTATTGTCTTGAGAAATAAAGTTTGACTTTGAAATTGGTCTCAAGTGTTTTTTAATGTATTCCATAACTATAGGGTACACGCCCATTTCACTTTTTAAAAAAATACCTCCCCGAGGCCCCACCAGCACCAAGTCTCACCACCCCACAGGCCAGATCCTTTAGGTAGGCCCGCTGCCCTGACTAGAGCCAAGTTATAAGGCCAAGACCAGCAAACTTTAGACTGCCCTGATACTGAAGACCATCTGCATAAGTGCCAAACCTCTACTCACTACAGACTCCATGGGGGAACTCTGTTGTTATCCAAGCCAGCACTTAAAGTGAGGGTCAGTATGAATGCGATTCTCAAGTGATCTGACCCCATCACCCACTGGATATGCATGACAATGATGTGCTGTGTAATCAATAGGCTTGTTGCTTAGCAACATTCAGACCCCCTCTGCATTAAGTTTTGATTATCAAAGCTGACACTTAGGAAGACTAAAAAGTATTTCAGGGATAATAAAGTAAGATCAATGTGAAGGTCAAATCTGATAAGGCAACTCTACCACCATGCAATTCAATTGGGAAAAGTCTAACACCTAGATTTTAAATTAATTAATTTTGCCACCATTTTGAATTGATTAGCTTAGCTAGAACAGAATTGATTAACCTGGAGGCCATTTTGAATTGATTAGCCTAGAACTGAATTGATTAAGCTAGAGGCCATTTTGAATTGATTAGCCTAGAACTGAATTGATTAAGCTAGAGGCCATTTTGAATTGATTAGCCTAGAACTGCATTGATTAACCTAGATGCCATTTTGAATTGATTAGCCTAGAACTGAATTGATTAACTTGGACGCCATTTTGAATTGATTAGCCTAGAACTGAATTGATTAAGCTAGAGGCCATTTTGAATTGATTAGCCTAGAACTGCATTGATTAACCTAGACGTCATTTTGAATTGATTAGCCTAGAACTGCATTGATTAACCTAGACGCCATTTTGAATTGATTAGCCAAGAACTGAATTAATTAACCTGGAGGCCATTTTGAATTGATTAGCCTAGAACTGAATTAATTAACCTGGAGGCCATTTTGAATTGATTAGCCTAGAACTGAATTGATTAACTTGGACGCCATTTTGAATTGATTAGCCTAGAACTGAATTGATTAAGCTAGAGGCCATTTTGAATTGATTAGCCTAGAACTGCATTGATTAACCTAGACGTCATTTTGAATTGATTAGCCTAGAACTGCATTGATTAACCTAGACGCCATTTTGAATTGATTAGCCAAGAACTGAATTAATTAACCTGGAGGCCATTTTGAATTGATTAGCCTAGAACTGAATTAATTAACCTGGAGGCCATTTTGAATTGATTAGCCTAGAACTGAATACATTAACCTAGAGGCCATTTTGAATTGATTAGCCTAGAACTGAATTGATTAACCTGGAGGCCATTTTGAAGTGATTAGCCTAGAACTGAATTGATTAACTTGGAGACCATTTTGAATTGATTAACCTAGAACTGAATTGATTAACCTACAGGTGAATAGATTAATCCAGGTGCCATAATGTATTTCTTTACATTAATGGCTTGATGTTCAGTATCCTAAGTGACTGTTCTAGACTGTGCAAAGTATTAATGGCAGATGCAAATTATTATTTTTAAGTTTGTTTTGAGGAAAAAGCGGTGGCAATAGTTGAAAAAGTTAAGGATTATTTTTAATGCTAGCCTAAGACAAGTTTTTTCACCAGCAAAGAAACTTTTCGACAAGTGAAATACCGCTGTAAATACATTGTCTCAATGTATTTAGCCGTGTAAACAAAAAGAAGCAATATCAAAATGAAGTCCAATGTGATTTGTATAACATAAATAATTGTGATAGCTTGTATACTGATGGCTTGTATTTTTTGTTGTTGCAGTTTCAAAGCTCATTTCATGAGCTCTTATAATTTCAATGTTAATGTTATTTCTTTTGTGTTCTGAGATTATCAAGTTTTATCAAATTTTCTCAGTTTAAATGAGGTGGTGTTTGCACCCTTTCTTCCTGGGTCACCTTTTACCTCTGATATTCACATGTCTATGACATATCTCGCTTGATTGATTTGTATGTATAAGCCATTCACTAGATGTTTTCAAACAATTTTGAGTTGATATTGCATTAAATGTTGATACTTTGACAATTTTTTGCAAATACAGTTAATTGACTGTTTAGTTTTGAACTTTTTAAATTTATAGATTTTTTGAAGACCTCAGTCCCTATTTCAGATTGTTAACTGTGGCCGTAAATTTACATCAAATTCTTGTAGAATGATTATTAAAATTTTTGAGCATTATATGTTTTGTTAAAGACCTCAGTTCCCATTTTAAAGTTATGTACTCTTTCAGAGGTTAAATGCAATAGAAGCATGTAATTGTATGACTTTTTTAGAAATTTCCTGAACAGTTTGTTTGACTCCAATTTCCATTTTCAGAGAAGATGTAAATATATTTTTTTCTCAGAATCAGTGCCGGCAGTATTATATCTGTAGGAATGATCTTTACAGCTTGTTTCAGTGTTTACATCAGTTTTTCATTAGGATACTTAGTGTTTAAGTTAAAGGTTTAGGAAACTGGGTCTTTGCTTTGCTGGTGAAAAAACTTTCAATTGAATTGCAATCCTGTAGTAGAGGCCGTTTTACCAGTTGCCAACAACACCTCACCCACAATGTTATCCCAGAAAAGGTTCAAATTAGTCTTCCATGTCAGTTTGATAATCACTTATATTAGAGAAGTCTGAATGAAGCATCACTTTAAGCCTATCGATTACCCAGCCCATCATCGCCATACACACCAGTGAATGGTGGGGCAGGATCACCCAAGACTCACATTCGCACTGACCCTCACCTTTTTTGGCTGACTTGGATGACAACAGAGTTCTCCGATGGAGTCTGCAGTGAGCAGAGGTTTGGCACCCATACAGACAGTCTTCAGTATCAGGGCAGTCCTCATTTAGCTGATCTTAGACCCCAAATTTAGGCTCTGTCAGGAACAGTGGAACCTACCAGTTTTGGATCTTTTCTGGCCTGTTGTGGGGTGGCTTCTCTTCTGGTGCTGGTAGGACCTCGGTGGAGGTATACAAGTTTTATTTCAATTTTTCAAAAGCAATAGATACAGGAGAGTGTCCTAAGTCTGCACAACCGAATGGCAGTTGGTTATGTTACAAACCAAAAGAAACCCTAACAAATCAGGAAATTCAAACCTGGTTCAATGTTAGGACAATCTCCTGTTTCTATTGCAACTGGAGGACTGGCAATATAGTTAAGACCTTTATGGTCAACTTTCGTCTTCTACAATATATCCTATCCTAGTTGCCTAGGTTGCCAGCCCTCCAGCAAAAAAAGTATATTTTTTTGTAGTCTTCTTTTTTCTGTTTTTTTCTCTGACAGTTCTGTATGATCTGTAATAGAAGATACAAAGTACATTTAGTTTGATGCCACACAAATAACAGAGAGTTAGATGTTATCAAACCATTTACAGTCAACTCTCATAATAGAAGACACCCATAGTGTCAAATAGTTTTTGTGTCCAAGAAATGTGTCCAGAAGAAATGAAATGTTCACAAGGCCGAGAGTTGACTGTACTGTGGAATATCCAGTGTAATTAAGCTACTTACCAAACTGTCATTGGTGAGATGCCAATGCTTGACAGGATGGTGCTTGTGCACTGATGTAGTCAAGCTGTTGAATAATAAAATAAATAATTTTAATAAACAGTGTCTTGAAGATTGAAACTATGTGATTGTCTGTTAAATATTTCATTCTACAAATCCCAAATTACAGACTCACACTTTCTGAATGTATTCTGCCCTAAATACCTTTCTCTCCCCAGTCAGGATTCAATCTGTTCCTAGCCCTACCCCTGACAGTATTCTTGGTTAATATATCTCTATGATTACTTACCTAATTGCCATAAATGACATGTCCATTATTAGTAACGTGTATTGTAGTCTTTGATAGACTAGCAGGGCTACCATTCACTGGTCATCATCATGGTACAACTGTACTTTGGAAGTGTCTTGGATAAACTGAGTTCTGCTGGCTAGAGAAAGGTTCCCTGTCCATCAGAAACTGCTGTTTAACGCTCTGTGACACTTGCCATGCCTCTGTTTAGACACTTTTCGTGATATTTGAAGTCAGAACTATATCGTCCTACAATAATTAAAATATACAAAATTAATTTTGATGAACGGTTGCGGTATTAAACAAGCTATCTGGAACAACATAAGACACTCGACAAAAACACAAACATATCTCACACATATCATTATTTACGATAATAAATGAATTTCTCTGATGAAAATAATTGTTTTTGAAAGTTTCTCGATATGAATAAGGTTTAAATTTGCATCACAAGTAAGTAGTCTAGCAGGTAACAATAGAACTCTCAGTGCGTGTCAACTGCGAACCATAAACTGCCCAGAAAACATTAAATTACTACATTTTTACCTGTTTTAGGCTTGGCAAAGCCTTAACAAATCCTTTACGATGATCGTCAGGTAGGTTTAAGCTGTTTATCTCGTAGAAATAAAGAGAAAACTGTCGTTTTCTACAGACATCACCTTGCAGCCATTTTGGTTTTTCACGTGTTGAAAGACTGGCATTAGCTTGTTTTTGGCTGGAAAAGACTGGGGCGAGCTAATTGAGAAGCGCATTCTAGAAGGACTGGAAGTACTGAAGCAAGAAAAATCAGACTTTTTCCCGTTTTTAAGGAGAACGTTTCACCACAAATGCAGCGCAATCCTTAAACCCTTTAAACGGCATATTTACACTTCCAAAAATGCCCTTTTGGAGCTCTAACAAGAGGAAAATATTTTTCAAGCCATTACTTTTAAGAAGCGCCTTGTGAGAAGAGAAAATGCTTAAAATGACAAAATGAATAATCTGCTCATAGTATATCAAAATATAAATTTTGCTAGCTTCAAGGCTCAATATGTTGTTGTATGAATAAAAATGATTTTGCGAAGGCTGCGCGTATTCAAGAGATTTCCAATGATGATAATTAATGATGATGATCATAATAATAATAATGATATGATGATGATGATAATGATGATGATTCAGTATAATATCTTTATTAAACATTTCATCATCATCAGTCATATTATCATCAGCATCAAAAGTCTGGCATTGTAGTCAAAGTTATATTTCGCGCTTTCAACTAAAATAACAATCATACGACGTTTTCTACAAAAAAACAGTTTTATTGTTTCCTTATTCAGTTTGATACATGAGTTCTTAATTAATAAATGTTAATTTATATTACAGTAAAACCCCGCGTATAAGAACCTAAAATTTAAGAGCCTGTCAGGCTGAAATTTTCATTTTTTTTTTGTAAAAAAAGATACATGTGCAAAAGCATTGACCGGTATGTAAATAAAATAGGAAGAAAGGTGTTGTAATGATGAAGTGAATGATGCTAATAGAACCTAGATAGTCTGGTTTCAAGTTAAGCACCATTTATATAAGGACCTGTTCAGGCTGACTTGGATAGCGGGGTTTTACTGTAGTGCTATCTAATATTATTCCAAATTTCAGTTCGCAGTTTTGATCGTATTTGTCTGGTCTTTGTCAATATAGACTTCTCAAAAAAGGATTTTTTTTTGGTCTACTGTAAAACCATTTTAAATGTCCTTCGTAGTTAAATGTGTATGTTCTGCAAAAACGACTGAGTAGTATTAACTTAAATAACTGCATGATTAAATCGATGCATCTACACTGGTTACCCACAGCAAAATCGACTGAGTAGTGGTTACTCAAATAATTGAGTGTGGATGTGCGTATTTTACGTAGTCAGTCACTAAGTCGTTTTTGTAATCGTTTTTGTTGTAATTTTTCCATCATAATTGCATATTGCTATTGAGCATCGAGAATTATGACTCCTCCACTTTGACTGTTCTTCATCGTCAATTATAAAGTTACAAAATTATTAATTATTAATCAAAAAATTCAATTTCATCTTGCAACTGAAAAATATAAACATATAAAAGCCAATCGTACACTTGGTTTCGTTAAACGAAATCTTAATAAGTGTCCTATAGAGGTAAAAGAACGTGCTTATCTTGCCCTGGTCAGACCAAAGCTAGAATATGCAAGCATCGCATGGGATCCTCATCTTCAGAAACAAATTAACAACATAGAAGGAATTCAGCGTAGAGCCGCTCGCTTTGTCAAAGGAAGCTATGAAAGATCTCCAGGAACAGTGACAAGAATACTAAATGAACTTACATGGCTCCCGCTACACCAAAGAAGGAAAGAAGCAAGATTGTCTATGATGTATAAAATTGTTAACAACCTCACAGAACTGAAACTTCCATCGCATATCCAAGCAAAACAAAGAAGAACTAGACAATACCATCCTAAAAAGTTTATTAACGTTGGCAGTAAAAGTAACACATATAAAAACAGCTTCATAGCAAGAACAGTAAAGGAATGGAACTTACTGCCAAATAGTATTATAGACAGTCAGACACTAGATATATTCAAATCGGCACTCAGGAAACATTTATTATAGAAACACATAAATATACACATACAGTGATATGCAGAAATATGTCGCTGTACAAACATATATATATAACATATATATTTTATATTGTATCTATACATTTTAATTGTACATATATTTATCAATTTATTTATTACTATAATTATTCATTTTTATTTATTTATATTTTTATTGATCTTTTGAAATTATTTTTAAGTATTTTGTTATATCTGCAGTGATGGGCAACCTTTGTAGATTAAAATTTAGATTTAGATTTAGATATATATCATTAGAAATAGCGAAACAATAATAAAATAATGAATGAAAGCGAGAATGTGAAGCGCATTCTAGAAGGACTGGAAGTACTGAAGCAAGAAAAATCATGCAAACTTTTTGCCTTTTTTAAGAAAGCATTTTCACTACAAATGCAGCGCAATGCTTAATTGCTTTATACCTCATATGACCTTTTGGATCTCATAAAAAACTGAAAAAATATAAATATCATTATAGATATATATCATTAGAAACAGCGAAAAAATAATAAAATAATGAATGGAAACGAGAATGAAAGAAATAAAAAAAAAAAACAGAAAGAAAGAAAGAAAAAAACAGAAAGAAAGAAAGAAAGAAAGAAACTGAAGAATACGGCAATAAAGGTAAAAGAAAGGAAGAAAAAAGAAACAAACGGCAAAAAAGATAGAGAGAAAGATACAAAGAAATGAGGATTTAAGAGCAAGCAGCAATAAAATTAGCCTGCGTGCAGCCGAACACAAAACCCCGGTTAGGTTCTTCTAACCGGGGTTTTGTGTTCGGCTGCACGCAGGCTACAATAAAATAGGAGACATTTTATGTATTGCGTTGATCGCGCTTCCTCACCTGGTTCTGCAGTATATTTTTCACTAGCTTTTGACGCATGATCACTTGATGTTGCTATTGCACATTACAAACCACCACCACCTGCGCCTGCGAGACATTGACTTGCGGTTGACATAACCAATAACATTATATCACCTTTGTTATCACCACTATCATCAATCTCGAACCCAGAGCCTGCGTTACTCTTGGCCAGCAGTGCCGAGCAACGTATAATATATATATATATTATACGTTGCTCGGCACTGCTGGCCAAAAGTAACGCAGGCTCTGGGTTCGAGATTGCACTATCATTATTATATTATCAGTACCAACATTATCATCACCATCATTATCTTCATCGCTATCATTATCATTATTATCATTGCCATCATTATCATTATCACCATCATCATCAACGCCATCATTATCATCACTATAATTATCTTTATCATCATTATCCGGCATCATCATCGTAGCCATCACCATCATCACTATTAACATCAACATATCAATATAATAATCGCCTTATCATTATAGTTGCCCTCCTCCTCATCATCAATATGATGATCGTCATCATCTATTTCTGTTTGAAACGTTTCCATCATACGGGGAATCGTTTGATGCTCCGTCTCTATACAGTAATCAAGATATAAATATTATTGCACCAAAAAATTAGGTTTTGAAGAATGTATAAAAACAACCAATGACATGAGTTTCGAAGTATTTAGAGTCGCACAATTTCACAAAATAACCGCACTTTTACCTGTTTTAGGCACGTCAAAGCCTTTACCAATCCCTTACGATGACCACACTTCAAAATTAAACTGTTTTTCTTGCACAAATAAAGAGAAATCCGCCTTAAAACACTGCTTGGAAGCCATATTTGTTTTGTATGAGCTTTTATCAAACGGCGGCCATGTTTATCCCCTTGAGTGCGAAAACCTTTGTTTGGAACGTTCTGAAACGCATGAAAGTGAGGGCAAGGGAACCCAAGGGATATAAAACCTATTGTTTCAACCAATATGGCATCCCGTAAAAAAAGCTATGAGTAAGACTGGAACGAATTAATTATGTAAGCAAAGATTCAAAAATAATCGAAAAAATATGGAATTGTTTATAATAATTTTAGAATAGCAATATAAATAGAAAGTATCGAACAGATCCATACGACATTTGAATAAATAAAGATAGCCAATCAATCAATCAACCAATCAATCATTCAACTAATCAATCAAACTACAAATCAATCAATATACCAATCAATCATTCAATCAATCAGCCATTTAATTAATCATGCAATCAGCCAATTAATCATTCAACCAATCAATCACTCCATAAATCAATCATTCAACTAATCAATCAATCTACCAATCAATCAATATACCAATCAATCAACCAACCAACCAATCAATCTACCAATCAATCATTCAAACAACCAATCAATATGAATCAATCAACTAATCAATGAATCAATCAACCAACCAACCAATCAATCATTCAATTAATCAATCAACCAATCGATGCTCAAGCATCGAATATCCTTACGTATAGGATGACGATTTCGGCCCTATCCGCGCTTTACAGACAGAAACTAAACACGTACGCTCTAGTCAAAAGGCCAGTGAGAGAAAGGAAAACTGGTCCCTATATTATAAATGGCTCACCCCTTGCGCTAACTGATCAATTATCGATTATTACAATGGAAAAACTAAGAAGATAAAAGTGATGGTGGTACGTTTAGTTCCGGAATGCGCGCAACTTTCATATATTGCCAGCCTTAATAACCAAGCATCTTCTTATCGTCACAAACCAATAAAAGGAGGCTTTATCTGCGCAAACTCAAACGCTGGTGAATTCCCAGACGATAACTATTCCCCATAAGTGAACACACAGTTGTAATAAGTGAACCAATTGTTCCAATTTATTTTATTGCACTCTATCTACATTTGCAGAAAAAAGACAAAAGAATTACACTTCACCAGTGTTTCTAAGGAAAAAATTGGAGTTACAACGATAAACGATTGTATTACAGCATAACGCGCCTTACCGTGGCCACCCAAATAAAGTTTTGTACAAGTTAGCTTAGCGTTCAAAAGTTTCTATTTTCAAATTATTTGCTACACCTTTTCAAATTTAAACATACTGGGAGGTTTTTCAGACACTTATAAACTTCACTCTTGTCTTCGATTTGAACATTTCAAAGTGTTTACCGTTTGACACTAGGCGTGTCTTTTATATTAAGGTCAAATTCTCGCTTTCTGATTGGTTAACTTGTACAAAACTTTAATAAGGTGGCCACGGTAAGGTATCCAACTTACTGACGTTACTAATTGGCGTCCAAAACATGTATTTTTTTTGTGCAGAAATTATTGTAGTTATTTTGCAGCATTTTCTATCTAGTGATTATAAGTAAAGTTGCATAAAGTTTGGACTATTACTTACAACCGCGTCAAAGTTAACTACTAGGTATAGTATCTGAATCGAAGCTGTTTTATTTATCTATAAACCTCCTACATCTACTGACATACTATATAAGCCTTGACTTAATTTTGCAGCAAAACCGTGCATTGATATAGAGCAGCATAAAATGATTACATGACCAGCTAATCTGAGTTTTGTTAAGATCCGTTTACACTAGCAAATTTGTCGCGCGACAAGAGCGACGAACGATTTCACTGGCGATTTTATCGCAGCTTTGTCGACGCTGCTTTTAACACGCTCGAAATTTAATGCAACTCCCTGATGCGATCTTTCTTCGCCTAAATTTCTGGCCTATTCGTTGGTAATGCTGCGATAAAATCGCCGCTCTTGTCGCGCGAAAAATTTGCAAGTGTAAACGGGCCTTTAGCCTGCTACGCAGATGTTTTTAGTGTCGTCAGGCAAAACAAGATTAATGGTATGTTACAAGATACAAATTTTCACTCGCTATATGTTAAATTCATGCAGTGATAAACAGCAACACAACCTAAACTATTACTTATAAGTTTGCGTCAATGGTATGGTAACTATTTGGTAACTATGGTAACTATTTATCTACGTATCAGTTATATACACCTACCCTTAGCGGATCATAAGGCTGTAGACTTTTATGCCGTGATATATTTCCCGGGTAGGTTACAAACATGTTTTTTTTGCCTTACTACTCCTTTACCGGATCATAAGGCTACCGTATATTGATTATTATACCGGGTTCCGTTTACCCGGTAGTTTACTACAATGTTTGTTATGCCGGCTTACTACTCCTATACCGGGTCGTAAGGCTACCTTATATAGACTATTATACCGGGTTACGTTTACCCGGTAGGTTACTACAATGTTTGTTATGCCGGCTTACTACTCCTATACCAGGTCATAAGGCTACCTTATATAGACTATTATACCGGGTTACGTTTACCCGGTAGGTTACTACAATGTTTGTTATGCCGGCTTACTACTCCTATACCGGGTCATAAGGCTACCTTATATAGACTATTATACCGGGTTACGTTTACCCGGTAGGTTACTACAATGTCTGTTATGCCGGCTTACTACTCCTATACCGGGTCATAAGGCTACCTTATATAGACTATTATACCGGGTTACGTTTACCCGGTAGGTTACTACAATGTCTGTTATGCCGGCTTACTACTCCTATACCGGGTCATAAGGCTACCTTATATAGACTATTATACCGGGTTACGTTTACCCGGTAGGTTACTACAATGTTTGTTATGCCGGCTTACTACTCCTATACCGGGTCATAAGGCTACCTTATATAGACTATTATACCGGGTTACGTTTACCCGGTAGGTTACTACAATGTCTGTTATGCCGGCTTACTACTCTTAAACCGGACCATAAGGCTATCTTATATAGACTATTATACCGGGCTACGTTTACCCGGTAGGTTTCTACAATATTTTATGCCTTACGCCTTTTAATACCAGGTCGTAAGGCTACCGGATACACCGGCACTTGTTTACCGAGTTACTTTTACCCGGTGGTTCAATAGATTGGTTGCTAAAACCTTACTACTCCCTATACTACTCCCTATATACATAGGTTTTAACTACCCGGTAGATATCTACACCGGGTATACTATACTTGTAACATCTCGCTACCTTTACTGGAGCATAAGACTATCGGAGAACTTTTGTAAGTATAGACCCTTTTATAAATAAGTCCCGAAGGGTTGTGTTTTCCGCGCTTGACGTCAAATTTATTCTTTTGAAATTTGTATAATATGAAAGGAATTGAAAAGAAGAAATTTGACGTCAAGCGCGGAAAACACAACACTTCGGGACTTATTAAAAGGGTCTATACCAGGTTCTATATTTTGTTAAATCAATAATTGTTGTGGCTAAGAAAGATTGCTTGTTTGTTTGCTCTTTTTTTTTTAATCTAATTTGATTAGTTGTTTTATGTATGTGTTTGTGTCTGTTTTTTTTTTTGCTTGAAAATATATACAAAATCTATTAAACCAATTATCCTTCCTTACTTACCTGGATTATTGGCTATACGCCACCACTGAAATGCCGGAAATGAGTTTGTGAATATAATAGGTGAACAATGATAGTTTTGCCGAATCAAAACGCTGCGTCTAAATATGTAGGTGTTTTCTTCATTGTCTTATTCCAATAATCACGACGTAGAAATGGCGCGCATTCCGCCATCCTATCGTCCTCTCTCTTGACGATTGTTGTTTTGAGTTATCTATCTCTCCTCTTCTTCACCTTGAAATACGATATCAGAAGATGCATTTTGAGTGCAATGATTTCTCTATCTCTCCTCTTCTTCACCATGAATACGCTATCAGAAGATGCATTCCGAGTGCAATGACTTTTCCATCTCTTGTCTTCTTCACCATGAAATACGCTATCAGAAGATCCTTTTTAAATCCAATGACTTCTCTATCTCTCCTCTTCTTCACCATGAAATACGCTATCAGAAGATGCTTTTAAAATCCAATGACTTCTTTATCTCTCCTCTTCTTCGCCATGAAATACGCTATCAGAAGATGCTTTTTAAATCCAATGACTTCTTTATCTCTCCTCTTCTTCGCCATGAAATACGCTATCAGAAGATGCTTTTTAAATCCAATGACTTCTCTATCTCTCCTCTTCTTCACCATGAAATACGCTATCAGAAGATGCTTTTAAAATCCAATGACTTCTTTATCTCTCCTCTTCTTCGCCATGAAATACGCTATCAGAAGATGCTTTTTAAATCCAATGACTTCTTTATCTCTCCTCTTCTTCGCCATGAAATACGCTATCAGAAGATGCTTTTTCAATCCAATGACTTCTCTATCTCTCCTCTTCTTCGCCATGAAATACGCTATCAGAAGATCCTTTTCAGTTCAATCCAATGACTTTTCTATCTCTCCCCTTCTTCACCATGAAATACGCTATCAGAAGATCCTTTTTCAATTTAATGACTTCTCTATCTCTCCTCTTCTTCACCATGAAATACGCTATCAGAAGATCCTTTTTCAATTTAATGACTTCTCTATCTCTCCTCTTCTTCACCATGAAATACGCTATCAGAAGATCCTTTTTCAATCCAATGACTTCTCTATCTCTCCTCTTCTTCGCCATGAAATACGCTATCAGAAGATCCTTTTCAGTTCAATTCAATGACTTTTCTATCTCTCCTCTTCTTCACCAAGAAATACGCTATCAGAAGATCCTTTTTCAATTTAATGACTTCTTTATCTCTCCTCTTCTTCACCATGAAATACGCTATCAGAAGATCCTTTTTCAATCCAATGACTTCTCTATCTCTTCTCTTTGTTTCTTTACCAAGAATATACTTTTCATGAGTTGTAATGAGCGGTCTTCTTGTCTCAGTTTAGGGGGCTTTCCTTTGTTAGTGGAAGGGGGTCGGCAATATTGAGAGGGGGGGGTGATGTTATTTTCGGAAGCTATATTGGGGGAGGGGGGCTGTTAATAATTGCATGCAGCTTTAGTAATAAACTGGGAAATATAGGGGGGGGGGGGGGGGGGGTTATGATCTTTTTTACCAACCAGGAAGGGGAGTTTGCGTAATATTTGGAAAAGACAACAGATGATTTTGCCGACTCCCACATACACTAATAAATAAAAGTCCCCTTAAAAAAACGTTATCAGAAGAGGCTTTTCCAAGTCAATTAATGAGTTATCCTCTTGTAGTTACCAAAGAAATACGCTATCAGAAGAGGCTTTTCCAAGTCAATTAATGAGTTATCCTCTTGTAGTTACCAAAGAAATACGCTATCAGAAGAGGCTTTTCCAAGTCAATTAATGAGTTATCCTCTTGTAGTTACCAAAGAAATACGCTATCAGAAGAGGCTTTTCCAAGTCAATTAATGAGTTATCCTCTTGTAGTTACCAAAGAAATACGCTATCAGCAGAGGCTTTTCCAAGTCAATTAATGAGTTATCCTCTTGTAGTTACCAAAGAAATACGCTATCAGAAGAGGCTTTTCCAAGTCAATTAATGAGTTATCCTCTTGTAGTTACCAAAGAACTACGCTATAAGAAGATTTTTCAGTTCAAAGAGTGCTCCAACTCGTCCGACTGCTCTGCTCCCGAGTCGGGTTCGTAACTAAGTTCAGAACCGAAGTCATCGTCTCCATAATAAAAACCATCTTGTTGTTCGTGATTAATAAGTAGAGCGTTCATTGCGTCTTGTGCTTGGAAAACAGGTATACCTTCATCAACGTCCAGGACACGTCTTCTTGGCGTCTTTCTTGGAAGGGGAAGCTTCTCTTGGAGGTGCTGAAGGGGGAAAGAATATGACTGTCTTGAACAGGAATTTCAAGGTGATGATGATGATGATGATGATGATGATGAGCATTATGATGATGATGATGGTGGTGAGGATGATGACGATGGTGGTGGTGGTGGTGGTGGTGGTGGTGATGGCAATGACGATAATTATGGAGATTATGCCAAATGATAATCATGACGATTTTGGTGATGAACGTGGTGGCGATGATGATGATAATGATAATCATGATGATGATGATGATGGTAGTTGTGATGACGATGATGATAATGATGGCGATTATAATAATAATACATCATGACGATGATGGTGATGAACGTGGTGGCGATGATGATGATAATCATGATGATGATGATAATTATCATGACGATGATGGTGATGATGATAATAGTTATGCACGTGGTGGCGATGATGATGTTGATGATAATAGTTTTGGTGAAATGGATAACAATGATTATGACGACACGTATACGATATATACACAACAATGATGATGATGATGATGATAACGACGACGATGATGATAATAATATAACCATAATAATATTTTACCTGCACAATTCTCTTCTCATAGTCTTTCTTGTTTTCTTTTGAACGTTTTGCCGGTACTTCTTGGTCGTTTCTTGTCAGTACAGTCTTAATATCATCTATACTGAATATTCCAACAGGATCAATCAGATTGGAGTTGATAAGCTCGACAAGATATTCAATGAAATGAAGCCTGGAAACAAGATAATATATAGTGTATTAGTACCATGACCATTATCAGCCATCGCCGTAATTGTAATCGTAATAATTGTTATCATCAGATCATCATTATCTACATCATTATAATCATCATCATCAACATCATCATCATCATCATCATCAACATAACCATCATCAACATCATCATCATCATCATCATCATCAGCATCACCACCACCATTATAATAATCATTATCGTCATTAGTATCATCATCATCACCTCCATTATCATAATCATCATCGTTATTATCATCATCACCACTATCAACATCATTATCACCACCACCACCATCATGACCATCATTATCATCATCATCCACATCATCATTATCATCAACATCATAATCATCATCATCATCATCATCATCAATATCATCATTATCATCATTATCATCACCACCATCATCATCATCATCATCATCATTACCACAACTTCTTCTCGGTTGCTGGAAGGCGAGTACTTGTTTGTGATAAATAACACTTACCTACAAAGACCGGCATATCCAGGAGGTGTCTCTCTTCCACATTCAACATCTTCTAGTCCAGCTGCTGCATCTCTCTGCTCCATGACTTTACAGCGACCTGTATCAGCAGCAGCAGCGCCTTGGGCTTCGTCATCTGTTCCTGATAGTCACGAAATAGGAACAGGTAAGCTCTATGTATATATTATCATAATTCATTTACTAAGATAGAAAACTTATTTGTTCCTATTAGTAATAACGTCGATGATAATAATGATCATAATTAATCCTCATTATTATTATTATCATCATCACCGCCACCACCACAATTATTATCCTCATATAATCATAACTAAATCACCAGCACAACGACAACCACCACAATCATCAGTTATTCTCATCATTATTCTCATCATCATCATCGCCATTAAATTATCTTTATGATCATCATGGCCACCACCACCATGCATCATCATGAAAATCACCACCACAACCAAAATCATCATTAGCGTTATTCTAGTAATCTGTATGATCCTGACAAACCTCGCACTTTCAAATCTATATGTATCAAATGTAATTCAGTCCGCAGTCTAGCCTTACCTGTGTCATGTTGCCAATAATTTTACTTGTCTGTAAATAGTTTTCTTGTACTTTTATACTCTGCGTCCACAGTAACTGGCTAACGCTGTTGTATGTTATTATTTATTTTCTTTGTGATGTAATTTTGTTTTATGTTATTGTATATTATTAAGGCGAAGCTAATAAAATAAAAATAAAAATAATCTAGAATTGATTGACTACCTGTCGGCTGTCTTTGTGGCGGTTCAGTGTTGTACTGTATATTGTTATCATCAAGAAGCTTCTTTAGCTGTTTTGGATCTCGGTCACGTAGATAAAATAGACAGTCTCTGGGATGATGGGCATGTAGACCACGCCTAGCACAGTCAGCAGATACTGGGCAATGCTGAAAGTAGTAGTAATAATATATAAGAAGAAGTAAATCAGTGGCTTATGTTTTCATTTATATTTTTAATTTTTTTAAATATCAATTTCATTATTTCACTCATCTTTTTTACTCACTCATTCTTTCATTTATTACTTCCATTTATTTATTCGTTCTTTCATTCTCCTTTCATTCACTTTCATTCATTTTTTCATTCATCTATTCATCCGTGAACTCGTTTTAAATTCATCATTCCACTCATCTTTTTTATTCATTCATTCATTCATTTTTTTGTTTATTCATTTGTCCATTCTTTATTACTTCCAATTATTCATTTATTGTTTAACTCATTCTTTTATTCATTCATTCATTTATCCATTCATTCATTCATTCATTCACTCATCTATTATCTGTACATCTGCGTATTCCATTCCATTCTTCCCGTCTCTTATCTATGTTGATACCTGATTATGCCTGAACGGTTGATAGCATCCACTGCAAAACTCATGACTACACTGAACGCATTTGAAGTGCATGCAACCACCTTTTGCCAAGTCGTAACGGAACTTGCAATTGGGACACTCTGAAATCATATCATCATCATCATCATCTCAATTATTATCGTCATAATAATCACCAATCAACATCATCATAATCATCATCATCATCATCATCATTATCATAATAATAATCATCATACTCATAATCATTATCAACGTCATAATCACCATCAACACCATTATCAACATCATCATAATCATCATTACCATCATTATTATCATAATAATAATCAACATAATCACCATCATCATAATCATTATCAACGTCATAATCACCATCATCAATATCATCATAATAATCATTATCATCCTAAATATCACCATCATCATAATCATCATCATTATCATAATCATTAACAGCATCAAAATCATTATTATCATAATAATCACCATCATTATCATCATTATCACAATCAATATCGTCGTCATAATCACCATCATCATCAATATCTTCATAATAATCATCATCCTAAATATCCCAATCATCATAATCATCATCATTATCACAATCATTCTCATCGTCATAATAATGATTATCAACATAATCATCCTTATCATTATCACAATCATTATCATTATCATCACTATCATTATCATCGTCATAATAATCATTATCAACATCATCATTTATGACAATATCCACATTATGATTTCTTTCATCATATATGTTTCTTACCGATTCCATTCTGTTTCAAATGTGCTGCAAGACCATTAGCCTGTGCTTCAGGATCGTTGCCTTCTTTCCATGCAGCAAAATCTTCACATGATATTCCCTCGTGTTGGTCCTCCCACTGAAACGTCAAAACATTACTGTTTATTCTTTCACACACATAACCATTTGTTACAAAATTGATTAAGATTTTGAATTATAAAATACAAAGATAATATCACATTACAAATATTAGAAACATGAAAAAAAAAGAGATTGTATGTGTGGTTGTTGAAAGAGTTTAAAAACTTTCGTCTCATAACCACAAAATTAAACTGATTATTCCCGTCGTCATCAGCATCAGCATCACTATCGCCATCTTTATCATTTTGTTAACGTCTCAATAAGATTTTGAATTATAAAATACAAAAATAACATCATATTACAAATATTAGAAACATGAAAAAAAAAAAGAGATTGTATGTGTGGTTGTTGAAAGAGTTTAAAAACTTTCGTCTCATAACCACAAAATTAAACTGATTATTCCCGTCGTCATCAGCATCAGCATCACTATCGCCATCTTTATCATTTTGTTAACGTCTCAATAAGATTTTGAATTATAAAATACAAAAATAACATCATATTACAAATATTAGAAACATGAAAAAAAAAAAAGAGATTGTATGTGTGGTTGTTGAAAGAGTTTAAAAACTTTCGTCTCATAACCACAAAATTAAACTGATTATTCCCGTCGTCATCAGCATCAGCATCACTATCGCCATCTTTATCATTTTGTTAACATCATTAATATCAGCCTGATCAACCATCGTGACCATCGTCATCATATCCTTCACAACATTACTGTTGTTATGACAACACTATCATCAACACCACTTTCACCAATATTGTCATCACAATCATTAAAAATTAAGAAAGTTTTTATTACGGATATCATATTAATATTAATGATATATTATAATGACGTTTACTGTACCTGTTTCTTACACTTAAAGCATGTGTATTTCCTACAATTTGGACAAGCCATCTTTAGAACCTCAGGCTGCTCGTTAATGAACCCTGATGAACACTAAAACAAAACGAAAAAAGCTTGGATGAATTTGTTTCTATCTTTCAATGCACGATGACCAACAACAGTCAAACATGATGTGTTGTGATGTGATGCGATGCGATGATGATCATAGTCAATCAGAGATACTGGTAGAGATGATGATGGTGATGACAATGGTGGTGATTGTGATGATGGTAATGATGATGATGACGACAATGGTGATGATTGTGATCATGGTAATGATGTTGATGACGACAATGGTGATGACGACAACGGTGATGATGTTGATGACGACAATAGTGATGACGACAATGGTGATGATGTTGATGACGACAATGGTGATGACGACAATGGTGATGACGACAATGGTGATGATTGTGATCATGGTAATGATGTTGATGTCGACAATGGTGATGATGGTAATAATGATGACATTGATAATGATTACCATAATTACAATAATGACAATAATGATGATATCAATTATGATATAATGGTATAAATCTGCTTGTTAGTTGTATTCCATTAACCACTTACATGGGAGCACCATCTAAAGTTAGGTTCTTTTATAAGTGTTCTGTCTCGTAATTTTCGCTGGAACAAGTCATGTGTTTCGATATCCACACAGCGACGAACCTGGAAGGAAAATACATCATGTTGTATATTCTGTTACAGTTAAATACTTTTCTTAACAATAACTTTATTAAGGGGCGATCCATTTGATATTTGAGGGGGAGTTTGGACGATTTGGTCCGTGCAAGAAATTTCTTTTAGCCCGCTGGCAAGCGCTCAAATTTTTTTTGGTAAAATTACAAAGATTTTAGTTGAAACTTTGCCTTGCACGAAATTTTTTTTCAAAATCTCCCACCCCCTCAAAAATCAAATGGGTCGCCCCTAAGTAAGCAACTCTGTACTAGCTAGCTTGTAATAATGTGAAGCAGATGGAAGAAAAGACAAAAACTTTATTATTTAAACAAACAAAAAATAATCAAAAAAGATGTTGGTATAAAACTGCACAATGCAAATACTCAAGTTTCATGTTATCTAGCACCAAGTGCTGTACTATTTGACAAAATGTACATTTGCACAGGAATATCCTCAATTCAGGTTCAATTTAATGTGTTTTCTATTGTTAAGCAATACGATTCGTTCATGCTTTGCTTGGAATTCGTGTATACTTCTATGACAAATCGTGACTGTGTGAAATCCATGTGCAAATGCGCCTTTTGTCAAATAGTACAGCGGTGTAGGATGACATGAAACTCTCCCTCCCCCTCCTCCCTAGAGCTCACCTCTCCCTCCCCCTCCGCTCTCCCTCCGCTCTCCCTCCCCTCCCCTCTCCCTAGAGCTCCTCTCTCCCTAGATCCAGCTACGCAGGCTTAGGCTTACCAAGATATCAACATGATTGAAGTACTCAGCAGCTACTGTAGCGTCTTCTAGGTTCTTAGGTTCATCGCATTGAGGACAGACTAGTTTCATGATGTTTTGGTCATGTATCACTTGGTGGAAATATTGGCTGACACATGGCTGACAGAACCGACACTGGCAGTACAGCATGGTAACCATCTACGAAAACAATGTTTATATGTTAGCTCCGCAAAAATTTAATATGGGAGTTGATACGTTTGTGGGGAGTAAATGCTGTGTGACGACACTAAGAATGTCTGCGTAGGGGGCTAAAGGCCCGCGCAAACGGTTTCAACGTTTGCTTCAACATCCGTTCGATTTTGTTGAATGGCAATGTTTAAACGCTTTTAAACTCTTTCAACATTGTTGGAACGTGTTGAATCGATGTGGAATTGATGTTGAAAGAGTTTAAAAGCGTTTAAACATTGCCATTCAACAAAATCGAATGGATGTTGAAGCAAATGTTGAAACCGTTTGCCAGGGCCTTAAGCATTGAGTGAATGGAATGTGTATGGAGGATAACTATGTTCGTTGTCCAACCTCATGGTCTCACCCTGAACAGGGATAACAGAAACTGAGAACAGACGTCTCAGTGTACATGAGAACTGCCATGCAGTTTACAATCATGAGTGTGGTTAGTGAATGCCCCCAAGACCAGATTGTTGTGCCGGTAAATCCCTTACTCTTCGCGAACAACACAACAGGATCTTTTAGGGACACTTTATATAGGATTAGAGTGAAAGCAGACTGGACCTCCGGCTTTATGTCCTTATCCTATTAGATGTTTTGATGTGTAATATCAATGAATATTTTACGAGTGATACGCTGTATTTTGACGAGACTCATTGCAGGCTCGTAACATGTTATATTTTGAACCTATTGATCCCGGATCATTTCGGAATTTTTGATCCCTGAGCCCAATTTTTCCCAAACTTTTGATCCTTGATCCCCGTTTTGATCCCTGAATCGGCAATATTTTCTCATGATCCTGATCCCAGTGTCTGTGATCCCGATCCCAAAGCAAAAGTTCTGATCTCTGATCCCAAAATAACGCTGATCCCTGATTCCATATACCATGTTATGAGCCTGTCATTGACATCCAATAGGACTTACTCTGCTTTCTGGGTATGTGTCAAAGCATATATTACATTCACGTTGAAGGAACTGTAAGGATCTTTCCATGTCCCCATTGACTTTGGCTGCCTCAATAGAGTCTAATACAGGAAAGCTCATGTCAATTAGTTTAATGGCCGTTGTTGCACGTCCCCAGGAGATGAAGTTCTTCTCAGCAAACATGACACGGATACGACGCTGATTGAAAGAGAAAAGAATATTTGGCATTAAATCAAAGAGGTGTTTGTAGGTCGTGTGAATATTAAACATGGTGCTACTTCGACCTATTTTTGAACATTTTTTAATGTCGAGCTTTCGACCACACTGGGTCGTCTTCAGGATTAACAGATATTTGACATTGTTATTAAGATTATTATGATCATTACTATTAAAGTGCAACTACTGAAACCGGAGCCACCAAAACATGATTATCCAATCACGATCGAGAATATGAACAATAGAACCTCATTTGCTTAAAATGCTAATAATTTTCATTATTTGTGAACGGAATAGATCAAGATTGAATAAGAAACATCTTAGCTTGTGAGAACCCTCTACAAGTTTTTTGTTTGATCTCAAAAACTATTTATTTTGACATTTGTTTGGGTGTCTCTGGTTTCAGTAGTCGCACTGTAACATTGGTATTATTATTGATAATCACCACCACAAATATTATTATCATTATCATCAACACCATCATCATCACTGCCACCACCACCAATATCATCATACTATCATCATTACCATTATGCACCATCATCATCACCACCATCATCATCATCAGCATCATCGTCACCATCATCATGGTAAAATCGTCATCATCACCACATCCACCATCATCATCGTCATACCATCATCACTATCATTATCATCATCATCACCATCATCATCACTATCATCATCACAATCATCATCATCATCACCATCTCCGTCATCATTATCATCATCATCATCACTATCATCATCACAATCATCATCATCATCACCATCATCATCATCAGCATCATCGTCACCATCATCATGGTAAAATCGTCATCATCACCACATCCACCATCATCATCGTCATACCATCATCACTATCATCATCATCATCATCACCATCATCATCACTATCATCATCACAATCATCATCATCATCACCATCTCCGTCATCATTATCATTATCATAATCATCATCATCATATCATCAATACCATCATGACTTACGTCCATATCAATGTCCTTGCTAGATACAATAGCTTCAAAGTTCTCATCATCCTGTGTAGTACTCATCTGTCTGGCTGCTAATGGTCGTTCTCTGTTATCCACATTGTCTTCTATACAACTGTTTTTGATTCTCTGAAGCATTGGTTCAAATGTCATTCTTTTTAACTCCTCGATAGATTGTTCAACATCACCATCGTTCATATCTAGTGCTTTGATGACGTCTGTTCTAACATAAACGCCCGATTGTATGACTTCGGCCAGCTAAAATAAGGTAAAAAAGTTAGACATATAATTCAAATGTACATTGAAAGTTATTTGGGATATTGCGGACATGAGCAAAAAATAATACTTAATAGAGATGCCTTCAATCAGCATTTTTGTAAATAGCTCCCAGTACCTTTTCTTTGCGATCTTTCACACATTTCTGACTGGCATCTTTGACAACGCCAGTGTGTTCTGTCAATGCTTCTCGTGCTTCTTCAGGGCTGATGTTGCCATAGTTCTCTTCTTTAGATATGTTTGTAAATTCAATCATGACTTGATGTATACGGTCAAACCATTCAGTCTGCAGCCAAACGACTGGACCTTTAGTCTCATCCTGATGAAGGTACGCTATGTTAACTTCTTCTGGAGTAAAACCCAGAGTTTCTGCTTCCTGTGATGCAATAGAATCTAATTTAATAACTATAATTGTTCTTGAATGGCTAGCATTGTATACATGTGAAAACCCCATTTTGTTAAACATGATCAACACGAGACTAGCCAGTCAAGAACAATAGCTATTAAAATATATAGGTAATATTATAATGAAATTTGTAACACCATAAAAACCCTTATTTTTACACAGGTAGCCCAAGCTCACTGTTAGTGTTGATTTACTAAAGGAAATATGGGTACTTTTGAACCTTTGATTTTTTGCCTCGTATGTAAGGCAGGGAGAAAGTAATTTATTCTGAACGAAATAGCTGAAATTAACTCAGAGGATTATAGAGATCAACAAGAAGACACTGTTTTGTTGAATTTTATTAAATTTTAAGGCAAAAAATCGAAGGTTCAAAAGTACCTATATTTCCTTTAGTAAATCAACACTAACAGTGAGCTTGGGCTACCTGTGAGTTTTACTGACATTTGAAGTTTTAGCCCTTCGGCGGAGTAAAAAAGGACGATATTTCGATTCGGTCTCTATTCCGACATACTCACCTTTAAATACTTTACGAACTGTTGTCCTGCTTCCTTCATCTCATCAATCTCAAGTTCTTGACTTCCATAGCCACTAGATGATCTATAGTTTGAAGGAGAGTCTTGTAGGTAACTAGGCAGATTTTCCACAGGACGTTGTTGTACAACTGGTATTGAATGTATATTCTCTGAAGTTTCTCTCGTTTGTTGTAGTAACTTGCTTGGAGGGAATTGCAGTTGTAGTTGTTGGAGAGTTAGATTTGTAGTTGATGGAATGGGTTGATTGGGTTTTGTTTGGATAGTAGACAGCGCATCCTCTTGAAGCTTAAATACAAATATACATATATGCTAAACAATATTAAGATATTTTGAATTTAGTATGTACAAATTTAAAAAAAGAAGTTTGATCTTGGATATCTGAATGTCACATCTGAGGCAAAGTAACAAGCTGCAAATTTGTATACACCCTTTCTGAGAAAGTTTGCCAGCCGTGAAAAGCACACAAGCTAGTGGCGCAAAGGATCATGGATTAGTTCAGAAACTAAATGTGCATTCAGAACGCCTTTCTTGTTGTTTGATGAGTCAAAATGGACATTTCTCAATAACATATTGACAAGTGTAGCAATGTGGCCATGAAATCCCTGCGTTCTAATAAAGTTTACATAGGTTACCCATAATCCCTGCACTACTGGCTTGTAGGCTTTTCACTTCAGAGGTGACAAAGTTTATTGGAAAGGTATGTATACTACAGTGGCCGATCCATGGGGAGGTCCAACCGTTCCATGGAACCCCCCTTTGTAATGACAATACACACTGTCTGGAATCTCTTCTCCCAGCTCTTGTGCTACATGTGGCTATTCTCCCCTAGTCTTCTATATGTGGAACCTCCCTTTCTAAAATCCTGGATCTGCCACCTCCAAATAAAGTCCAAAAATAAAGTCCAAAATACCAGTTTTTTAACCAGCAAATAAGGAAATAATTTAGATTATAAAATAATTTAGCTAGTACGCGCGCTCTGATTGGTCAAAAACCGTGTTGGATGAGGCTATCTAAACATGCAGGCTCGTATTGAGAATTGCTATTCTTATCAGTAATTAAAATGCCGATTTAGCCTCAAACAATATTTTATAAAAGCAATAGAAGATGATTTTCCGTGTTATATAGACAGATCTAAACACTTGTGATGTTGGGAGAACACTCGAGAGCTGGAAAAGCACTCACCTAACGGCTCATGCTTTTCCTACGCTCTCTCGTGTTCTCCCAACATCACGTGTGTTTAGATCAGGCTATATAACAAGGAAAATAGTCTTAAATTTCTTAATTCACATTAAGGCAATGAACTTTTTTTTAGAAACATTTATAAATTAATCACATGCTCTGATATTTTGATAAAACTGTTTTTAGTAAATGATAATTAAAAGGATAACGATATTAATGGTGATGATGATGACCCAAACAATACCTGAATATACGATGGCGGAAGTACTGCTGAACCACCGGTTGATCTTGGTGAGACGGAACTGTATGGAGTTGATCTTGGTGAGACGGGATCATATGCAGTTGTTCTTGGTAAGATAGGATCAAATGGAGTTGATTTCTGTGGGATGGGACTGTATGGAGTTGTTCTTGGTGAGACAGGAACAAATGGAGTTGATCTTGGTGGGGTGGGATCATATGATGTTGATCCTGGTGAAATAGGATCATATGACTGTAAAGCCGCTGGTGCAGATGATGGATCATACACCTCGGCAGGATTATCAGTGGTTTTGGAGCACACTTCGCATACTTTACTTCCCATGTCATTATGAAAGGTACAATGAACACATTCCCACTTTTTAATCATCTGTACTGGTCTTCCTGGCAAATTACTGGCAGAAGATGACTGTCCAGGAATCTTTGAAATGCTTTGCCAATATGTTAGGTTCTCAAAAGCTTGACCTGGTAATGGATCAGAGTGAGTACGCAATGTCTGGGCTTGTAAAGTATTGTTATCTTTATTGCCACTTGGTGGTAACAACAGAGATGCCCCACAAGCAACACAGTAGGTCACATTTTGTTCATTCAAACAGAAACATTCAGGGCAAGATGAGACTGTTTGCTCACTGCGTCTTGGAGGTTGCTCACTGCGTCTTGGAGGAGGAAGAGGTGGAGGAAGAATGTCTTCTTTTGGCCCTGAAATTGATGACAATTTTGCTCTATTTTCGATAATACAATCCTAGACCCTGTTGTTCAAAACCCAGTTAGTGCTAATCCTGGTTTAGCTCTTAGTCTATATTTTAGTCCTGGGTTAGTGCTAATCCTGGTTTAGCTCTTAGTCTATATTTTAGTCCTGGGTTAGTGCTTATCCTGGTTTCTCTTATTGGTTGATCTGTGTGTTTAGCACACATCAACAAAATTTGCATAAGTACAGATTTAAATGGGAAAGTACAGATTTAAATGGGAACCTGTTTAAGGTACTTAAGATTAGCACTAACCAATAATAAAGGTTTGCAAATTTTGTTGATGTGTGCTTAACACACAGATCAACCAATTAGAGAAGCTCACTTCAGAAATAATATATTCTGATTGGTTGATTTGTGTGTATAGCACACATCAACACAATTTGCATAAGTACAGATTTAAATGGGAAAGTACAGATTTAAATGGGAACCTGTTCTTATGAAATATAGTACTTAATAAAATATTTGCGATATTACTCACACTCTGATTAGCTGGCTACCATTGTTTATATCAGAGGGCAGTTACGCGGTAAAAAAATGTTTCATATAAAATGTGTGCTTGTGTCTATATACTGTGATATAAACACTTGGAGCTGTAAAGCAGTTGAGAAATCAAAAAAACATTTGTCTCTGACTCATGTCTCTTTACAACTTCTCTCTTGCTCTAAATAAAGTTCCCAGCATGTTTATATCACAGTATATACACCCTATGCAAAAAAGGTTGTCATCGCCATAAGCGACAGGCGATAGGTCATTCCAAGACCCAAGTGCACTATGGGTATAATCCTAAGTTGTGAAATTTTCAATCATGTCAGCTCCACTAAACAACGATCTCCGCTGGAGAGTTATATGGCTTGTCGAAGGACTGAAAATGTGCCCAGAAGACACTGCTTTTATGTGGATACTTTAGATTATACCCATAGTGCACTTGGGTGTATCGCCTATCGCTTTTGGCGATGACAACCTTTTTTGAAATAGGTGTATACACCCTATGCAAAAAGGCAATTTCTTAATTAATCAGTAATAGAAGACACCATTGCTTTTATTAGAAAGAGCACAACGAAATAAGTGATATTCCAAAATTTCAATGTAGTTACATAAACTGATCAAAAGTTACAGCTTTTTGAATTTTACAAATTTGTACTTGGACTTTTAGAGCCTCACTTTCGCATTTGCGCAAATGCTGATAACTCTGGAGTGATTCAATATATGACAACAGAACTCTGCAAAATTACTAGTTTAGACATGCTCTTTCTTTTAAGAGAAAAATATTATTGAAATATTTTATTGTTCATGGTGTTTCGTGTTGCTCATTCCCAGTCCCTTGCTCTTTTTGCATAGGGCGTATAGACATGTATGCTGTTTTATATTCCTTAAACAACTATTGTTAAACATGTTATATATTAATATGTACCTTTACTGTCTCCTTTAATGTGGTCTAAAGTTTCATATAAATGTTCAGAAACCAATTTTAATGATTCATAAGACTCATCAGGTGTATTAAATGTACTTGGTCCATCAAAGGGTGGTGGTCGTTTAATCTCACGCCCTCCTTGAGTACCTGTCTGTAGAATAGCTATCAAACACAATAGAAATCATAGTTACTCACTGCAAAATTGACTAAATTGTTACTCATTGCAAAATGGATGGGGTTGCATCAATGCACTCAGTTATTCAAGTAACCACTAACTCAGTTGTTTTTGCAGTTAGTAACAGTGGATACTTCAAGTTATTCAGTTATGTGAGTAACAATTAGTCAGTTATTTTAACAATAAGTAACAGTCAGTTGGTTTTACAGCTGCTGCATTGATTTACTTGGTCATTAGAGTAACCATGTACTACTCAGTTGGTTTTACAGCTGCTGCATTGATTTACTTGGTCATTAGAGTAACCATGTACTACTCAGTTGGTTTTACAGCTGCTGCATTGATTTACTTGGTCATTAGAGTAACCATGTACTGCTCAGTTGGTTTTACAGCTGCTGCATTGATTTACTTGGTTATCAGAGTAACCATGTACTACTACTCAGTTGTTTTTGAGGTAACTGTTTTAGTGAGTAACTGTGGATGCATTGATTTACTCAGTTATCAGAGTAACCACTACTCAGTTGTTTTTGAGGTAACTGTTTTCTGTGGATGCATTGATTTAATAGGTTATTAGAGTAACCACTTCTCAGTCGTTTTTTACAGTGAGTATCATTGGATGCATCCATTTACTCAGTTTTTTGGGTTACTACTACTCAGTTGTTATTGCAGTGAGTAACTATGGATGCATTGATTTACTCAGTTATTTGAGTAACCACTACTCAGTCATTTTTGCAATGAGTAACTGTGGATGCATCCATTTACTCAGTTATTAGAGTAACCACTACACTATGTTGTTTTTAAATTGAGTAATGTGGATGCATTGATTTACTCAGTTATTTGAGTAACCACTACACTATGAACAGGTTCCCATTTAAATCTGTACTTCCCCATTTAAATATGTACTTATGCAGATTGTGTTGATGTGTGCTAAACACACAGATCAACCAATCAGAGTATATTATTTCTGAAGTGATTATCTCTGATTGGTTGATCTGTGTGTTTAGCACACATCAACACAATTTGCATAAGTACAGATTTAAATGGGAACTTGTTTATGTTGTTTTTGCAGTGAGTAACTGTGGATGCATTGATTTACTCAGTTGTTTGAGTAACCACTACACTATGTTGTTTTTGCAGTGAGTAACTGTGGATGCATTGATTTACTCAGTTGTTTGAGTAACCACTACACTATGTTGTTTTTGCAGTGAGTAACTGTGGATGCATTGATTTACTCAGTTGTTTGAGTAACCACTACACTATGTTGTTTTTGCAGTGAGTAACTGTGGATGCATTGATTTACTCAGTTGTTTGAGTAACCACTACACTATGTTGTTTTTGCAATGAGTAACTGTGGATGCATTGATTTACTCAGTTGTTTGAGTAACCACTACACTATGTTGTTTTTAAAGTGAGTAACTGTGGATGCATTGATTTACTCAGTTACTTGAGTAACCACTTTTTTTTACAGTAAGTAATAGTGGATGCATTAATTTATTAGGTTATTGGAGTAACCACTACTACTACTGTTTTTTTACAGTGAGTATTTAGTTTCCCTTCCTTCCCCTGACATACTTTGTGGTAATGGTCTTCTTGCATAAGATGGAGGTGGTGGAAGCTCAGCATGAACACTTGGATGAGATAAACCAACACCAGGGCTTTGCACATCCATTGCTTGACGTGAAGGAGACACAGGGGTAGTTCTTTGATTCCCACCAGTCGTTCCAGCACTAGGAATTCTCTTGCGAGGCTTGGGGATTGGCTTTTTAGCCATTCTAACAAATGTGACATATTCTATATTTTTAATGCCTGTGTATATTGAATTGTAAGCTAAAATTGTCCACATCCCACATATAAGAAATTTGTGCTTACAAGTTTGATTGATTGATTGATGGAGTGATTGATTGATTGAGTGAGTGACTGGTTGATTGATTGACTGGTTGTTAGTTGCTTGCTTGGTGAATGGGTTGGTCAATTGGTTGGTCAGTTGGTTGATTGATTGATTGATGAATGACTGAATGTTCAATTTATCATATGATATTTGATCAATTTATCATATGACCAGTATTTTGCCCGGCGCATGCTCTTAAGAAAACCTTTGGAAAAGTCATGTGATGGGGTCCGTATGGCTTTTTTCACCTGGTCCGATCAAACACGTACGCACCCGCTACTTGAAACATCACAAAAATGGCCTTTAAATTAAAAAGTGGGTCATATGATAAAATTTATTGACTGAGTGTGCTCGGTCCGTATGTAATGACCGCGAGCCAAATATTTTCCCGTATGGCCCTCCCATTCAGTCAATAAGTACTTATTACTGCCTCACTGAGAGACTAAATATTTGTCTCAAAAGTATGAGACAGCATGCCAACCTTTCTGATCAAATGAAAGTCATTTCTCAGAATATTTTGTGTTTCTTTTTATCTCCCACTTGATTTGTTAAATTAATACAATCATTCAAAAATCATATACTTAAAAGAAAATTTTTATCACAAAATGGCAGAAGCTAAATCTTACTTTGGAGGAAGTTGCTGTCTTGGCTGGACAACTGATTTTATAGGAGGTTTAACAACTTCATTATAGTTTTCAAACAAAGCACTTGAAGGGGAAGGAGAACTCTTCCTTCTTCCATCATCACCATGATTACTACAAATTTCAGACACTTTATGGTTTATTCTTCTCTTGTTATTGTGAAATCGCTTGACACAATTTTCACAGAAAACTTCATCGCATTCTTCACATGAAAATTTGATTGTATTTTCACCACAAACAAAGCAAATTTTCTCGTCTGATACCGGAGGGAGAT
Organism: Metridium senile; assembly: GCA_949775045.1. Lineage (NCBI taxonomy): Eukaryota > Metazoa > Cnidaria > Anthozoa > Actiniaria > Metridiidae > Metridium > Metridium senile. The sequence goes on from OX459100.1 coordinate 6,274,944, forward strand.
CAGAGATGGCTACTTCTTGTGGTAATTCGGCAGTACGTGTTTTTGTGGCAGTTGATAGTCCATCTTCAGCATCTTCATATTCAGATTCGCTTTCTTCGCTAGTAGTTGCATCTGAAGCCTGAGAAAAATTATGGAAAGAGAAAGAGGGTAAGAGAAAGGAACTGAAAAGGATGAAAGTAAGACATTATGTAATACCTGCAAATATTATAATGAATGAAGAAAAACATAAGGAGGAAAGATAGATGAAAAGACAAAAATAGAAGAAGGGAATAGGGGGAGGAAGGGGTCAAAGGGAGGAAGGGGCCAAAGGGAGGAAGGGGCCAAAGGGAGGAAAGGGACAAAGTAAGGAAGGAAGGGAGGGGCCAAAGGAAGGAAGGAAGGGGCCAAATGGAGGAAGGGGCCAAATGGAGGAAGGAGCCAAATGGAGGAAGGGGCCAAAGGGAGGAAGCAAGGGGCCAAATGGTAGAAGGGACCAAAGGGAGGAAGGAAGAGGCCAAAGGAAGGAATGGGCCAAAGGGAGGAAGGAAAGGGGCCAAAGGAAGGAATGGGCCAAAGGGAGGTTGAAAAGGCCACAGGGAAGAAGGAATGGGCCAAAGGGAAGAAGGAATGGGCCAAAGGGAAGAAAGAATGGGCCAAAGGGAAAAGTAATGACAAGAAAGACTGCAAATAATCTCCAAGCAGAGTCTCTTCTTACCTGCTCCACATCATAGAGAAAGATAGGTGTAAAGGAGATTCTACTTTCAGGGTGGAATAAAAGAACCCTTCAAAACAAACCTTAGTGTTCCCAGGATGTGGAGAACTTTGAAGAGGCATTATTTCCAAGTAAGGATGTCGTTCATGAACCAACTCATCCATTTCATATTTTGCTAGCAATAAATCTGCAGCGAGGACTTTAACTTTATCACTATCGGGAGACTTCACGTCATCAGGGAAGGAGAGCCCATCAGGGACTGTCTTAGTGTAGCCCATTTTTTTCAATACATCATAGCTACCGTGGACATTGTCAAGATACGCCCTCACAAGGCTACTTGTGAACTTTACAGTCCGCCAGAAGGCTGGCCTGTTGGGTTTGATCAGATTTGATGCATATTTTTCAAGGATTCCAAGTGTTTGTGTTAAGCAGTTGATTCTTCTCCTTACCTATTAAAACAAAATTACCAGTATTCGTTATGCTTTTATATATGCATTGTGGTTATAGGAAGGTAAGTATCTGTCTGATGGAGGAGTTTGACATGAAAGGAAGTGTCTTAAATAATATAAATAAAATAATATATGCCACAGCAGATCAACATGCTTAGTGACTCTTCTACTGTTGTCACTCACACTCACTACCTCTACATTAAATATTTTTAACTGCCATTTGTGGTGTTTCAGATCTCATATGTGATTGGTTAATCACAGATATCATATCCCATATCATATCCCAGGTCAACAAAGGCAATTTCCAGTTTAGGATTGGCATTTTCCACTTTTCGCAGACTGTTTTTCATACATCACTCAGGACTCACATGTTGACTTTTTCTGTGGGAGAAAAACCCGGAATACGTTTGTGGCAAGTTAGAGAACAACACATCAAACAAACTCAATTCACATTTATGATCTGTTGCCCAAGGTGGGACTCAAACCCAGAGCAAAGCAGTGAATAGCCGGTGAAAGGCTTTCACCACTCAGCCAACCATGCCACCCTCATGTCTGTCTGTCTGAAGTTGACTGTTGCCTTGAAGAATTATCTGTCTATTAAAGGAAGGTGTATGTCTGTCGGAAGGTAGTGTCTGTATGTCTAAAGTTCACTGTTTGTTAGCTTGGATAATTGTTTGTCAATCAAATTATTGTGTCTGTCTGTCTGTATAAAGTTGGTGTCTATATGTCTAAAGTTGACTGTTTGTTGCCTTGAAGAATTATCTGTCTATCAAATTAAGGTGTCTTTCTGTATATAAAGTTGGTGTCTGTATGTCTTTAGTTGACTGTTTGTTGCCTTGAAGAATTATCTGTCTATCAAATTAAGGTGTCTGTCTGTATAAAGTTGGTGTCCATATGTCAAAAGTTGACTGTTTGTGACTTTGAAGAATTATCTCTCTTTCAAATTAAGGTGTCTGTCTGTCTAAAGGTAGTGTCTTTTGACTGTTTGTCCTCCTAAAGAACTATCTCTTTCTATTAAAGGGAGGTGTCTGTCTGTCTCTGAGATATGTCTGTCTGTCCATGTGTTAATATGCAAACTTACCATATTTTTGTCCAACAATTCCTGTAAATCCAGTTCATCATACCTAAATTGGATCTCCACATCTAAAGCTACCAGGTCAGCGCACATTTGGACTTTGTCAGCATCTGTAGCACCAAAATTAAGATAAAGGACAAGGTATTCACTCTTCAAATCCAAATGGCTTGATTTAGTCATTATAACTCTTTCTGGATCTCTCCGTTTCCTTGCAAAACGCCTCTTGATGATAATCTTCTCCTCTGAGAAACAAATTGAAACACATGGTCACTATGAAAGCATGTATTACTGCCAATGCACTTTACACATGAACACTTAACATAAACTTTCAAAAAACAATATTTGAATCTTTGTTTTCAATGTTGAAAATATATATAATCCAGAAAAGGAAACCTATGTCATATTTAGTTTGCTTGTATGAATATTGGAATATTCATTTTGAATAATCGAATAATCATTGAAAATGTGTTCATGCATGAAGTGCATTGACTGTAACTATTTAGAATATTTCTCTAAGGAAAGTGAAATCTAAACAAAGCATTTCATTTTCAGAGCAATTTTTAGATTGATAGAATCATTTAATTGATAGGGAATTCAACTAAGAACCACTGAGAATTTAAACAACCTTGGATGTTACCACAATTAGTGGTGGGGTTTTGTTAACACACACTACACTCACTAACCTGCATTGGGAGGAAATAAAAGAATGATTAGCAAAGACTGGCTGTTTAACCACTCTCAGTAACTAGCTTATTATTATACACACAACACTCACTAACCTGCATTGGGAGGATATAAAAGAATGATTAACAAACACTGGCTGTTTAACCACTCTCAGTAACTAGCTTATTCTTATACACACAACACTCACTAACCTGCATTGGGAGGATATAAAAGAATGATTAACAAACACTGGCTGTTTAACCATTCTCAGTAACTAGCTTATCCTAATAGACATGACACTCACAAATTTGTATTGGGAGGCGATGTCACATAAACACTCGATGTAACACAGTTAATATTCACCCTCATTGACTGACACACAAAATTGGACATAATGCTGGTTTCTTTAAGAGGTCATGTTTTTTTAAATTTTCCACAAATATCCACTCCCCTTTATAAACATGAGAGCCAACTCGTGTGAGTCCATGGACATAGAGCAGATTTTGTATAACTGTGAAAAGTTCAGTGCTGTGAGCTTTCTATAGTTAAATGAAATCTGCTCCATACTCTTATCAAGTCCAAGCACTTACCTGAAAAGTTTGTTGTAATGTCATGTTGATGTACAACTTTTGTACTAGACACAGGATTTTCCCTTTTACTTTGAGACACAAGCGTCTGTCTGTCCAAGTGTTGTGACAATCTTGGGGTCCCTGTGGCAATGTTCGCTGCTTCGTCATTATATAAAGAAGCTCTTTGTGTACCCTCTTGGTCTCTTGACACAGGAGAATATCTTTGAAGAAATGCCACTGAAGCTGTTGGTGGCAATTCTTGATTTGATTGGTAAGCAAAGGATTTACGTTGAGCCTCGTCACCATGGTAAACACTTTGTGCATTACCTTGTTCTCTTATTTGAGGAACATAAAATGGGGGATATGCCATTGCAGTGGCAGGTGTCGAAGATGATGATGACGTCTGCTGGTTAGATTTAATGCAATCGGTTTCTTCTCTTGACATATTTCAACAATTGTCAACAGTTTTAGCAAAACAACTTTCTTTAAATTCTTCTTTAGATCAGCATTATCAAAGCTTTAAGTAGCAGTCAGAGAGATGGGCATTTGCTTGAATTTATAATGATGTATTCCACAATGGTTTCCTCTGCTTCTGTTTATAGATTGGTTATTGAAGAAAGATTCTTGACAAAACTCCAAGCTTGCTTCCTTAGTTGATGTTTTTCTCATAATTTGGCTAATTAGAGAAAAAAAAGAATGAGGTTAAAATTCAAGTCCAACAATGATAGTTATATTATTTTTTATAAAATATTTAAGATACTATGGTTGCTCTGTTTAGTTTAGCTACCATGTTTATATCAGAGGAAAGAGACACACTCAGTGAAAAAGTTTTAAAATATTTTACAAAAAGCAATATAAAATGTCCGCTATACACCTATTTCAAAAATCGTGGGTGTCGGTATTAATACGTCTCTTGTTATCGATATATCGCTCTGCCAGCTGTTTGTCTGCATTCAAAAGAAATAATGTGAACCATGTCAGCTCCTGACTGGCTTAAGAAATGTCAACAATTTAAGATTTTCCGGGGGTCTTGGCCACTTTCAATACACTTAGTGCAAAGTAGAATTTAATCCCTCAGCATTTTCTAGTTTTTGACTATACATTTTTATAACAATTGTTAAAAAGATAATATATAATCAATATTAATATTTTACTAGTGGCAACTGGCAATTAATAATGACACAATTTTGTATGTTTGTTTCCTTATATCAGTAAAAACTTTAATATCATTGAGGTGGATCAGTCTGTTACAGTGCTGCTAATTCAACCGGGGCCACCTCGAGTTTATTAGCCAATCACGTTTGAGCTTAAGAACAAAAGATATCTACTTTGTCTCCTTATCAGCCAATCAAATTATAGCATAGGCAGCTCAACTACTCCTTTCGAGGATTTTTTTATTTTTCAATAAAGATTCAATGGAAAAAAATGTGCGCGACTCTTTTGGTTTCTTTGTTTGGCACACGCTTGTAGTCTTTGGGTTTCCTGTGGCGCGCTTGTAGATTATGGGGTTCCTGTGGTCAATCCCGCGGGAGACAAGTATATATTGTGACAAGGTATGAAACACGGTCACGTGATGGATCACAATTTCGCTACTATCTCATCACCTAAAAGACGAATTAATGATTTTTCTACGAATATGTAAACAAATCATCTATCTCCAGATAACTTACCAGTTTGAGTCTTCAATCTTTATTATATGACGAGAATTTCCTCTTGGACACTCAAACTCGCGATGGATCGATGTGTGCCCCAGGTAGCTTGGACACTTTTCCCGTGAAGCGCTCGGGATTTTTCATTCGTTTGACATTCGTAGAGGTTTCGAGGAAGTCGTGAAATGTCGTGAATGCACAAATTTTTCCGAAATCTTGGCAAATTTTCGGAAGATTTTTACCTAAAACTAAATACGTCCGTCATAAAAGCTTTTTTTTAGAGATTTTCTTTCACATAATGGCCGAAATTACTTTAAATACTGAGCAAAGGAAAGTGGTTGACCGTGTAATGTGTGGACACAATGTTTTTATCAGTGGTAAAGCTGGTACGGGGGAAAACAATGTAGTTTGCAAGCTAATGAAAAGATCGAGTTTGTCGTCAATACCATGTTTGTTGGCCGGTTCTTGTTGGGAAATCCCCGATGATTTTGGTCGTAATAATGAAGGATTTATTGACTAACAAACAAATCTAGACATCCTTTAACCTCAAGCAGATAATAATAATAATAATAATAACTTTAATATTTATATTGCGCATATTACATATGAATATGATCACATGCGCACTAAATGTACAATGATAAGTAATAAATATATAAATATGATAATAATGTAATAATATAAATGTATAAAAATCTAAATAAACGAGATGATATTTACTCACTACTGACATCGACATTATGTGGCTGGTTTGAGTTGAGGATTGCTTGGACATTTTTCAATCAAGTAAAATTCACGGCTAAATTCGAACGAACAGAAATCGCCATGATAGTCAGGTAATCCTGCTTTGAACAAAAATGCATTGATGAATACTTAAGATATTGACTATAGTTATATCGTAAAGCATCTGTTTTTGCAAGCTTATTTATTCAAGTTAATAATTTGTGTGCTAAACTTTGTCTGTTGGATGCCTTGTCATTCGCTTGGGTTTGCATTGTTTAGAAATGTGAAATTGAACTTCACTTTCTTCACTGAACAGATATCTTACTTTATCCTTTGACATCAATAACCTAATTAGGCTGCTTTTTTGTACTCTTTTTAATTCAAAAACAAAACTGTCAAATCTACACTTTTTTTAATCTTTTTTCGCTCTTATTCAACAATAAAAGTGACTTTTAGAACTACCTGTTCTGTTTATGTGATGCATTGAGTGTTTTTGTTGTTTTTCCTTTGTTTATATCAGCTTTTTAACAAAAAGAAAATAATTACTCGACATTTTGAACGCCATTTTTAAAAAGTGAACAGGGAGCAAACACAACTTTTTCGCTGTTCCTCCGTTTATTTGTTTTGTTTTGTATTTTGTTGTAAAGACATCATTCTATTTAATTTCGGAGACTGTTCGACCTACTCTACGAATGTCAAACGAATGAAAAATCCCGAACGCTTCACGAAAAAGTGTCCAAGCTACCTGGGGCACACATCGATCCATCATGTGACCCGTGTTTCATGCCTTGTCACAATATACAAGGTACCTGACCCTGCTGACCATCCATCCTGCGGGATTGACCACAGGAACCCCACAATCTACAAGCGCGCCACAGGAAACCCAAAGACTGCAAGCGCGCGTCAAACAAAGAAACCAAAAGAGTCGCGCGCATTTTTTTCCATTGAATCTTTATTGAAAAATAAAAAATCCTCGAAAGGAGTAGTTGGGCTGAATCAGTGACAATATGTGGCAATTCTGCTTTTTCAGAATATTTGGAGTCCTAGTAGGGGGTTTTCTACTTAATTTATTTCAAGATTTATACTTTCGAATTTGTTCTAGAATCTGAATTGTACCTACCTTTTTTGAGGTTGTCACAAGTGATTATCAAAGCTGGAAAAAGTAGCCTATTTTTTCAAAAACAACACGGAAATTTTCCGAAATCTTTGTTGGGAACCATTTTCTGAATTTTCCTTAACTTTTTCTTGCTTGTCTACTTCTTTTGAACAAGGAAAACCCTGAAAAAGGCGTGTTTTTCTCAAATTCACACGAATGCAAAAAGCTGAAAAAGGACGACTTTTTGCAGAAATTAACGTGAAAGCAAAAAGCTGAAAAAAGGACGACTTTTTCCAGAAATTAACACAAAAGCAAAAAGCTGAAAAAAGTATGAAAACAAACAAGGAAATCACGTGGTTTTAGTTGTTTTGGCGGGCAATCTACAATTCGCGGGCATGCTTATGCAAGCACAACCACTTTTAGTGCTTTTAGTTGTCCAGATTGGTACAGTCCTTCCCAATCATAGTCTTCATAAAGGTAATTGGACATCTGAACTATCTTGGCTTGGCGTTTCTCTTGAGTGCGTACTTCTTTTCTTATTTCAATGTTTTTCACATGTTCAATATATTCGTTGATCAGATTTTACCAAGTCTATACAAAGAAGGTGCTATACCTACATGCATACTTGTAGAGGCTGAGGATGTTTCTATTGAGGCCGTCCAGCTAGAGCTTGTCTAAGAGAGAAACACAAATTCTAAAGGAAGCACTGAAAGAAGATCAACAGTTCTCTGATTCCGCAAAACAACATATCTCAGACTTTTTTCCAGAAAATGTTATTTCTTCTGATAGTGATGACACTGGGTAAAACATATAACTTTGGAAAATAAGGAAAAAAACAACAACAGCAAATAGTAACATTTAACAACAGCAAAACACAATCTTATTTAGGTATTGCATATTAGAATGCTCCCTTTATAAAATACAATGTTTTATATTCTGTATCATTGATACTTAAACTTTAATACAGCAATATTCATATGTTGATAGTGAGGATATTTCAAATACAATTTTACATTTCATTCACAGTTTAACTGTTGAGAAACATTTTCAGCATATTATCAATATTTATGCTAATTACATACTCAGTTTTCGTTCACCTTAAAAAGCTTATTAAGTTATTTAGTCTATAAAATTGTGCAACTAAGCAATTTCCGTTCGTTCTAGCTAGGTTGTTGCGTTATGAAAAATAAAATTAGAGTTTGCTTTTGGACAACTTTCTACATTATTACTTGACCATTAACATGCAATTAAGATATCATGACTCCCCTTTCTGTAGTCTAAAAAACCAAGACCCTCCATTTTTACGATGTAAATTTGACATGACCCTCCCCGTGATTCCTCCGCCCCCCCCCCCTCCTAAAAAATGAATGCTCCCTTATGATTCTAAAATTTTCCAGATTTAGATTCTTGAAACTCGGTTGTCAGTTTGAACATACCTTATATTGTAAGCATATGGAAGTTTGAAAGGAATCTATGCAAGATTTTTTGAGATAGACCCCAAAAACGTTTTTTTGGGTTTACTCATAATTTTTGCATATTTTAAAATGAGAATTGGCACACGACACACCCATTACTCTAAACTTCAAAGAGGGTCCTGAAGGGGTAAAATGGGAGCTGGGATTAGCCATATTTTTGACCGTGGGAAAATGGGATTGGATGCCCTTGGGCTGGGATTTATAAATAAAAGAACAATAGAAAATGGGAATGGAATTGAAAACTTGAGCAAAACTGATGGGATTATGTGCGGCTTGTTGACTGGGATTTGGTCCAAATATAAACTGGGAAATGGGATTCGGAACTTCCTTCAGGACCCTCTTCAAACATGTAAAAATTGTTTGAATACAAAATGTTAAAGTTTAGTATTGAGTGGTTTTAAAAGGGGTACCTCAAGCCAAAAAATACTATTTCGAGCCACCTTAAGTAAAATGACTTTTCGGATAACGATATGGACACTGCAGGATAATCAGTGAAAATTTCCGGCAATTCTAGATTTCGAATAGAACTAGCATCCGATTCTAAGAAATTTCATTAAATTGGTATAACAACTTTCATTTTAAAAATCGAAATTGAAAAATCTTGTACAACTTTCGTGTTTCAATCTTAATCTGCTAATTCGGAATTCACTTACCTATTTTAATTTCACAAATAGAAAAAGGGGGTAAATTTCAGTTTCTTAGATTAAAATGGTTATAACAAGTTTTGCCCTTTAATATTGTCAAATATGATTTTCAACATAAAAGTCACATTTGAAAATATAGTACTAAATTCTTAATCGAAAAATTAAGTGAATTTTGATTGTTGAAGTGACAATAGAAAATTGAAAATTTATGCTATTTTATCGAATTCAAATTCAATTTGATAAGTCGAAATTAGGTCTGAGATAATGGACACACAACCAGCCTCAGGGGGGTAGGGACAGTCTATGAGTTTGTCAACGAGAATCTGTGGGTGCATCCTCGGGAACCCATGGGTAATCTTCTGTTACTCGTTTCTCGCTCCCAGAATAAATACCCCTGGGAACGTAGTCTGTTGGAGCTTGTCCCGGAAGTCAAATATCAAACTTATCTAACGACTTTCTTTGAATAGTTATCTTGATTTTCATCAGGAAAGAGATGAATTTTGACTTCCGGAGCGAGAAACGAGCGACAGAAGATTACCCATGGGTTCCTGAGGATGCACCCACAGACTCATAGACTGTCCCTACCCCCCTGAGGCTGGTTGTGTGTCCATTATCTCAGACCTAATTTCAACTTATCAAATTGAATTTGAATTCGATAAAATAGCATAAAATTTGTCACTTCAACAATCAAAATTCACTTAATTTTTCGATTAAGAATTTAGTACTATATTTTCAAATGTGACTTCTTTTATGTTGAAAATCATATTTGACAATATTAAAGGGCAAAACTTAATAACCATTTTAATCTAAGAAACTGAAATTTACCCCCTTTTTCTAGGTAAGTGAAACACGGAAGTTGTACAAGATTTTTCAATTTCGATTTTAAAAACGAAATTTGTTATACCGATTTAATGAAGTTTTTTAAGAATCAGATGCTATTTCTATCCGAAATCTAGAATTGCCGGAAATTTTCACTGATTCAGGATAACGATTTTGCAAAGAACCTCCATCTTGCATATTCTTAATTGCATAAGCGCCCACGAATTGATAAGATTCCCCGCCAAAACAACAAAAAACATGTGATTTCCTTTATAAAAGTCATACTTTTTTCAGCTTTTTGCTTTCGTGTTAATTTCTGAAAAAAGTCGTACTTTTTTTTAGTTTTTTGCTTTCGTGTTTATTTCTGAAAAAAGTCATACTTTTTTTTAGTTTTTTGCTTTCATGTTAATTTCTGAAAAAAGTCGTACTTTTTTCAGCTGTTTGCTTTTGTATGAATTTGAGAAAAACATACGCCTTTTTCAGGTTTTCCTTGTTCAAAAGAAGTAGACAAGCAAGAAAAAGTTAAGGAAAATTCAGAAAATAGTTCCCAACAAAGATTTCGGAAAATTTCCGTGTTTTTTTTTGAAAAAATAGGCTACTTTTTCCAGCTTTGATAATCACTTGTGACAACCTCAAAAAAGGTAGATATTATTCAGATTGTAGAACAAATTTGAAAGTATAAATCCTGAAATAAGTAGAAAACCCCCTACTTCGACTCCAAATATTCTGAGAAAGCAGAATTGCCACATATTGTCACTGATTGGGCTGCCTATGATTATAGGCGCGAATGAACTTGTCTGGTTCTTTTGTTCTTAAGCTCAAACGTGATTGGCTAATAAACTTGGGGTGGCCCCCGTTGAATTTGCAGCACTTCATAAGATAACACGCACTTCGAAGTTTAATCTAGTATAAATTTTAACGTAACAGTTCAAAATTATTAAATACAATCTTAAACAAGCTAGATGACTAAAGACACTTTATTATAGAAGCAACTTTCACATTTAAGCTTACCCTTTTGTCTGTGTACATGCGTCCTTGTAGCCTGTGTTATCGTGTTATTCATACAGGACATCTAAATTAAATGTCTGTTACTACAAGTCTGCACAAGTTGAAAATCGTTATGGGAAATAAAGATAATTTACAAGCTTATCAATATGATGAATTACTGTAATATGTTTTCTAGTAAATTTAGATCTGTAAAAATAAAAGATTCAAACAAGGGTATACCACTGCATACAATACTGTACGGTAAAGAACTTGCACAGTTGCACTTTTTAAAACAGACAAACGTACGTCTAAATTAAGCTTATAGTGAGTAAGAAAAGCTGCTTGAATTGATTTTTCGCGATTAGTCGCATTTACTTACCTCAAGTAATGATTGTGTGAAACTTACTAGTGCTATAAGGAACACGAAAGTAGTTTTTTTTGCGAGAAAAAGGGAATAACCCCAAAATGTCCCTTATAATTTATATATATCGTTATACTCGGAAATGACTCGGTCTCTCTTCCCAGAAGAGAAAGGGTCACGTGATCCTTCGGGAATTTCCCTTCTTCGCTCATGCAGTTCATGCAAGGGTAATATTTTGAACATGTTTTGAATTATCTATTCCATTGTTCATAAAAAAGCAAGGAAGAGGTTAAGAAAGGGGAAATTAAGTAAAGTGGAACTGAAATACAAGGAAATAAACAATTTTAACACAGGAGCCCCCCTAGCCTGCAGGAGCCCCAAATCAATATCAATAACACAGGAACCCCACATAAATATTTCCAACATGACCGTTCGACCGATTGAAGTTTTCTATAGTTTTCCTTTATCCCTCAAAATTTAAGTCATACAAAAACAACATGGACTTCAACTCTGTTCTTCCAATTTGCATTCACATTGGGATGTTTTTTATTGCTCAAATAGCATTCAATTTCTTTCAAAACAATCTTGAACTCAGTAAGAACGAAGAAGACGGCGCCCCGAACAAACTTTCAGATATACTTGAATTTAACAGACTTTACGATGGATCAAGCGTGTGGTGTACTAGCTCCAACAAAAGTGAACGTATGTGCAAGTTTAGAAATCTCTGCTATCATCCTCTATACCAAGAATATGTATTTTTTCACGGCAACAAGACGATAATGTCTGGTTTACCAAACGACAGGTTCAACCCTGCCTTGCTCGACATGTCTTCAATTGATGACCACAACACTCAATTCTTCAATTTTGTTGACTTCCCGATAGAATCTCTAGACTCCTTCGAAAATATCACATTCTATGATGACCTCAGTTTTATCTTTCATCGTTTTAACTGTGAAAATATCATGCATGTAATGCATGATGATTTATTGCCATTGTTTCATACAATGAAGCAACACTGCAGCAAGGGATGGCATGGTTTGGATTTAGACAGCAGGCTTGTGTTTATGGAAGGGTGGAGTGCTGGACCTTACTTTGATCTCTACAAACTATTCAGCAACAAACAACCATTATTTAAAGAAGACTTGATAAGAAATAGTACTTTAAAGTGTTTCCAACATGCTATTGTCGGCATCTCCAAGGCAACCACATGGTATCAATATGGGTTCAAAACACCACAAGCTCCTTTGCCGAGTACTAAGGTGACGGCAAAAGAGATCAAAGAATTTACAGGTTTTATTATAAAGAGACTTGATATTCATTCGACTACACAAAGTGAACCTTACATTGTGTTGTGTCTGAGAAAATACAATCGTTTGATATTGAATGAAGATGATTTAGCATTAGCCATGACAAGGAATTTTGGCATGAAAGTTGTGCAAGTTAGCATGAAGACTCACTCACTTGAACATTTAATAAGAATCACAAGCAATGCGTCTGCAATTGTAGGGATGCATGGCTCTGCATTAGTGCTATCAATGTTCCTACCCCCAGGTGCAATACTTGTCGAAATGTTCCCATTTGCAATCAATCCAAATAATTATCTACCTTACAAAACACTTGCTGCAATTCCTGGAATGAACATTATTTATGCATCATGGAGGAACACTTTTCCCGAGAACACAGTCACACACCCTGATGATGCGCCTGAAATTGGTGGAATTAAGCACCTGTCAAAAGAGGACCAGGGACGTATACAAAGTACGCTAGAAGTGGCCCCTCATATTTGTTGTAATGATCCATCTTGGTTGTACAGAATCTATCAGGATACTCTCGTTGATGAAGCTTCATTTCTTAAAATTATGGAAAATGCTTTTCAAAGAAGTAAAAACTTAAAAACAAATGAATTCCCAAATGAATTATTCCCATCAAAAGTCCTAAATGTAACTTGTGTTCCACTGAATGACACTTTAATTCCAGCCTTATCAATCTCATGGATACAACCAGTTAATGTTAAATATTTCAAAGATGCTTCAATTAAATATGAGGTATGGATACAGAAGTCTGACCAGAACGACTATACAGCTTACATCCTACCTTTTACTGAGTATGTTTTTGGAAAGGGTTTGGAGAGTAGGACACATTATAGAATATGGGTGAGATGTGTTGCATTTGATAATATGGTAGGATCATTTGGAGTGATGGCAAGTTGTACAACACATTAAAGATTAATAACCTTGGGACAAATTAATATGAATAATTTGAAGACTGTAAAATAAATCGAGAGAAAATTGTGTAATATTTAAAATAACTATTTAAATAAAATAAATGCTAAGATATTGACATTTTATTTGACATAATTTTTTGTCCAGGGTTGTTGTTACTAAGTGTGTGATGATGTTGATATATGGTGGTGGTGATGATGGTAATGATATTGTGGTGGACAGAGGTTATAATGGTAATGATGAATATTGATGGTGAATATTAATGTTAGTGATGTTGATAATGATGATGATTAGATATCTCAACTACCAAACAATGCGCATTAAAAATCAAAAACACAAGTCTGAGTTAAATGAAACAAATGTGTTATAATATGTAAGAGTGAATAGCAAATGGTGATATACTTTTTAAACTTTACACAATTTTCAAGATTTATTTCATTTTGCCCATCTTATGGGTGGTCTAGCAGTGAGAGAGCTGGCCTTTCACCACTGTGACCTGGGTTTGATTCCCGGCTTGGGTGACCAGTGAATACCGGTACAGTTTGTTGTGAGAAGTGATGTGTTCTAAAACATTTAATGTAGGGGTAGTATGTTGAATACTTAAACATTAGCCACTGGCTAGTGTATCTCGACGTAAAGAGAAGATTTATTTTTTAATAGAATTTACACGAAAAGAGTATGTACAGTAGGTACAAATATATTGTTTCCAAAAATCTCTCTTTACATACATCATTTGTAAAATCAACCTCGACAATAATTAAGTAATAACTTTTCTTCTATTTTACAATATATATAGTGACCCTGCATGCATTAAGTAAACAACCATCAATTATTAATGTTTTATTTCTTCTGCCCAAAGTTAGAAAAATATTTTTAATACAATATACGTAGAGTGCTTGCACTAAACCCATAAAAACAAATAGTACTACTGATAATTAAACAATATCAAACAAAGGATTAAGTAGAAATGAGAACTATTTACAGTGTAACCACTGAAACCGGAGCCACCCAATCAAATTTCAAAATATATATTTTTTGAAATCAAACAAAAAACATGTGTAGGGTTCTCACAGGCTAAGATGTTTCTTATTCAATCTTGCTCTATTCCGTTCACATATAATGAAAATAAATATTATTTTAAGCAAAAAACTAAACATTTGTAGAGATTCTATTGTTCATACTCTCAATCGTGATTGGATAATTATGTTTTGGTGGCCCCGGTTTCAGTAGTCGCACTGTAATACAAACCATTGTTCACAAGTTTTATGTAAGCACTTTACAGTATATCAACTAGAGAAAGAAAAACAACAAAGAACCTATGGTTAACAATAGTATATACAAGGTCCTGATGGAGAGAGGTTCCACTGTTAATATAATTAGTCCTTCTTAGGATGCATGATTGATAACACAATCAAAAATGCAAAGTTCAAAAATGTTGCACAAGAGGCGACCTGCTTGAGAGTAAGTGGGAACCCGTAAGTCCTACTGCGAAGCTGCAAGGTGTTCATAAGTCTGAAGAATCCTTCCCATTCTTTCTCTGTACCTTGCAACACCCCAATAGTACACAAATAGTCAACATGCATAGGTATGCGAGACAGCATGTGCGTGATAGTTGCACAGCTCCACAGCAGACGTATTGCTAACAGCATCCACAGAAGTGTACGTGCAAATGTCCACCAATGAGTGAGCTGGAAATCTTGAACTTTTATCACTATGGCAACTATGTGGGTGATGAAGTTTGCAACAGAGAAGAATGCCAGGAGTATAATAAATGGTTGGAATGAATTTGCTAGTATATCCAAGTTGCCGATGAACTTAGTAAGGCATTTGCATGCATCATTTGGGATGATTTCAGGGGTTCTGGGTATACTCAGACTTGACGACCTAGGTCTGATGTCGACAGATTCTTCAAAGCTGTCATCTTCTAGAGATAGATTTACTGGATTTGGTGGATTTCGCTGCGTCGATATTTCCTCAAATGTTTCATGCTCATGTTCGTAAAACAAAACTATGTCTTTTCCAGTGTCAAGCAAATCTAGGGACAGGAATCCCACAACAAGTAGAACAAACTTTTTGACACAGCTTGGGTGGTTTTCGGTCAAAGCTATGGCCATCCCCCTGTGCGTCGGCTTGTAGGGTAGAAAGGGGCTGTCACCAAAGCGGCACATGAAACTTATTGCGTCTCTAATTGTCAATCTGGCATAAAAGATGAATGAGTAGCTCACAAACCCCGCTACATAAATACCTACAGTCCAGAAATAACCATAAAGAACAGTCCATGTATCATCATCAACATTTATAAATATCTGGTGCTCTTTCCAGGCCCCGGAGAAGTTTTTATTTCCAAGCCAAAAATGAAACAAAAGATAAGCTCCCCACTGGTAGATTTCAAGTGCTAATGGATATATGCAGGTTTTTATCGCTGATCTCCTAAGCCATGGTCCACGGTTTGATTCATGAATCTCATCGTCGGCCACTGCGATGGCGAAAGAACCAACCCATTTCCCTAGCTTTCTTTCCAGTAGAGTATTGAAGCCGATACTGCGATAGATATTAAAGCCACAAATAAGAGAGAGCAGAGGCACTATGTATAGCGAAAACTGAATCCATACATCGATCGTGGTGCGCACAAAGACACCAAGAGCTGCAACAAATGTTAAAGATACAAGGAGCAGTGTAAACACTACAGCCGCAAGAGTGTTGAGATATTTAGTTTTATTTCTCTCCCCTGGTCCGAAGATAATTGAGGCTGAGATGAATGGAGAAAGAGCTCTTGCGAAGGAATTTCGACCGGTTATACCCGCAGAAGATAACATTTTGTAACTCGGGAAAAAGTGAAATCGAACGACCTGAAGAACAAGGAATTCGCGGAAGTCACGTGACTATTGACGCGAGCGGGTAGAATTACCCGCCAAAAAAAAAGCGCGCAAAAGTTGCTGACATTTTTTATATATTAATTTTATTTATCTGGGTATCGAAATTTTTGGCATATATGTTTATCAATCTAGAATGATTGATCATGTTTTGATTTAGAAGCTTGTAGATTTCACTGGTGAGATGAACGTGCTGATTTCTACGTCAGTAAATGAAATAAATCACAATTTTGTCAGGCGTAAAACCAAAATTTAGATCCTGTTATAGTTGAGTAGTTTTGATAAAATAAAACCATGACTACACGAATTAAAATCTATTTGAAATGAAACATTTTTGGTGAAACCGATACCCTCCGCCGTCTACGATAAACTCTGGTAAAAGGGTTTTCTTTTAAAAAAATAATTAAAAATGCAAGATTTGCATATTTTATTGCAATTCATGCAAAACAGAGTTTTCTGTGCAAAACAATCCAATCAAGTTCGAAAAAATTTAATTTTTCAAAGACAGATGTTTGTTTGATTAGTCTGCCTCGTGGATAGCGTGCTTTCAAGTGCATTTTATGCCGATATTATTGCAAGAAATGGAATGAAGCACAAAAGACGCGGCTGTCTGAAGCGCCATGTCATTAACAACTATTGTTCTCGGTCACGTGAAAAGAAATGCTTGTTTAGTGTTTGTGAAATGAGCCAAACATGGCAGCTTTTTGACCTTTGTCACATTCGTGTAATCAGAAAATCAGAATAGCTTGAAAACTGCAGGGATAAAGCCGAGAAAAAACTCATAAAAATCTTATCAAAATATACCGAAAACCGAACTCGCCTGGGCAGAGAACCCAGTCTCGGCGGGAAACAGACGCCAAATAAGGCGAGAAAGCCAACACAATGCCTATTGTTATTGACAGCTGACATGGTGTCGTCATGGCCGCCGTATTCCAAATATGGCATGCGTCACCAGATTTTCCCGCCATTTCGGGAAAACTGTGCTTACGTTTTCCGAGCGTACATGTAAATTATTTGGAGGGGGAAACGAACATAACCAAAATGGCCTCCAATACAAACAGAGAAGACGATTCTAACCCCAGAAAAAAGTTCGAAGATGTCTGTCGAGAACTTAACATGGACGGAGAGACGTCTGAAGAAGCGTGGAAGTCGTACGAGAAGATCAAAACGAACTATTCTCTTGAGGTCTGTTGTTGAACAGTGTACTTTGTTGTTACAGATACACCAAGAAATTGCTTCTTCGTTGAAATCGAACGTTTCGTATGAGCTATAAACCTAACCTTTGCTCCAAAGAGACTTTATCTTACTCACTTTTTATCTGTTGCGTTTCAGGGGAAGAGTATTCACTGGCTTGCCTGTGCTTTATACGTCGCATGTAGACGAAGTGTTGTGCCAACTGTGGATAGTTCTGGCACAGTGGAGGGAAATTGTGTTTCTCTTACACGACTTATTCGCGCCTCTGGTCTAAGGTAAGCACAATTCCTTCAATTAAGAAGTTTTCTTTGTGAAAATCCCAAGCGGCTTGCGAAACTAACTGTTGTTTATGTTATAATTTAGCCTGATAGATTTCTTTAGCAAGATGAAGAAATGGCTTGATATGTCGAACGCGTCAGGCGAGTTTCGTCGCAAGATCGAACATCTTGAAAGAAATTTCCACGTCTCTACAGTTATCTTCAAAAAATATCGACCAATTTTCTTAGATCTCTTTCGAGATCCTAATGAAGAGCCTCCTAAAAGCCGGACAGGAAGAAAAGCAAGGTAACTTTTCGAGTAATTCTTTATGTCTGTAAACATAAGTCGAAATTCTGTATTGTTAACTTCGTTAGATATATAATAACTGCGTAAAAAATTGCTTTAACTTTTATATTTTACACCTTTAACCCAATCCAGCTTGTTTTAACAAGTTCACGGAGTCAACACGCGTTTTTAAAAGACGTAATAAACGCTAGTAATTCTTTGTCTTGCTGGTATCCTGCGAAAACATGTGATATAAAATTTGTTGTCTTTGTTATTCATTTACATTTCACATTTGAAACCTCTGTTGCAGAAAACATCCTTGCACAACGGCAGAACTCTTTGCATTTGGATGGACTTTATATGTTCAAGCTAAAGGTAAAAAAAAATCCGACCTTTTTGAAGGTCAGATAATATTTTTATCTGCTATAGTTGTATCTTAGATGTTTGATTTCAGACTGGAAAACTGAAAGCTAGTTGCACATAATTGCACAATTTTCTCTCTTCGTTGCTAAGCATTTTTACTAGAAAAAGCAATTGAATGATCTTTTCCGCTTAGTTAAGTTAAAGACGCTATATTTTTATGGGTATTTCCTACATAACTGCAGTTTTACTGAGTGAAAATGAAACTTGATCGTGGTGCCGTAAAGCACGCGCCGCCTCTTGCATTGTGCATTTCAAAACAAGGTCGATTTCACACATATAAATTGCAATTTGCTTGCACGCGTACATTTGCTGAATCGCTTGATAAAACGATCATCAAATATTGCTGTGATGTTTTTACAAGGATTTGATGTGTATTTTGGAATCCTACTTGTCACTCAATCAGGAAATCCATATTAGATCGAAGACAGATTTTCCGAAATGAAAAACTACGGAATCTTTTTTATTGCATGATGTTCTAAAATATGCTATTTCAAAACTTTGAGTTTATTATTTATGCACTCAAAACGTTTTAATTTTTTTAATTACAATGCTTAGTTAGAATTCTGTTCCTCTGCTCTTTGTTTATGTTACTTTCTTTTTGAAAAGAGAATATTAAATACAAAGAAAATGAATTTTTGTTGATGATGTGAAGTAAGCCATCCAGAAACTCTAAATCTATAATAATATTGTCCTGTTAATCTCTTGGCTTGTGTTGTGTGTTTCTAAAGTAGAAAGAGACGTGCATACTGCTTATTGCACATTGCTTATTGCTGACTACTGGTTAATTTTCATAGAGTATTAAACAATAATTATAGCTTTGGCATTGTCCTGATCTTTTTGAAATTGAGAAAGGTCACAGGCATGTCTAGGCATGTCTCATCAAGCATTACTTGAACAAAATATGTATTTACAAATAAATTATCAAGATATTATCAAAATAAGATATAATTTCTCAATATTTTGAAAGTAAAAGGTTGTGGACATGTTTATATCTAAAAGTATTTGTAATCATTGATGATAAATATATTGTTATCTATTGGGAAAATGCTGTTTAAAGGTATCATTACTGCAGTTTGTCTGCTTTTTGCAAACTCAGATTATCCAACGACTAGTTGTGAAATATGTTAAGACAAAAGAACAACATTCTTACTTATCCAATATTCACGCTTGGTAATTTTGTAATTTCGATAGGACTGGAGATATTTTACTGAATGGTTGACTGCTCTTATAAACTTATATCCATCAATAAAGAAAAAAACTTGTTCTATTACAGAATGTTCCATCCTTAAGCTGGAAGAAATATATTTCATTTAGTATATCTCAGTATAATATCGTCATAATCATCATTTTCAAAAAGAGTTATTTGGTTGCCAAGCCATATTGATCCATTGTTTATATTTGTCTACTACTGATATGCATACATAGTGGAACAATATTTACAACAGTATTTACAACTTGTGGTTTTGAATTCTTGTTAACATATATATATAGATGTACTTATAATGCTGCCTTTTGCAAAATTTAATTTCACAAGAGAATTGAAATATTGCGAATGTATGTATGTCAAACAGAAATAATCAAAATGCTTGAATGTAGATATTGTTGACTATAGACTTAATCGAAATATTTAATAACTATTGTGCTTGACTGGCTAGCCTTGTGTTCATGTTAAAATTGGACACCATACTTTGATTCCGTTTATAATCAACACTAGATATGTCATCAATATCCTCAAATATGTGTTTTGTGGTATTAATTGTAAACAATTTTTGTCATTTTAATGCATAGCTTTTTTCTTTCTTGAAAAGATCTTTGCTATTAATTGCAACCCTTTTGAAATAGTTGTATATACCCATAATTCCTTTCAACCTTAAAAAACACATATTGCCTTGGACAACCTATCCAGATTAGTAGCTAATACTTTGATTATTTTCCAGGCAACTTCCCAGCCATCAGTGACGATCTGGTGAATTCTTACCATTTGCTTCTGTGTTGCCTTGATCTTGTGTACAGTAATGCTTCCACAGCACAACACAAGAAAAACCTTATAAATCCTAAATTTGAAGGTATAGTACTAGTGCAGTTTATATTTAAGATTCATATTGAAGAACCTTTGATATATTGAATTGAAATGCATTTGGTATATAAGTGATTAGTCCAATATGTTACTGCTGTTTTCAACTTTCTGTGAACTCATACTTTCCAACAGCTTTATTTTTGTAAAATACGTATCTCGCTGCCGTCAATCAAGGATTTAAAAGGAAATAACTTATTAATTTTGATTGACGGCAGCTAAAAACGCATTTCACAGCAAGCCGTGGGAAGGGAATGTCTGAGTTTGCAGAATGTCCAAAACCGCAGTAACCACTACACCTCAAAGAAATATTTGTCTATGTTTTATATTTGGGGAGGGGTGGGTAACAAAACTACTTTGTAAAGTACTTGGCATTAGTTGTGTGTCATCATTATGTGTTTGATATGGGGCTGAACATAACCACAGTGGTAACAAAATGAATGCAGTATATTTAATAACAATTATTGTTTTCCAGGTCAACAAAGTGATTCACCAGCTGGAAAAGACCCAAAGTCATCAAAACCAAATTGTATCATCGACCAACTGTGTGCTAAATATGATGGTATTTCTATTCATGTCTTCCCTAATTTAATTAGAATATTAAAGACCCATGGCCACTTACCAGGGCTTGAAATAGCTGCCTGCCACTGGCCAAATGCCAGGCCAGATTTAAGGTTTGGCAGGCAAAAATGATTATGAACTGCCAAATGGATAATAAAATTGCACTCAAAATTTACTGGAAATCGTCTTTCATAGTTTCTGCATCTGCAAGTGGCAGGCCAAATTATTTTACTAGTTCAAGCCCTGCTTAACAGCATGCTTTGCATTGTTTATTTTGATTTGAGTATTATAATTCATTCACAGTCAGTCTTATTACGATAAAACAAATAGAAGAAAACGTTAAATTATTTAGTAAGAGCGTGAATACCCACTTAAATCGTAAAATATATCAAAATTTGTGATTTTCATCATCCACAAAATTCAGTCTTTCTCGCAGTGCATGCTGGTAAGTGACCATGGGTCTGCAAGGCAACTTTTATAGAAGTATTTTTTTTTAAGGCAACTGATGAGTACTATTGTAAGCTGATTATTAACAAATATATATATTTTTTTCAGGCATTGTGTTAGAAGCCAAAAGTATTAAGGAACATCAATGGAAACCATTTATGCATAAGTTATTTGAGAGAAAGGTAATAGCCATCAAAAGAAATACTGTCTGGTAATAATTATTATAGAAGATTAAAATATAAGTAAATGAAAAGTAAGCAAGTTAAATAATTGAATAAGTTGGTAAGTAAGCAAATAAGTTAGTTTATTAATATACAGTAAGTGATTGAGTAAGTTGGTAAGGAAGAAGCAATCTAGTTAATTAACCAGTAAGCAATACAGTAAGTAAAGAGGACGACACACTAGGTGATTTTCTACACTCCTTTGCGCATAAGATTGTCAAGTGTGCCTACTGCTGCAGCAGCAAAATTCTTGAAGTGATGTTGATCGGTGCAATAAGCGATTGAAATCACCCATATCTGAGAAGTCAGATACTGGTGATCAAATTCACCGGAAATTGATGATGTAAATAAATCGCTTGACCAAGTGTACAGGACTTCACCTATAGCTGTGTGTCATTAGATTAAGTAGGAGAGTAAGAAGGAAAGTTACAACCCTTTTCCAACTTTCTATATTTTGGTCTACAGATTTTACGAGGTTCTGAAGACAACTTGAGTGGAATATTAGATCTCAACAACTTTGAATCAAATGGGTAAGTAATTTTACTTCACTTACAAGGCAATTTGGTGAAGGAAACTCACTGTACTCTGCAAATTCAGGCACTGCAAGTGCCCCCATAGAGACACTGTAGTTTGATTTACAGTTGGAAAAAAAAAAAAAACATTTAAAAAGGCTGTTAAAAAACTGTTTTGAAACAAGCCATCAAAATGTTTTCAGTTTTTTTTTCTGAAAATTTAGTGACTGCAAGTAACAGGTTGCCATCTCCTCCAATCAAAATATTAGAGACATTGCAGTTTGACTTACAGTTGGAAAAAAAAAACAATATAAAAAGGCTGTGGAAAAACTGTTTTGAAACAAGCCATCAAAATGTTATCAGTTCTTGAATGTATTGTGAATTTCTAAGTGCATTGAGATGGAATCAATGGAAAATGTGCTATATATAATCACCACATTTCAAATTTAATTCCCAATATCTTCAATTTGCTGTAATGCCATGCTTAATTTCTCTGCAGGAAGAGCATAAATAAAGAGTATGAAGCTTATGTGCTGTCAGCAGGTGACTTTGATGAAAGGATATTCTTAGGAGAAGAAGCACATTTAGAGATAGGAACACCTTCTAAACTCTTTGAAACACACGAAGTTGAAGAACGAGAAAGGTAATGATGATGATATGGTTGATGTCATAAGACATTGATGGTGATAGTGATAATTGATGATCATTAATAATAATGATGATTAGTATGGCATGGTGATAATGATGAAGATGGCAGGTAGATGCAAACGACTGTATCTTCATTTCTACAAATACAGCACAAAAGAGGTCTGATGGTTAATAAATTGTGTTCTAAAGTATCAATTGGATATTATCAACTAGAGAATTACAAGAGGGAAAAATATTGTTGATACCTTTCTGACTAGTTAGCTGTAATTTATATGTCAAAAAGACTTTGAAGGGGCCGGGGTTCTGGTTCAATTGTCCACGCTGTAATGATTAAAAATAAGGATGATGAACGAAGCAAAAATTAAAAAAATTCCAGGCACTGAAATCTTGTGCCATAGACTTGTGTATCATTAAAAAAGAAAAAAGAAAATTATATCATCATCTATGTGGGGGACTGATAATCTCAAATAATTTGGTTTTCTATAATGTTCTAACTAATCTTCTCCCCTACTGGTCTTATGTGTTCATGAACCAAACTACACTTATGCACACAGCAGGGTTTTAATACTCTATTGTATTTCAAACAGTTCTTATAATATTAATCTACTCTATATTGTAATGCTTATTTTTATTTGCTATTTTTTGTAAAGAGAATAGATTTTTTTATTACTGTTCATGCAGATTATGATTTGAATACAAATCTGTTTCACAAGATTACATTATACTTGTAGTTAAATTATAAATATTTTTATTGTTATTAATATAATTATTTTGTGTTACTTTGCAGAGTTGGACTAAAACGCAATTTGCAAGAACATTTTAGCAAGGTATGTTGCATTATGCTTATTAATTGTAACATCTATTTGCTATTGTTAATTTAATATGTTAAATATCAACAGTAATTTATTAGCAATAACTGTAGAACCTTTTAATCATTGTGGCTCACAGCAATATGGGCCTGATGAGTTTTATTTATTTTCATCTTATTCAATGTTGTCAATTAAATATCAAAATAGAGTTTTCATCAAAATTATATCATGATATTATCACAAATGCTTATTACAAGACTTGCACAGCTAAATATTTGTGAAATGGATTACAGGCTGTATTATATCAATTTAATATGTATTTTTAATTGTCACAGACAAGGAGTCTTGCCCCACAAACACCTCTTACAGGCCGACGCTACCTCAAAGACAAAGATCCTAAGTATGTAAACATATTTATTATGCACCAATATATCCTTTTCATTGCAATGCATACTCTTGTGTTGTTCATAAAGACAAACAAAATATAAAATGAAAAACATTTTGTACTAAAAATGCACCCAAAATTCTGCTCACTTTCCTTGACCTATTCCCAAAACATGTAATTATTCAAATAGTGTACAAGCGAAAGTGAAAAATAATAAGCTCTCTTTCAGGAGTCATCCTGTTGATTAATATTAGTTCATTTGTATTGCTTCAAAAGATTATTTAATCTTATATTATTGTATTTTTCTCATATTCTTTAGGAACACACCAGTTTCCACAGCAACACAGTCAGTAAGTCGACTACAGGCAATGTGTTCAGGACTAAAGCCAGCACCAAGTGAAAAGCTGATGACTATCTTTAGGTAAGATTATTATTATAGGGAAATAAAACCATGACATTTTGTTTAAACAAAGTATAAGCTTTGTAACTCCAGTAACTCCAGTAACTCCAATATCATTTCTAACTAGGTTGTTTTATTCAATTTTTTGTTGTAAAAGTTGTAAAAATAATATTTTATTTCCAAGTAAGATTTCTATTTTCAGTAACTTTAATTAGTTTCTGTAAACAGATATTGCATGGTTGATTAGGTCAGTTCACATTAACTTCAACAATAAATAAATCTCACAACCTTTATCAATCATTGCTGTTTGTAGCAGCAAAGGAGTGTGGTATACTGTTGGTATATGGCTGTCATGATCTAATGTTCATTGCAGTCCACACTTAAGTAAAGTAACCTTATTTAACGTTGTTAACTCATGACAGTGGATGGTGCTCATTTTACTCCCCTCTCTACATCAGAGCTCCGTTTCACGGGTATTTAAAGCTACTTGCAAAGGAGAGAAGTCGAAACAAGGATGTGAGGTCACTGGGAATCAAACTTGGGCCCTCTCGCACAGAATGCTGCTCACTTACCAACTGTGCCATCCTAGCTCCTTGCACACTTTTGATCTAGTGTACATCATGTCTCATTGAGGTTTTCAGACCTGTCATTACATGGATCAATATATCTCTTTGTCTGCATTAGATTAAGCTACAAAGTTTGCAGTTCTGATTGTTAATTCAATGTGTGTTTTCTTATTAGGGAGTGCACAAGAAACCCACTACAGTCAATCACAGCAAGGGTAGAACAACTAGGAGAAATATTTCTGAGAGAATACGTACAGCCTTCAGCAAACAGACCTAACTCTCCTTGCTCAACTAAAGAATTTGCAACACGAAGACTCAAGCTTGCAGAAATCCTTTACTATAAGGTAGAAACGTGTAAACTTTTTACAAGACTCTAGTACATGTGCATCTTTGTAAATGTGACCTTTCTATATTTGTTGAAGTGAAGTGTTGACCTAAATACAAATTGTCCCCCCTTTCATTATTGCATGGGTACCTGAGGCATTAAAAAAATGAAAACAATAGCCTGCGAATATTAATGTCCTACATGTTTTCAGGTTTTAGAAAATATCACTCTGTCAGAGAAACGAAGACTTCAAGGAAATCTTGATGTGACTGTAAGTGAAACTTTCAGAGATTGACTTTATTGATTTTATGGGGTGCCGTTTATAAGAATGGCCATATTCCTATTATTGTTATTATAAGACTCTAGGTTTTTTGCCAAATCTCTGTGCAATTTATTGGTGTTCACAAGTGCATTGTTTATTATTTTATAATTGAAAACTAATAAAAAGTGCTTGTTCTGGTGAGTTAACACCTTTTTCTAGTGAGCTTGCTCATTGTTGTTTATTGTATTATTTACCAGACATTACTTGAACAAGATATTTTCCATCGTTCTCTCCTGGGATGCTGTTTGGAGATAGTAATCTTTTCATATAACTCTCAAAGGTAAGTAGATTACCTATAACCCTATTTTTAAAATTCACAGTAGAAAATGTTATTGCCAATGTTATAAGAATAAAATGTTCTAGAATAATGTATCAATTACGGTAGCAATGTTATTGATTATTTTTCCTGTTTCAAGGTCATTCCCATGGGTAATAGAGATATTTGAAATAGCACCCTACTATTTCTACAAAGTTATTGAAGTGCTGATCAAGGCAGAGGATGGCCTCTCGCGTGATGTAGTCAAACATCTAAACCATGTAAGTATTGTGACGATTACTGGTGATGATAAATGATGATGATGATTGTGATGGTGATGAACATGAAATGACCATGATAGTAATGATAACGATGGTGATGATAAATGATGATGATTAAAATCTGATGGTGATGAACATGAAATGACCATGATGGTAATGATAACGATGGTGATGATAAATGATGATGATTAAAATCTGATGGTGATGAACATGAAATGACCATGATAGTAATGATAACGATGGTGATGATAAATGATGATGATTAAAATCTGATGGTGATGAACATGAAATGACCATGATGGTAATGATAACGATGGTGATGATAAATGATGATGATTAAAATCTGATGGTGATGAACATGAAATGACCATGATGGTAATGATAACGATTGTGATGATAAATGATGATAATGATAACAATGCTGATAGTGATGATAACCATGATGGTAATGATGGTGATGACTTTAATGATGACAATTAAAATGATAATAACCATGATGATAATGGTAATAATGATAATGATGAAGACTATGATGATTATGGTAATGAATGCCGATAATGACTATGATGATGATGACTTTGATGATGATGATAATAAATGATAATGGTGACTATGATAATAACTTAATAATAATAAAAATAATAACTTTAATATTTATATTGCGCATATTACATATGAAAATTTTCAAAGCGCAAATATTGCACTAAATCTACAATGATAAGTAATAAATATATAAATATGATAATGGCAACTATGATTTAAATTGGGTGGAAATATAGTTTACCTTAGTCGTTATTGAGCATTGTTACAATTCAAAACCAAGAATGAAATATAGATTTTGTCCAGTAAGGCAGTAATTAAATTTTGTATTGCTGGAATTATTAATCACAGACATTTTACTTGATAGATTGAGGAACAAGTTTTGGAAACACTTGCCTGGACACAGGAATCCCCATTATGGAGTGCTATTGAGACGGCTGGTGGCGTACCATCGTGTGAGGATGTAACTATACCCAATAATGTGGAATCATCTCATCCAACACAAAATCTACTGGCCTCGCCTATCATACATCCAAGAGTACAGAGAATATCTGGCGAGGAAGGGATGAGAAGAAGTAAGGAAAAACTGTGTTGTGTTATTTATACCATAAAGATGGATAAAGAATATATTAAGTCTAAGCCATGTCTATTTTCCATGTGTTTGGTCATGATGATGATGATATATTGCTGATTGTAAACATGGTTAAAATGATGAAAGTTATGATTTATAATTTTTGCACGTTGTTGATACATATACCTAGTGATTGTGAAGCCAAAATGTCATTTTCTGATAAGCATTTAAAATTAATCTACCAAATTATATCATAGTTTTGTCACACCTTTATTAATCTTACCCAATTGTTGTTGAGTTCATTCAGTGTCTTTCCATCTAACCTCTCTCTACTTCTTACAGTTGTTTCACCATCGGGGTCGTCAGCTCCAGAACAGTTCTCTCCAACAAGTGGTGCCAGACGTAACCTACTAGCCAACTTTGGAGGCCCAACACCTAAGACCATCACAGTGACTACTCAAAACAGTGGACCTTTTGTGAGGTCTGCTACGTCCATCCCTGCAAGTATGATTACAAGCAGAACAAATGGATCACCTGCCTCAACTCCTACATGTTAGTATTATATTATTATTGTTGTTGCTATTATTATTGCTGGTATTATCATTAAAACAGGTTCACATTTGAATCTGTTCTTTCCCATTTAAATCTGTACTTATGCAAATTTTGTTGATGTGTGCTAAACACACAGATCAACCAATCAGAGTATAATATTTTTGAAATTAACTTCTCTGATTGGTTTATCTGTGTGTTTAGCACACATCAACAAAATTTGCATAAGTACAGATTTAAATGGGAAAGTACAGATTTAAATGGAAACCTGTTTATTATGGTTGTTGCTATTATTATTGCTGGTATTATCATTATATCAAATATCAAATACTATCACTGCTGCCATGTTGGCTTAGTTGGTTAAGCACCAAGCTATCAAGAGAGAGACATAACTAAGTCCCTTGTGCTGCCTTTGTAATTAAATCTTCAAATTGCTAGACCTTCATTCTTCTTAAATAAGGACATTGTATGAACTAAAGGGTTTGTCTCTCTACTCTTTACTCATATTGTACGATGTTCACTATTATCATATCCCTATTATAAATCACATGATTTTGAACAATAGCAAAATTTGATAACATTTCCATCTGCTTCACAGTTATCATCACGCCAGCAGCTTCCAATGGTGGCAGTTATATCATAAATGGTAACATAAACGTTGCCCAAGCAGTCGTCATTCCAAGTTCCACATCAGCACAAGTCAACATCTCACCACGTCCAGGAACTAGACTTGCAACAAGCTTGGCTGCAACATCACTAGTTACTAGTCCAGCGAGGTTAACTGTGCAGACAGTCACACCACAGTTACAGGCACCTCCAGCCAAACCAAAGAAAACTGGCTCGCTAGCTTTGTTTTTCAGAAAGGTTTGTACAAGATCATTTAGTAATTTAACACATTCATTATTGCATAGCCTATTAGCTTCAGTTGTAGGTAAATTATGAAATGATAATAAATATAATTGAAGATTTAATTGCTCTATGCAATAAAATAAATAAATAAAGATAGATTTGACCAAGATGTCATGGGAAGCTCAGAAAAAAAACATGTGAGCTCCAACTGGGGTTTAAATTAACCCACAACCTTCCATTATTTAGGCAGACACTCAAACATATCTTTGTTAATTCTATCATAAATAAAGTTATAAATTTGTTATTTGATAAACTATTATTTAATGAACACAGACAAATTCTGTAGTATTTGATTAACATTATCTATGATATTTGTAGGTTTATCACATGGCAAGTGTAAGACTACGGGACTTGTGTGCAAAACTTGAAGTCAATGATGAACTCAGGGGAAAGTAAGTACCATACTCACATATAATAACTTCTATAAGGCTTACACTATAGGGCCTACTGTAATTATTGGACTTGCAAAGACTCATATATATGCCAATGTTTTGTTAGGATGTGGACATGTTTTGAACATTCATTGATGTCATACCCTGAGTTGGCCAAGGACCGCCATCTTGATCAAGTCCTGATGTGTTCTGTCTACGTCATGGGCAAGGTAAGAAGAGCACTGATGATCAGAATAATGATGATGATTAAAATGATATGATGATGATGGTGGTGACAAAGTTGATGATGATGGTGGTGACAAAGTTGATGATGGTGGTGACAAAGTTGATGATGATGGTGGTGACAAAGTTGATGATGATGGTGGTGACAAAGTTGATGATGATGATGGTGGTGACAATGTTGATAGGGTGAATGCTAATGGTGATGACTATGATAATATTATCAACTATGATGATGATGATGAAGATGGTGGTTGTGATGAAGATGAAGATGGTGGTTGTGATGCTGATGAAGATGAAGATGGTGGTTGTGAGGAAGATGAAGGTTGTGATGATGATGATGACAATGTTTGTGATGGTCATGATTATTTAGATTTTGCTGATGATGATGAGCATAATATGCCGGAGAAGATGAAAATGATGGTGATGATTTGTAGGATTTAGGCAATGATGATAATGATGGCTGACGACAATCATGATAATAATTGAAAGAATGAGAGTGATAATAATGTTACTATCCCAGCCATCTGATACATTAGTTTTAAAAACTTTTTTCTTACCCTCCTAGGTAACCAATTCCGAGCTTTCATTTCAAAACATCATGAGATGTTATCGTACTCAGCCACAAGCAGCAAGCCATGTATATAGAAGTGTAATGATCAAGGCAAAGAGAAGACTTCCAATCAGCAGTTCAAGCAGTGAAGCAAGAGGTAGAAACTCTTTGCCTTAATAATAGCAATATAGCCTTGGATATAATAATAACAATGATGATGATAGTTACAGTGGTACCTCTATTAAACCGTCAGCCTTGGGACTTTCCAAAGTGGCCGCTTAATAGAGGTTGGCCACTGAATAAAGGTATAGAATAGGTATAGGAATAGATGTTTTGGTGACCACTTAATGTGTGACCACTTAATAGAGGTACCACTGTATTTAAATACAATGGGGTTTTACAGACTGTATAGCTTATGTGGTCTTGATATGTCACTTTTTGAAGAACAATAATTATTTGTTTCTTGAAAATGGAGGCATCTTCTCTGTAACAATTTTAAAATATAATGTTTTGTCCAGAATTTGGAGTAAAAATGCTTCCTTGTTTCTGACTGACACAGTTTGTATAATATACATGCAATTACTTTTTAAAATACTATTCACACTGATTGTCAGATTTGAACACTTTGAATATGTTTCTTCCTTCACTACAGACTCACTTACAGTGCGAATCATCAGAACCATGGGCACCCAGAAATATTTTAGAAATCGTTTATTATTCGTTGAACAACTCAGAAACAACTATATCACCGCAAGAAGATTGACTGATGTGTAGTACGATAAACCTTTTGTAGTTAGAGTTGTTTGTGAGTTGATAAATGATTTCTTAAACATTTTTAGGTGCCCACGTTTTTTTGTTTCGCACTGTAAGTAATGTTCTAGCTAAATGCAGATTAATGTTGGCTAAAGCTTTTTTGAACTGCTTTTTAGAAAATGGTTCTGCAAAACACCACAAAAATATGTACATAACTTGAATGTTTTCATCTTGTATCTTTCTTGGACCTTCATCTTTGTTTATCTTGAAGGCTGCTTGTATATTAACTTCCTTGTTTGTTATTTTCCAGGAAACGAAAACAGTAGTGCATCCAATAGTCCAACAGGCAGCAGTACAAGAACAAGTCCTGTTAGAAGTACTAGCGTGGTTCCCTCTACACCAACCTTAGGCAGCAATGCAGAGAACACACCAGACTCTGAGGAAGAGAGAGGAGACCTAATTGAATTCTACAATAAGGTAATTGAAAATAATTCTTATAATTGAATAAATACCAAATCAAAGCAATTGTTAAAGTATTTTGGTAAAAATATTTGAAACATTGACACTGCAAATACTTTAGTTTGTAAAATATATGTAACTAAATATCTATTGGAACTAAAAACAGCTTATTTCTATCTTTTCAGATTTATATCAAGAGAATAAAGAACTTTGCTCTCAAATTCTCATCAAATGACCGCAGTGTAAGTAAAAATATATAATTATGTACAACTCTTTAGACCTTTCTTAAATTTGGTTGACTGATAACAAAACAATAGATTCAAGTCGAGGCTTGAGTGGACGATTCTATACATTCACAGTATTTTATACACTCCACCCTCAGACTTATAAGGCACAAGCAAAAGGTTTCAACATTTGCTTCAACATCCATTTGATTTTGTTGAATGGCAATGTTTAAACACTTTTTAACTCTTTCAACATCAATTCAGCATTGATTCAACATGTTTCAACAATGTTGAGTTTAAAAGCGTTTAAACATTGCCATTCAACAAAATCAAACAGAGGTTGAAGCAAATGTTGAAACCGTTTGCCTGGGCCTTTAATCTATTGTTTTTATTATCAGTGAAGCAAATTTACAAAAGGTCTACAGTCATGGACAAAATTATCCAAAATACGACAACTATACTTACATTAAATTAATAACTATTTCTTATTCTTCAGTTGGAATCCCCACCCCTATCACCATTACCTGTAGTACGTAACCAAGCACATTCACCAAGACGACAAGTGTCAAACAGACATCCATTGTACATCTCTCCACACAAGATGAATGGTAAGTGAACTAGATTTTACTTAATCTAGAAATAATTTATCTTCTGTAAACAATGTATATTATATCAAGGTGTTTTCCTTTTTGTGAATGTAATTGTAGTTGTTAATTACTGCGGTTTTCCACTTTCTGCAAACTCAGACATTCCCACGGCTTATTGTGAAACACGTTTTTAGCGTTTTTAATTAGTTGGTACCTTTTAAATCCTTGATTGACGGCAGCTAAAAACGTATTTCACAACTAGCTGTTGAAATGTCTGAGTTTGCAGAAAGTCAGAAAACCGCAGTAATTTCTAGGAGTTGATATTTCAAGTCTATTTACTTTTTAAGTATAACAAACAAACACAAAAAATATATTTTTCTTACCTTCCCTTTACTTTCTTTGTTCTACCATTTCATTCACCTGTTTCCATCACAGTATCACTTGCAAGTAACTTTTTCAGTTCAAATGATAGTAGAGAACTACTCTGAATTTTTTGTAAAACAATCATCAATTGTAATGGACAACAATAATAATGTAATGGACAACAATAGTAGAGTGAAATAGTTTCTTATTGAACAAGAAGACTGGTTACTAGTTATGTTTTTTGTAAAATAGTCATCAAAATAAATGTATTTCTCTTGTAATGGACATAGATAGTGGAGTGAAATAGTTTCCTATGTGAACAAGACGACTGGTTACTAGTTAAATGCTAATTGAAACTATGTTAATTAGGGAATTATATGGGCGCAACCACCGCATACTGTGTTTATTGGGAGAGTACTAGGAATACTGATTTGTAAATGTTTTTGTTTCTAGGTGGAAGAGTTCCAATGACTCCCAACACAAGAATGTTGTACTGTTTCAGTGAGAGTCCTGCCAAGGTGAGATAATTTGATAGCAAGATGTTGGATGAACATTGCAAATGCTTGCACACAATATATACACCATAGTTCAATGTTGTATGCATAAAGACGTTTTTTGCATTTTGATTTTGAGATCATGGATGCTAGTCAAAAAACTTGGTTCATTATTGAAATGCACAGTGTAGATTGGTTTATGTTCAAATTCTTCAATAAGAATAATATTTAAGAGGAACTCCTCTTTCATCAAAGATGATTTTTAGAAGGGGTTATTTATGCTATATTACCATTGTTATTACTGAAGTCACAAGCCATCAATCTTGTAATTACTATCAGCCTGTTCACACTAGAGCAATTTAGTACGATTCAGATCGATCGCACATGATTTATATTGTTCACACTTTCATTTAGATCGATTGCAAGTGATCTAAACTAGACCAACTCGAGAGGTGGTTTATTTTAGAACGATCTAAAGTAAACCGATCAAACTGCTACTGTGAACGAAACCAATTCATATTAAATCGATCTATCCCCAGTACTTTATATAGCAAAATATAATGTGAACACGTAAATCAATATGAGTCAATCACGATCGATCTGAAACCAATTTAGTGTGAACGCAAGTGCGTTTAATTTAAATCGAATCAAAATTAGTTCGATCTGAATCGATTTTAGTATGAACACGCTGTATGTCATACCTACCATCTAATTTCCAATACTTTCCATTCCAGTCCATATCTGACAAGCTTATGATTGTTTACTTTTACATAATGCAGATTATCATGATTTAATGCTTTCACTATTATCATTTATTGCTCTCATCATGATCATTTGATAAAGTTTTACTATCAGACCTAATCATCACTATATCCAAGTTTTACTTACCATTATCATCATCTCTCAACAGAAACTCCGTGACATCAACAACATGATCAAACTAGGATCCGGTGAAAGCCGTAAACGAGCTCTTCTACAAGACGACCAAGGCAGCAGCCCATCCAAAAGGTCACCAAGCGAAGACCACTTGCAGCGAAAACTAACTAGTATGTTAGAAGAACGAAACAATGCTAATTCCAGATGATGAAGACATGTATTTCAAATAATCTAATTAACACGCAAGGAATTTCTTGAATGCATCGTTCTAGCATGCACCTGTAATGGGTAGAATTGCCGTTCAATGGCATATAATATAGAGTTAGTTTCAATTAGAGGGCGAAAATAATCCTTTGGTAGAATAAGGAAGGTTGTTTTAATCACTAAAAAGATGAATAAGAAGAATTGAGTTTGTTTCAACCATGAGAAGTGAATGTATATAGTATTGCCATCCAAATACAGCATATACTTAGATATATTGGTTGTGTTCCATATGGAAAATAATTGTTAGGTTTTGCTGTGAAAGAATTACATACGATTAAATGTCTATCAGGATTTGTACATTTGCAGGCATGAATGTTGTTTCAATCATTTAAAGAATTACAAAAGAAGTAATATTTTTTCTGTCAGTTTGAAAAACAATGATGAAACTTGCTGTGGTTAATACTCAGATTTTAACATAAGAATTAAAATTAAAAACCTAGTAAGTTTGGAAAACACTGAAAATCTTGCATAATTCTCCGGTTGATATACAAAAGTGAAACTGTATTTTAAACTTCAAGAATTTATAGAGTTATCAACTAATTATATTACTAAATTTTTAAAGACTTCTATTAAAGAAACTAGAACTGACGCATTAATCATTTGGTAAGTGCACTATTTAAACCTATATGTTCATGTTAGCTCGATATATAACTATAATAAGCCACTTTTTAATTTTTACAATTTTCAACACTGATCAATATAGTTTAGATGCAAAGACTCCACATCACTAATTATATTATTAACAAGATTTCCTGAAAGTGCAAGAGTACTGCCACATGTTGAGGTCAAAATCCATATTCTCCTAGAGTTCTCCCATAAGTTTACAAAAAGGAGAATTAAAGTTTTGATCAGACATGGTAATGTACAGCACTTAACTTACAGCTCCTGAAATATATACACCTAGTTGTTCAAAAAAGGTTGTCATAGGTGATAAGGGAAATAGGTCATTCCAAGACCCAACAATAGCTGAAATAACATGTTTCTGCTTCTTATTTTCATCAAGAACGCAGAGGCTAGTGTTGAGATATTCTGTGATGTTTGTAGTCCAAGAAACCATTTTAATGTCTGATTATTTGTGTTTAGTGGTATGAATGACCTATTGCCTTTCACTTTGAGGGTGACAACCTATTTTGAAATAAGTGTTGATCCCTTGCCAGTAAATTTACTATAAGTTAGCTTCTTTGAAAGGAAAAAAAACCCTCTATATATTTACAGAGGGCTTATTTAACACTATGATCTGCACTATGATAGAGGTTCCACTGTATACATCTTTTAGAAAATTGTAGTATATACCTAAATAATACTGTAGTATTGCACCAATATTTAAAAGTGATTTTTCAGTGGTCAGCCAAACTAAGAAATGAAAACATGACAAAGAAAATGTTTCTGTTGAACCCATTGTTGAATGTAAGAGTTGTATTACAAGATTTGAGGAGTCGATTGAAAAATCCTGGTAATCCAGTTGTTAACACTATAGACATGGACAAAACTAATTAGACAATTAAAATTTATTTTTACAGTCTTAGCTGTATATTCTCACTTCTCCTTTCCAATGTAGACAGTGTTTCTTTACAGGAACCAGCAATGATTGGTGTGGGAAGGAACTTAGAAGTGTTTACATACAGCCAAAATTGTTGCATTGAAACCAACAGATTGTGATTTTGATTTTTTTCTGGCCTATCAATCAGTTTGGAGACAGAGCTTCGAACAAATCTACGAGCAATAACTGGTTGAGTTTAAACAAGCTCTGTCCCCAAGGGTGATGAACAGCCCAGAAAAGAAAAAAACTTTTACAAAAGTTGGAGGAAGTCTTTGCATCCTTTGTATTGTGGAAGTTGTCTTATTTAGTTTTGTTCTTGATTGTGGCGAAGAAAACTGCTGGATGGATAGATGAATTATTGCTTGATTAAAAGAATGAATATATGTGTTACATTCATAATAGCTTGTAAAACCTGCATTGATATTTAGCATGTAAATTACACCAACATCAATTAAATATTGTTGGATGAAACATGTTGTCAATTATTCTTATTCAGGGACATTTTGCAATTAGTTTTATTGTTAGAGTAGACGCACTTAATCCGTGAAACAAATACTAATTTTTAGTACTAAATAGTGGTATTAAAACAATAGAAAACAAATATTTTTTTTATGAAATAGTACTAACTATATGTCACAGATTTAGTGCGTCTACTCTAGTTACAATTCTTCAATATTAATATATGTTTTATTGTCATTTACAATTGGGGTGTGTCTCGCAAATACTGACCCTTCCGCTCATGATTGGCCAGGCGAATTCAAAACACTAGGCTTGTTTGGCCAGAGGGTTTCTCTTGAGGATAACGAACACAGAATTAAGAAATGAAATACGTCTTCTGTGTTTTCAAGCGCTAATGAAAACCGAGATGTGTTTGGGAGAATTTGAGAGCAGATCAGTCCTAACACGAGACAAAGTCGAGTGTTTGGACCTGCTCGAGAATTCTCCCAAATGTATCGAGGTTTTCAGAAGCCAGTGAAAAAACAGAAGACGTCTTTCATTTCTTTTATAAAATAACAATCGCGCGAAAAGACGAAAAAAATGCCCTTTTATTTGTTTGATGATGTCATTTCTCTCTATTTTGCATTTCATCGAAAATGACCAATAAGCGTGCGCGAAAGATCAAAACGAAATAACTGACGGTTGAATGAGCGTGCGCACTTGCAAATGGCGTGGGTGTGTTTCATGCTATCATGAAACACGGGTTGTTGACCAATCAACGCGCGTGTACTATCCCAATTATTTTATAAGTACAAATGATAAATAAAAATACTAGATCAAGAAACCCTCTGGTTTCCAGGGTAACCAACCATCAACATAAAAATATTAATTTCCTACTCTTTCTTTGTATAGCATAAACCACTATAAATTGGATAACTAGCACAGACGTAGAAATGATAAATAAAAATACTCGATCAAGAAACCCTCTGGTTTCCTGGGTAACCAACCATCAATCCAAATATTGATTTCCTACTCTTTCCTTGTATAATATACTAACCAGTATAATTAATTGAATGACTGAAACATGTACACTAATAAAATTTATTTAAAACTTTTTTACATAGAATCACATCAAGATAAAATTGAATCATACAATGTTTTCAATCCTACCCCAGTGAAATGCCTTATATGGGACAATGATGGGACCAAGAAAATATCTGGTTTAGAAGGGTTTACAGATTATTGAGGTTTTCATTGCAGAATTGGAAAAATTTGAGACCAAAACAATGTTCAGTTTAGAGTCCCCTTAACAGTTCCATGCACCATCTTTAAAGTTAGCCGGGTCTTTGCATTGACGCAAGACAAATGTTGCCGGCTTGCAATGATAGAGACATGTGAAAAATCGTCCGGAAAAGTGTTAAAAGGTCTCTATCATCGCTTTGATGCAAAGGCCAGGCTATCTTTTAAGATGACGCAAGAAACCTGTGAAGGGGACTAGACCAGTATTTTAAGGGTCTGTGATATAGAGGCATCTCACTGTAAGATATTTGAATTTGTTATATATATCTTTATTTATAAAATAATTTTATTTATTTATATTTACTAGAGTACAAACACTAAAAGTGTGCAATACTTTGTACTATTTACCACTAAATAGTGTTGATTAAACAATAGAAAACAAAAGAATTTGCATAATTTAGCAGTATTTAGTGGTATTTATGTTGCACACTTTTAGTGTTTGTACTCTATCATATTATTTTAAAAAAAGGTTTTACCTGGCTTAATGTTCTCATATTTCTATTTTAATCATTCATCTATATTTTTTATTCAAAGACTTTGCGACTTCAACACTATCTCCCTTAGGAACAGGAGTATATTCTTCAGAACCATGAGTCCAGGCAGTTCCCTGGACAAGAGCCTTTGCTTTAAATGCATTCAAATCAATTTCTTTTCCCTGTGAAACTGCTGTCACAAGTTCTTTAACAAAAAGCTGCCATCTTGGTTTATAGTATGCACTTACCAGGCCACTCCACATTTTGTTAGCATAATCATCTATCTCTCCAGTTGGTCCCCAGAGAGTTATCTGGTTACGTGCATTGTACTCGTAAAGTTTGACTTCCTCTTTTGTTGTGCCCTGAGCCTTGGCGGCCTTCAGCCACTGGCCAAGCAAGAAGTGTTCATTTGTCATAAGGATCGTGTCAAGATCTGACAAAAGGTCTACTAGTTTAGTGCCATTACTAGATAAGGAGTGGCTGTCTTTGTTTTTGTATGAGGTCATAATTTCCTTGTAGATTTTGATGGATATTAGATGGAGGGCTTCTCTTGTGACATCTACTAGGTCATGCCTAAGAATAAATCAGTAATTCATTCATCTAATCAATCAATCAATGGCCTAATGAACCAACTCATGTCTTGGTTGATCATTAAGTATTAAGTACATTCAAATAATTATTGGCCAGTCAAAAAGTCAACAAATAGTAAAATCAATTAATTGACTTATCAACATCAAATAATAATAATGTATAACTAATAATAAAATATTATCTCATTCTGTAAATTAATGTAACACTTACCTAAATGTTTCTATCTTGGAAAAGCTATTGCCAACAGACACCAATGAATCCCACGCCTGATACAGAACCTCAGGATCAAACCAAACATGCGGAGACATGTTAAGTGATGGCAAGTCTGTGATAACTGTTCTTCTGAGATTATTTATGCCATCAGTGCAATTATAAACACTTCCACTCAGCAACTTCCATGCCTTGGTGACACCAGCATTGCTTGAGCCGTAGCGTCTCGTTGCGTAAGATTCTACCCAGTTCAGTGCTTGGGTAGTGGTTAATGGTGTATTGATCCATGTGCCCATTTCATTCATCAAGTCATACATAATGTAGTTTTGGTTGATTCCTTCTGGTGTGAGCCCTGTTCCTATCATTGTACTGCCTTTGGCTTGAAGGGCAAGCACAGGATCTGGACAAGACAATATTAGAGTTGTTTTCATTAACCCATGAAACAAATAACATCGAAAAAACACAATGGAAATAAGGTGCATAAAAGGGGATACACTAAATAATGTTTCACAGGTTGATGTGAATCACTCTTACTATTAAAATGATAAATGAAATAACTTTCAATAATTACAATATGAAAATTGAGATAAAAGGGTTTGACTTTTTAGATTTAGACTTCAACTTGTATTATTATATAGTTATTCTAAGTCTTATTCAATGAAGTTTGATTTTTCTGTTTATACAATTTCTCTTACTTGTTGTGATGCTATCAATGGTTCCGTACATGCCAAGATTGCCACCAAAGTTGTGCAGCATGCACCAAATGAATGGTTGACCATAAAAAGAATCTGTTTGTTTCCACAATGGAGTTGTCTCTGCCATCAAGTCAAGCACAATCATCTTACCTTGGGGTACACCTGAAAATTTAAATGACCAAAATAATGGTGATGACTATGATGGTATGATCAACTATGATGATGATGAAAGTGATGGTGATGATGATGATAATGATGATGATTGTGGTGGTGATCATGATAATAATGATGATGGTGATGGTTGTGGTGGTGGTGGTGATGACCATGATGATGATGTTAACGGTGGTGGTGATGATAATTATGGTGATGAAGTTGGTGAGGACAATAGTGCTGATGGTGGTGGTGATGATAATGGTGATGATGATGATGATGAAGATGATGAAGATGTTCATGATGATGATGATCATCATCATCACCATCATAATCAGCATAGTATCATTGAAAAATAAGTGGATAATACTAAATAAATAACTTAATGATATCATACTTATCATTACATTAAAGCAGCCATACCTTGAAGAAGTGCCTTGATTTGTGGAGCCTTCCAAAAAGATCTTCCATTCCAGAATAACCATCCCTGCATCAGCCAGATAGCATCAGCATCTCCAGCCAGCATTCCCTGATACACGCCTTTACTTGATGCTGCTAGATAGGCAGGGTCACTGGATCTAGGTGTCATCTCATTGAAAGTATCAGCATTGTAGATGTGGTTTGTTCCAAATTCAGCTATTTGTGCTTTGATGAAGGCTCCACCAATTTGCTAGAAGTAAATGTTATCATTATTATCATCATGTGATCATATAATTTTTATAACCAGCATCACCATCATGATCATAATTATCATCACATCATCATTATAACCAAAGCATCATAATTAGCATCACTGTCATCATTATCATGATCATCATTGTCGCCAAAATAACCATACAACTATGAACATTGTTATCATAATCTTATTCATAGCCATCTTCATCAATCATCATCAGCATTATCATCATTATTAGCATAATGATTGTAATCATCATCATAATCATTATTATCATCATCATCATCATCACAATCATTATCATTGTAATCACCATTATCACAATCACCATCATAATCATCCCCATTATCATCATCATTATTATTATTATAATCATGATAATCATTATCATTATCATTGTAATCATCATCATCACCATTATTGCTATCACCATCTTACCTTGAATAGTGGATCACTAGCGTCAAGAAGATAAGTACAGCAATAAGTTGCATTAAAGTGACCCCAGTCACCCAACTTTGATACATTTGCCTTTGGGTATATCCTGGTCAAAGCCTTTGGTACATGACCAGCAAATCCAGGTAGGATTGGTGCCATGCCAAGGTTTCTCATTGCTGTGAGTATATTGTGTTGTAGACTTAGTTGATTCTTGTACCATGATGGTGGTAGTGGCCCACCCCATCCATGAACATTACCCATTCTAGACCTGACAAAAACAAACATGTCAAGTCACACACTACCCTGGGTAGCAGAGGTCATTCTTTAATAACCCCTTGCTTTGGCATTTGTAAATCTGTTGGTTTATGATTTCTTTTAACAGACAAAGGCATGCAAAATTTATGGTTGTGTTTTCATGATAACCGATCACGAAATAAGCAGTTGTTTGGTGACTCTTCTTTCTTCTTCTTTTTTGATCGGTTATATTAATATTAATATTATCATATTATTTATTAATATTATATATTATATATTTATTATTATTTATTATATATTTATTATTTAGTTATATTTATATTAATATTGTCATATTATTTCGTGATCGATTATCATGAAAACATAACCAAATTTATGATAAATACAAATGCGAGATTAAGAAACCCTCTAGTTTCCAGGGTAAGCACAAGCAAACCTGGTAAAAAAAACTCTTGTTTTAACTATGATTTCTGCAGAATAGTGGCTTGAAATAACAGTTGCCAGATATTGTCTGTTCAATGTTTTGTTGACCAGTCAAATCCTCAACTTGTCATACTTTGCTTTTGTCTGGTGAATACCAGTACTGAGTAGTATCATTAATCAGCAAAAAAATAATATTTGGTTGGTATTGAATACGATGTCCAAGTAAAATATAAATCGACTGGTCAAATTAACCAGGGTCATCCAGAATTAAACTATGATTATTTCAAGCCCTGCAGCAGGATGAGACTCCATATTTATAGTTACTTTAAATAAAACATAATGAATGTACTATAATGAACTATTTACCATGCTAAAAATGCTGGCCCACCAAAGTGTGAGTCCAGTTCTTCCTGTTTCAGCCCCATCTTCAGGTAGACTTTCTGCCAAATTGCCTCTTGACCAGTAAATGCAAGGGGTAGATTAATACCATTTAATGCCATCCAGTCTACCTCTCGCTGCCACCTGGTCCAGTCCCACCAGATGAAAGAATAACTTGAAGTGCAGACATTTTGATAGTATCGAAATCTAGTGTCAAGAAGAGATGTAAAATGGCAACTTAATATCTTCTTTTATCATATGACCCATATTTTGCCCGGCGCACGCTCTTAAGAAAAGCTTTGGAAGAAGTCATGTGATATTGGGGTCCGTACAGCTTTTTCACCTGGTCTGTACAAACACGTACGGACCCACTACTTGAAATGGCTTCCTCATTCAATCAAACTAAATTAAAAAGAGTGGGTCATATGATAAAAAACTTATTGACTGAGTTAGGTCGGTCCATACAGGAAATATTTGGCTCTTGGTCATTTGTACATCATGACCGCAAGCCAAATATTTTCCCATACGGCCCTCCCACTCAGTCAATAAGTACTTTTTATTTAATACAATTCATATAATAATATATTATATATTTAATTCAATTCATTTATTTTTCTTTCTTTATCATACCTTTTTCCATTATTCCTTTTGTTTTTTCTATTTTTGACAAACTTTTCTTTTTTTTCTTTCTTTATTTTCTTTCTTTTTTCTTCTCTTTCTATATTTTTCTGTTTAAACAATTGTTCCTTTTTTCCATATTTCATATTTCTATTCCCATTTTCCTCAACCTCTCATTTTTTTCATTCTTTCCTTTAACAAGTATTGGGCTGCCAACTGTGCATGCTGCATGATGTCTGGGGATTCATTATGTAACAATAAAAATAGTTATCATAATCCCAATATTAACAATGAACTAACCTGTTGTGAATGCTCACTGTAACTACATTTTTCACAACAGGAAAGGGACTTGGAATCTCCAACTGGTCTCCACTCCAAGAGACATGTGCCTTACAATAATTCTTCAAAAAATGATTAACAGCCATTGCGCAGGCTACACCAGTTGTACATCGAATAGATAGCTTGGAGTCAACGCTAACGTAGGCAAACTTGTCCAAGCCGGTACCACCAAGTTTCGGATCGACTTTAATGAAGAAGATGTCTTTGTACTTCGGTAGAAGTCGAGCAATTAAATCGTGCACTGCTTGTTGTTGGGTCGTTGGATTTGCATCGCTTTTGATATGACCAAACGCCTCTGCACGATATTCGTAGTCTTCCAAAGCAGTAGAACAATGAAAGATGGTGATTTGCACGAGAAAAACAACCAACAACACCTTGAAGACCATTTCTCGTCCGACGTCCATGACAGTTAACTTGTAAATAAAGGATTTGCAACTGATCACTCAAAAGGCACCCACTGAGCGTTTTTCTGAGATATTTCAACTTTGAAATGATCGTTTTATATGTATAACCTGGCTATCAGTCCAGGGATGTTAATCAATGGTAATTAATATGTACTTTAATAGTAGTTCAAACTACCTCGTGATCAGGTTTTCAAAGACGTCACACAACCTAAGCGTTTTAGCAAGGCCAATACTTCAGTAGCTTATTGTATATTGAGACAGTTTATATGTATATTACAAAACAGACAAATAACAGTAAATTGCATCATAATGTCGAAGTTAAAACAGCTTCAAAACCCACCAATATCGACCCAATGCTTTCAATCTATGGCTCACTTCAAAGATGACGCAAAGATGGAACACAGGAAGCCCAACTCTAGTTCGTCAAACAATAATAATAATAATAATAATAATAATAATAATAATAACATGTGGATATGATATTTATATAATCAGTAAATGGGACATCACTTTTATTGAAACAAGATAGATAATATTATTGTCATATTATTATCAAAAACAATCAGTGTCATAATTCCATTTTTCAGTTCTATATTTACTGCTGTTTCTTGGTCGATGTAGTCAATGTCCTAATAAAAAATCTAAAGAATAGCATATTTGTATTTTTTTCATCACATATTCAGCCAAAATTTTGCAAAAACTATAAAGTTTGTCTTCAAGTTTTCATAAAGACTTAATGATAAAAAGCATTTATGTTGATATGACGAGATATCACAAGTCAGAAGCTAGTCACGTTTCCTGTGTATATGACTTAAAGGACTCTGATTGACAGGTTTTAGAGTTCTAGAATAGGCAATGACATCACTTTTTAAATAATGTCATTAATAATTCATAACATTAAAAATAGGGAAGGTTATTTTTGTTGGTATTAAGTATAGACTTTTAGGAATTAAGTCTAGTAAACTATCGAAAAAATTCAAGTGAAAGCAAGACATTTCTTTTTGAAAAACATTTGTGAGGCACATTGAGGCCAGAAATGTGCCTTATAAGTAACTACATATTATTATTAGTAGTAGTGGTAGTAGAGTGATTTTCATTAACCTGTGAAACAAAGTGTATTAGTTTAAAAAGTTGTAAGTCAAATAAGAACAAAAGAACACTTTAGAGTGTATTAAAGAGTGATACATAAAAAGTGTTTCACAGGTTAATGAAAACCACTCTAGTAGTATACACCTATTTCAATAAACGTTGTCCATCTGGAATGGTTGACGAGACCGATAGGAATTGTGGGAGCTCATTAACTTCCAAATACATTGTTTTAATCACACTATAATGGTGCTGAATTACAGATAACAGTATTTCAGAAGTAAACATTAATATTCAATCGTGATTATAATAGTGTATTTGCAGTTTAACGAGCTCCCACAATTCCTATCGG
Source organism: Metridium senile (assembly GCA_949775045.1). Lineage (NCBI taxonomy): Eukaryota > Metazoa > Cnidaria > Anthozoa > Actiniaria > Metridiidae > Metridium > Metridium senile. The sequence continues at coordinate 6,319,322 of OX459100.1, forward strand.
TCTCAGATCAACCATTCCAGATGGACAACATTAATTGAAATAGGTGTAAACAAAAAGACAGACAAACACTGAGACAACCCAACAAACAAACTGGAAGATAAGACAGACAGACAAACAAATAAATAGAAAGACAAACTAACAAACACACCACAAGATCAGACAGACAAACAAACAAACAAATAAATAGACAAAAACCCATGTGCCAAATGACTACGTTTCTGTTTTCATATTCATACAGTTTATTTCATACCCCATTCTATATTATGTAGTGAATTACATGAAAGATTAAGTCATATAATGACTTGAATTATTATCTTTTATCATAACATTGAACTTATTAATTATGTTTAGATCAGCCAGCACAAGAAAACTATTTGGCTTTCAAATAATTATTTTTACAGACCTTGCTGTATAACTTTGAGCCAAATACCTTTCTGTCTGTCTCACCTAATTGTACTCATAACTTTAATACTTAAACGTTGGAATATGTATGTACAAAGAAGTGGTTTTAAGGTCATTAAAGTGACTTTCTTAATATTCATATGTCGCAAGTTGTATCAAGTTTAATTAGCAGAACTATTGAACTAGCAGAATAACTAGCGGAATCCAATTTACATTACCTTTTGTGTTAATTGTCATTGATTTACCAAAACCATATTTACTTGATTGAACTAAAACATTTAATTCCTAATATGGTTTGGATTTCTGATAATAAAATTTTGTATTGTTATTGTTATTATTATTTTATCATTAATTATTAATAGACAAATTTAGAGTTGAAGTTGCTCAGCCTTCATTCCTTTGAATAAGCACAGCCTGTCGTATCAACATAAGATTTAATGTCTTGTTTTTGTAAAAACGTGAATTGTTTTTCTTTCGTTCTTTCTTTCATTCATTCTCCTATTCCTTCATCCTTCTTTCTTTCTTCCTTTCCTTCAATTTCTGTCTTTCTGTATTTAGTACACCCCAAAAGATAAGACACATGCTTAACAAAACATTAAAAATACCACAAATTTTCTCTCTTTTCTGTGATTGAATTACCTACAATCAAGGCTAAGTCTGCATATCAAAGAACTTGAAACTGTTCTATTGTGACGTTCCCCTCTACCCTTGATAACAGAGTTACCATAATTACAATTTCATAAATTCATATTTCATTTTTACACAATCAAAATATTGGGATGTAGTTGTCAATCTTTGACTTATTCTTCTGAGCGATACACTCTGCTATCCATACAATGTTTCTGGTTTCTTGTTCCTTTAGCTTTACATACGCATAAAAGACACCAAAATGAAACTGCTGCATGAAGGCCAACTTGTTTAAGTTCACCTGAAATAGGAAGATAAAAGGCACAATGTCAATAAGATCAAAATGACAAAATGAATTATGATGAACAGGTTCCCATTTAAATCTGTACTTATGCAAATTGTGTTGGTGTGTGCTAAACACACAGATCAACCAATCAGAGTATATTATTTCTGAAGTGAACTTCTCTGATTGGTTGATCTGTGTGTTTATCACACATCAACAAAATTTGCATAAGTACAGATTTAAATGGAAACCTGTTGATGGAAGTAAGACGTTGATATGATAATGGCGGTGCTTATGATATGGATGACAATATCTTCTCAACGATAATGTTATGGTTATTTTACCTCATATTCAAAAAACTTGTCTTCCAGTGTCTTCTCTCCAGTACCAATACCAGAACCATCAAACAGCTGGCGGTAATCCTATAAACAGCAACAAAACATCAATCAACTAGCAAAACAATCTGATAATAATAATAATATAATAGACTCTTTATTTAAACAGGGTGACACGGAATAGTTAAAAAACTAATAAACTAGTGGCCCTCTATCTAAAGTTATAAAATACATATACATGATAAAACTTACAATAAACTTAGAATTAATAAAAATTATATACATACAAGAATCATAATCCTAGAATAGTTTTTAAAAACTCCTAAAGATACAGACTTTCTAAGTTCAAGACAATGATCAATGTTTGTTTGCAGTTAGCATAAAATAATCTCAATCAAGTATTGTTCTGTATACATGAACAGTAACTTACAGAGTAATAATCAGCTACAGCCCTCACTTGGTCGTACTCATCAGCCTTGGACAGTCTAGCCAATCCATCAGGGTATAGGTTGCCACACTGTGGGAACAGCTTTTGACGTTCATCTTTACTTAGTTCTGTACCAAAAGAATTGATGGTGATAATGAAAGCCCTTCTGTCTGCTTCAAACTACAAAATAAAATAATGTAAAAAGATTATAATGAACTAGATATGTTTTGAACAACTTTTGCTATCACACTCACATAGATGCTAGAAGAAATAAGGAAGGATGATTAAAAGGAAGGGAGGGAGGAAGGAAGTAGCAAGGTAAGGAAGAAAGGTAGGATCAAAATAAACAATGGAAGGAGGGAAGGAGGGAGGGAGGAAGGAAGTAGCAAGGTAAGGAAGAAAGGTAGGATCAAAATAAACAATGGAAGGAGGGAAGGAGGGAGGGAGGAAGGAAGTAGCAAGGTAAGGAAGAAAGGTAGGATCAAAATAAACAATGGAAGGAGGGAAGGAGGGAGGGAGGAAGGAAGTAGCAAGGTAAGGAAGAAAGGTAGGATCAAAATAAACAATGGAAGGAGGGAAGGAGGGAGGGAGGAAGGAAGTAGCAAGGTAAGGAAGAAAGGTAGGATCAAAATAAACAATGGAAGGAGGGAAGGAGGGAGGGAGGGAGGAAGGGAAGGAAGGAAAGACCTGGGAGGGAAGGAAGGAAGGAGGGAAGGAAGGAAGGAGGGAAGGAAGGAAGGAGGGAGGGAGGGAAGGAAGGAGGGAGGGAGGGAAGGAAGGAGGGAGGGAGGGAAGGAGGTATGGAGGGGAAGGAAGTAATATAGGAAGGAAGGAAAGAGAAAAGAATGGAATATAGCATTACAGGGAAAGATATAGGAAGGAATATATGAAGGACAGTATATAGAATGGAAGGTATATAGAATGGAAAATATGCAGGGAGATAGGAAGAAAGGGAAATTACCTTAAGAATAGGACACATCACATCAGCTGTAGTACCGCCAAGGTTTTCACAAAACTTGTAAAAGCTCTCAAGGTATGCCTGCAACAAAATAAAAATAGCTATTTATGAACATCACAACCACTGTGACTGCTGCAAACACAATCAACCATCAAGTCTGTGTTGTTAGATTGATGTATTGGAGGCACATACTTTGTATAAAGTGTTCCTAATGATCTCAATGTTCATCTCATCCAAATCCTGTTCAGATATGCACTCAACAAAGAAGGGAGCTAAAAACACAAAACAAAACATTAATCTTAAATTTGTTATAATGAACACATCACCGCCACAACAAAAATTATAAAAATGTTAGTATTGATATAAAATATAATAATAATAAGGATATAATGCTGACAATGGTGTTCACAACACCAGCAATAATGACAGAAATGTATAAAAGCACTTTTATGAACAACTATTGAGAATTTTCAAAAGATATCACATCTGTGACAAGATCTGTAAATCTCATACAGATTTCTTCCTGATTTGCAGAAGTTTCAACTTGTATTTTCTCGGCCAGATTTACTTTTATCTTGGCAATTTTAGTAAAATATGAAACTAAGTACTATACAATATTTGCCTTCAATCTGTATGCAATATACAACGAATGGTCTTCAACTCTCTGTTGTATATCCATACAAATTGGCGGCTCACATTGTATATACTATATAAAAACCATACCTAAAGGAGTGTCAATCATGACGGCATTATACAAGTCAGCAGGAGTAGATGCGATATTAATAGAGGCCATCTCTTCGAAACTGCCCAGTGGGTGACACTTGGGGATAAGCTCTTGTATGGGTCTTTGGTGTAGTGTCCCAGTTATCCATAGTATGATATTATCTATCATATAACTATATCTATATCAATAAACAAAATGTTAACTTGATTGAAGAGATTACAGTTACAGTTATCAATAGTAGGATATTATCTATCGTATAACTATATCTATATCAATAAACACAGTGTTACCTTGATTGAAGAGATTACAGTTATAGTTATCAATAGTATGATATTATCTATCATATAACTATATCTATATCAATAAACACATTGTTACCTTGATTGAAGAGATTACAGTTATAGTTATGAAGTGCATTTACCATCGCTTTCAAATATCCCCTAACGGTTGCAACAAAAACATGTTCTATTTCGAAGTCAAACTTTAAAGATTGCCCCCCCCCCCCCCCCCTCAAAAAAACTTGGCAAGTTTGTCAACCACTGTCATGAAAAAGGGCTAGAAATGTATAGATAGTACTGAAGAAGTACTGTCACTTGCATCTACTGGTTAACAGATGCGACAAAAATATAATATGTGAAATTTACCCTGACAAATAGAATTTATTTAGAGAATTACATTAGAAGAGTGACAAGTTTGGTGCCAAACTTTGGAAGTTTACGTCTAGACAGAACATGTTTTTTTGTTGCAGAGGTTAACAGGTAGGTGTAAATGATGGTATACACCTATTTCAAAAAACGTTGTCGGAAGGAGATCTGAATCTGCAGTCTGAGACCGAAATGAGTTCTGGGGTACGGCAGTTTTTTCTCATTGCGTGGACTTTCTGGCTTCGGATATGGCGACGGTAAATATATATCTGAAGGTGCTAAGCACAAAAAAACGAAAAACAGGGCCAGGCCTGGTTTTTGCAGTACGCAATTTCCTGAATTCATTTCAGTCTCAGATTGCAGATTGCAGATCTCCTTCTGACAACGTTTTTTGAAATAGGTGTATGTACTTTGGAAGTTTACAACAAGCTTCATTGGTGAACTTTGAACTTACTTGCCTTGTAAATTTGCTAATTCTTTGAGGTTAAGATTATCTAAGTAATCCTTGCTTATTTTGTTTGAAAAGTAAGTTTGAAGTTCACTAACGAAGTTCATTGTGAACTTTCCGAGTACCATTTAAACTTACAATCTTCCATATCAACTTTACAATCTGTAGTCAAAAGTTATGTGAAACAAACTGTGACATTATAACTTTAGACAATTAATTCTAAAATATTTTTACTATGATTATTACCTATTGTCGAGCTAAACCACTAGTTATCAAATGTACATTTAGTATATTACTTACGTGATAAAATCCATAAATGTAGCGAGAGGTTCTAATGCTTGGTTTCGTAAATGTTTAAATTCTTCTACAAGTCTTTCTCTTAGCTTATCATCGATGACAGAAACTGACAATGGACTCGCTTCATTCTGTAAGAAGTTACCATAATCTGTGCTTTGGAGATGGAGTTTTAAGTCTGCGTAATGTAAGAAAAGCAGTTTTTAGAATAAAATAAACCTCAACAATAATGATTACAATTTTAGGATTATGATGGTAATGATATGATAAAAATGATGATTATAATGGTTCAGATTGTTTATATGTTGATGATGATAATGAGGACAATTATAATAATATAATACCTTTCATAAGGTGATGATTATATAATTATAATAATGATTATAAAGATTATGATAATAATGTTGAAGTAATGATGATGATGATAATGTTGGTAAAAATGAAAGTGTTTACAATAAAGAGATAAAAATTAAAATAATATACACATGTAAAATATATGCATATCAAAAATAATGCAGGAAGTTTGATTTGTATTCCAAAATCCCAATTTTGAATCCCGTTATTTTCAAGCAAACTACATAATTATATAATTATTGCTTGAACTTATTGTCCTATGTATGGAATTTATGGAGCAATTTCCGTAAAATATATATTACCAATCAAGGCGTAAAACACGAACAAAAGTCAACAATCATATGACATCATTTATGCAACACCGAACCTGCGAACATGTAGTTTTATCTTCCCCTTCCAAAAAACCCTTCAAATAAACTAGTTTCGTAAAGCTATCTTGCGAACAAAAGACCATAATACTATCCATTCTAGATTATACAAAAATAGCTTGATCTCTTAGTAAAATATGCGAAGAAATAGAAAGAAATGTTCGTCCTTCAGTGGAGAACTTACCTTCGAGTGTTTCACATTGTGCTAAATTTAAGTAGTCGCTCTGTGTCAAAACTCCCGATCGAAACCCACGAACAAGACCCTCAAGGTATCCCGAGTCGATGTTGAAGAAGAGCTCGTCAAATGCCATCATTGATGTTTCAGCCATTTTGTCTTCTTGTCGATTTACGAAATTCAAGATGGCCGACACAATCTTCTCGGCTTAGTCCCCTAGACAGCGCAGTAATATTAATGTAGATCACATGACAGTCATAAGGTGTATTAGAAGGGGAGGGGAGGGGAGGTAAAATATACCTCATAAACACGATGGCTAATTTTTATCATTTTTTTAATATAGAAAATGTTAAATATATATATTTCTCTTCTTTATAATAGCCTGTGCCATAAATTTTCCTTGAAACATTTTACCAATCAATACTTGAATGACTCAAGTATTTTTTAACAAAAAAAGAAAATATTAATATGTCCACTAATCAATCATTAAAGTTAATTCAATAATTCAATAAAAACGAATAAAAAAGCGCAAATTTACAAAAGGAAAAGAAAAATTGTACATGCGCACAAAAAAACACTTTGCGCACATAAAATCCTCCTGGTAAACAGCTCGCGTGAGACTGGGTCGACAATAAGCGCGGGAAAAATCGAAGAACAAAATGGCGTCGCATTGAAAATTATTTTTCTACTTGAAAAGCAAAATTATTCAAACAATACGTATCGATATTTAGTTTTATATGATACAAATGATCCCTCATTATTTCCTGCTCTGACTTAAATCACTGATCGTCAAAACGCGATTTCAAAACATTATATTCTGACATTTTAAGATTTCTGGTCGGTGTTTGTTGAGTTTCGAGATGGACCCAGGCGAAATAGAATTTCTTGCTGAAAAAGAACCAATTACAATATTACCGAATTTCACAGAAAAGAAGATCTACTTAATAGGGGTAAGAAAATAGCATCAACTTATATACTTATTGTACATGCTAGCTAGTTTAATAAACCACGACATTGACTATGTATGATCGCTAGAAATGCTTTTTAATTTTTGTGTCATAAGAAATGAATGATATTTCTTCATAGTAAATTTTACTAATTATAACATGTTGTGAATGTAATCTTTATCATCATTATCATCAACATTGTTATCATCAGCCACACCAGCCATCATCAACATCATTATCATCATCATAATGATAAAACATGATGATAATAAAAGTGATGATAATTGACAAAAATACCATTGTCATCATTATCATCACCAGACATCATCATGTTCATAATCATTATAATGACAAAACATGGCGGTAATTATTAATGACCAAAATGCCATCGTCATTATCATCATAATTTATCATGAATGTCGTCATTAATCGTCATGGTTCGTTATTATTACACGTGTATGACATATTGAGATTTTGAGCAATATGATATAAATCAATAAGCTAAAATTCATGAATATATTTTGTGTGTTTTCCTTCAGGGTGATATAGGACCTCTGAATGCTTCTCTACCAGTCGATGTACCACTATGGATTGCTATCAACCTTAAACAAAGAAGGAAGTGTAGAATACAAGCACCTGATTGGATGGACATAGGTAAGTCCTATAGTTATAAATACAGTGGTACCTCTATAAAGCAGTCACCCTCGGTCACCCTAGATTTGGGACTTTTTATTGTGGCTGCCTAATAGAGGGTGGCCGCTTAATGGGTGACTGCTTAATAGAGGTATCACTGTAGTTACAGACTTTTTCACAGTTCTTGTCAATCAACTTTATTAATGTTTGAAGCATTATCCAGCCCCTTTGTGAAAAATGTCTCAAATTTATTTGACCTAGTTTTCATTATAATTGGATAATTTCTTCACAGAAAAGCTAAAAGATCTAAAAGAGGAAGAAACCAAAGCAGAGTACTTCACTCACATGCCTTCCAACTTTTACATGGAAATAGCTACTTTGTTACTTAACTGGTAAGCTGCAAGTTTGTAACCATAGATATGTTTAGTGAACGTTTGGTTCCTTGGTGCTGTAGGGCAACCATGGCATTAAATCAATAATACAGTTACCAAAGAACAAAGAACTTAGAACAGATCAACCGTCCAGTACCCAGATATAGGAAGAAATTTAAACAGAATGCAATTCATCTTATAACACCCCCTTGAAAGGCCCTATTGGAAATTTCCTTGAAGACATGGGCCCCTGTTTAAAATGATGATAAATGACTGAATAAATAAATAATTTAATGAATGAATAAATGAATGAATGAGTAAATAAATGAATGAATGAGTAAATGAATGAATAAATGAATAACTGAATAAATGGATAAATGAAAGAATGAATGGATAAATGAATGAAAGAATGAATAAATGAATAAATAAATAATTGAATGAATGAATGAATAAATAAATAATTGAATGAATGAATGAATAAATAAATAATTGAATGAATGAATGAATGAATGAATGAATGAATAAATAAATAATTGAATGAATGAATGAATAAATAAATAATTGAATGAATGAATGAATGAATGAATAAATGAATAAATAAATAATTGAATGAATGAATGAATAAATAAATAATTGAATGAATGAATGAATGAATGAATAAATGAATAAATAAATAAATAATTGAATGAATGAATGAATAAATAAATAATTGAATGAATGAATGAATGAATAAATAATTGAATGAATGAATGAATGAATGAATGAATGAATAAATAAATAATTGAATGAATGAATGAATGAATAAATAAATAATTGAATGAATGAATGAATAAATAATTGAATGAATGAATGAATGAATGAATAAATAATTGAATGAATGAATGAATGAATAAATAATTGAATGAATGAATGAATGAATGAATAAATAAATAATTGAATGAATGAATGAATGAATGAATAAATGAATAAATAAATAATTGAATGAATGAATGAATGAATAAATAAATAATTGAATGAATGAATGAATGAATAAATAATTGAATGAATGAATGAATGAATGAATAAATAAATAATTGAATGAATGAATGAATGAATAAATAATTGAATGAATGAATGAATGAATAAATAAATAATTGAATGAATGAATGAATGAATGAATGAATAAATAATTGAATGAATGAATGAATGAATAAATAAATAATTGAATGAATGAATAAATAAATAATTGAATGAATGAATGAATGAATGAATGAATGAATGAATGAATAAATAAATAATTGAATGAATGAATAAATGAATGAATGAATAAATAAATAATTGAATGAATGAATGAATGAATGAATGAATAAATAAATAATTGAATGAATGAATGAATAAATAAATAATTAAATGAATGAATGAATAAATAAATAATTGAATGAATGAATGAATGAATGAATAAATAAATAATTGAATGAATGAATAAATAAATAATTGAATGAATGAATGAATGATTAATGAATAAATATATAAAAACTAATATACAAAGCAACAAGAAAGACTGAGAAATTCCACACCTACATCACCTTTGCGGAAATTTGTAAAATGAAATGCAGGTTTATAAACTTGAATACTTTGGTGTTATTGCAGTGCAACAGATGATATTCCCCATGCTGATGAAGTACGCACATTGATAAAGGATATGTGGGATGTTAGAATTGCTAAACTTAGAAAGTCTATTGACCTTATGATCAGCCAACAAGCTGTGCATGCTAGGGTATGTAGTTATAATATATATCATCATTAAAATGATTGTCATTTAATACCATCATTATCACCAGCACCATTGTCATCATTGATACAATCACTGATGATTTTTATAATGACAATCATTGGTAATCATTCACTTAATGTTTTGCTACCACCACTATCATCACCACTATTTTCAGCATCAAGGTCATCATTATCATCATCATCGCTATCATCATCATCAGCACCACCACTGCCTTTATCATCATCATCGTTATCACCACCATCATCACCACCACCACCTTCATTATCATCTTCACCATCAACATCATCATTCAGGGGCGGATCCAGGGGAGGAGAATTGGGTGACTTTTCCCCCCCCTCTTTTTTTAAGCAGTTATATCTTACGTCCGGGATAGCTCCAGCATTATTGGGATTTTTATATATCCGAAACCAAAATCCCCCCTTTTGAAAATCCTGGATCCGCCACTGTCATCATCACTACATTATCATCATCACCACCACTACCATTATCATCATTGCCATCATGTTTCTCCTTAATTTGGAAGCTTTTTAATTAAAGCTTCTTTCATTTTTATAGCTTGATGATTTAACATTGATGGAAATCAACACAGTGCGCTTACTGTTGACCAAGTCACTTGACCATCTACACATGCTGAGATGCCATGCTGCTGAAAATCCGCCAACAGAATCATAGACTATTACAATTTACTAAACTTTTAGGTTAGCATATAACATTTGTCTTGAATTGGGATTCCTATGTTAATGATGGCCATGTGCATAGAAAGACTGGGAACTAAACTGCAACAACACAAGAAGCCCAAACTATGGAAATCTTGGTGGGATTCCTGTGTAAATGTTGGTCATAACCAAAAGAGGACTGAAAACTAAACTTCAATAACACAGGAAGTCCAAACTATCCATGGTAGTCCTGATATGTAGTAACTTCAAAATTAGCCTGTGTTAGAGTTATATGCAAATGTTTACAAACAATTCATAGATCCACTATCCATTGTGTTCTATCTTAGTTACTGTTGCTACATCCGACAAGCCAAATACGTTTTTCTCAATATACAGCACAAATTATATGCATTGCTGAAAACTTTATAAGTGTGTCTTGGAATTTATGTATTCTAAGAGTACGTTAGGAAAAAACAGTAGATGTGGTTAATCTTTCTGAAATCTACGATGTTTGTCCGACATTCTATATTCCAGTGGGAATGAATTGATTCAAGTCACAGCTCTTGGCCAAATACTTGGCTTTAAAGCCTCAATGTGAATCGATTGTTTAAAATCATTTGCATGTAACTGTAATAGCAACTATTGGGATTCCTGTGTAGAGACTAGGGACTAATGTCAAATAGCACAAGAAGCCCAAACTTTGATAGTTAGGTTAACTGTAATAACAGCTATTGGGATTCCTGTGTAGAGACAAGGGACTAATCTCAAATAGCACAGGAAGCCCAAACTTTGATAGTTAGGTTAACTGTAACAACAGCTATTGGGATTCCTGTGAAGAGACTAGGGACTAATCTCAAATAGCACAGGAAGCCCAAACTTTGATAGTTAGGTTAACTGTAACAACAGTTATTGGGATTCCTGTGAAGAGACTAGGGACTAATCTCAAATAGCACAGGAAGCCCAAACTTTGATAGTTAGGTTAACTGTAACAACAGCTATTGGGATTCCTGTGAAGAGACTAGGGACTAATCTCAAATAGCACAGGAAGCCCAAACTTTGATAGTTAGGTTAACTGTAACAACAGTTATTGGGATTCCTGTGAAGAGACTAGGGACTAATCTCAAATAGCACAGGAAGCCCAAACTTTGATAGTTAGGTTAACTGTAACAACAGCTATTGGGATTCCTGTGAAGAGACTAGGGACTAATCTCAAATAGCACAGGAAGCCCAACCTTTGATGGGAGTACAGCAAAGTGAACAATACGTGTAAATATATGGTATTTTATTACAATACTTTCACATTATCACCGACACAGTAAACATTAAAAACATGCTAAAAATATATGTACCTGGAATAACTATTAAATATTCTTATAATTTAATCTTTAAATACTTATTTATTCATAATTTTCACCATCGGTGCAAGCAAAAAAGGCTACTTCACTATATGCTACTAGCTAGACTACTTTTTACAATAATTATGTAGATTTCTATATATTTTGAGAATAATTATGAACGTTTTTTCATGATAAATTAAAAGAAAAGATGCCAGTTGTACGAAGGCTGAATAGCGCTATCCTATAATGATTCCTTATCAAGCAGATAAAACAACTTCTATACACTAGATAATCCTTATCTTAGGTCTGTTGTATGATGGCTACACTGAATAGGCCTTGATCAACATCTAGTTCTAGTTGTCTAAAGGCTAAATACTCCAGTTTTGTGTTATCTAGCACCGCGGTACTGTTTCTGCATAAGGCGCATTTGTACTACAGGGATGACCTTGATTCAGTGAAAAATTCAAATGTGATTCTATAGCATTTTTCAGTGCTTTGCTTGGCATTTGAATATTTTTACAATAAATCAAGGCTTACCCAGCAACAAATGTGCCTTTTGTTGAAAAGTACTGCGGTGCTAGATAACATGAAACTGGAGTATTGTACGTGTTATTCACAGAATAAATAATACTAAGCTAACTTAACAAATTTTTAAATGCAGCAATAAAAAGTAAAAGTTCTCAAAATGTTGTAGATTTATAGTTTTGAATGTTTTCAGGATGACGTTTACCTGCCTGTTTATAAATATTTTACATTTATTATTAAAGCAAATTTCATCTCAAGTCTGTGTGCATTGGGTAACTCTTATGATAATAATGATGGCTTTGTAATAGAGTCAAACTAATATTCAAGCTCAAATAACTTATTATTCTTGTGTGTTTTCTACCTAGTATACCACACAGCTGTAGTTTGTTTCGTCATGCAACACTCTCTCCCCAAACTATGTGTCAAAACAAACTATGATAGTGTGGGAGACTACTTTAAACTTTGATTGCCACAGATATAAATTCATTCCATAGCATTTTGTAACTCCAATCACATCAATTTATCCACTCTTCGTGCAACTGGCAAACGAAATATGAGGAATGCAGGATTTATTTTAAATCCAATATAGATAAAAAATCAAAGTGCTTTTAGCCTTGCTAATCTTTGTGCTATCTTTGGAAGCTTTGCATAAAATAATGTAATCTATCTAGGTTCTCTCGACATGCTTTCTTCTCATCATGGAGGTGTTTTTTTGTTTGTACAAGATTCTGAAGACAAAAAAGACACAAACAATTAGTCAAATTTTGGTTGTTACTTCATGTAGATAATAAACGGAATCATTTCATTGTTATCAAATGCATAATGTTGATGTGTTCTGATTGTATGGATGTGTTCAATCTTGAGAAAGACTGTTGGTGTTGGTGTTGGTGTCTGAGATTTCAACAACCTAAGTGGAAGTCATCTTCAGAGTAAAGAAACATCAGATAACAACACACACAGTCTTTCTCAGGACCATTGTTCTGTGATATACTTTATTACTCACTGTCATTTGTGTATTAAGATTGTTTGCTTCTTCATTGAGAGAGGAGTGTTGTGATTTCAGCATGTCGGCGTTTTCTCTAAGAAAGTTGGCTTCATGATCACGATCTAAAAGAAAAATTATTCAATACAAAATTAATAAAGTTTACACTACTTGAAAATCTCTGGTGTACTCGGGGGGTCTGTTTTGTTTAAATGAATGTGATCGAGTACATACCTCCAGAATGAAGAAAATATGCTTTCATGACGCTCTCAACTCCAGGCCATCTGTAATCATGCTCTTTTCTTCCTGGCAGTGGAGGCCTTGAGCTTAGATCCTATAAAAGATACATGAACTGTGTTAATCATGCTCTATCATTCACATGTATGTTTTTTAAATCATTGATTCATTGGGAAAGCATGTGTAAATATGACCTATTTGGGAATTGATGAATACAACAAATGCAGTTAAGATGCAGTTAATTGACAAGCAGTTAATTGACAAGAGTTTGATATATTTCTGGAATCTTGATACTGTCATTTTTTGACTTGGGGTCTTTTAATAAGTCAATGATTTCAATGATCCGAGCGCGAGCACCGGCGCGTGCACACAACATTCAAATGCACGTGCCACAACAACAACCGCCATTACTGATGAAGGTCCGTGGTAATGGACCGAAACGTCTATTCTTCTAAAGTTTTTTAAGTCAGAGACAAACGTAAAATTTGATAATAATGAATCCTGACTGCAATTTCAGTATTTCTAAATCTTTACTTATGTTTATGTGTTATTATTAAGTCATTCAAACTATACCTTTTTATCCATGTCAGTATTATGAGGCCTTGCGTGCACAGGAATCATTTTATCGAAACTACTGCCCTGGTGACTTTGTAACAAACCAAAATGTCTACTAAAATCAGGGTGTATACCAGAAGCACCACGATGTGCTAAATAGTCTCTTGTTTCTTGTTCACTCAATGATAATCCAGTACTATGAATAGGCTCTGGACGCAATGGTTGACCTAATGAAGGATGACCGGCAGCATCTGCAGATACTGATAACAGTCCCGTATGACGGAGATAAGGAGGTCGAAACGTAGGTGTGTTGTAACTATTAAAAGGATCTTCCATGTTTGTTAGAGATTGAAGTGTTAAACGGGGTGGTGGTCGAGAGGAGAGGTGTTCCGAAGGGCTTGCATTGTGTTGTCCTTGGCTTGAATTACTTTTGTATCGATTTTGGTGAATGAATGGATATGGGGAAGTTAATTCTTCGGTTGCCTCCTTTTTTATCTTTATATTTAAATCTTTGTTAACATCACCGTTTTCTTCAGTTTTTGTATTTTGTTCACTTTGTTTACTTAGTACTTGTTCTAGTAGTTGCTGTTTTTGACGGGTGATTGGACCAACCAAGTTTTCTGCATCAATTGATATGCGGCCATTTTCTGTGTCATTATTTCCCTACACATGTCAAGTTAAAGAGAAAATGACAGTTAATAAACAGTCATTTTCTTAAAAAAAATAATTCAGTGATTTCTAGCATGCACATGATTTGCAATAAAGTAATAAATCACTTTTTTTAATGTCTAAATCTTTCCTTACACAGATTAAAGAGATGAAATGATAGTTAATAAAGTCTTTTTCTTAAAAAAATAATTCAGTGATTTCTAGAATGCAAATGATTTGCAATGCAAAAATAAAGAAATAAATCGTTTTTTTTATGTCTAAATCTTAGTCCTACTAATGGGGGGAGACTAACACTCATACTCACTACCCCTACATTAAATATTTTAGCACACAACACTGCTCACATGTTGATTTTTGCATACGGAGGAAAACCGAATAACAGGGAGTAAAATCTATGTCATCAGGGAAAAACAACACATCAAACAAACTCACATACTATATAATGAAAAAGAAAATGATGTAATATTTGCATATTTGAAAATTTTTACCTGTTCTTTCTTTGAGCGCTTTGATGGCCGTCCTCTTCCTTTCTTTTTTCTCTTTTTTCTTTCACTTCTCTTGACTTCATATGATTGCTCCATTTCTGAAGAAAATACAGCATATAGATTAATCATAAGCATAATCATTCTTGCACCACCATCATAATCATCCTTATCAACATTTATTTATTTATTTATAATAATTCTGGATGGGTTACAAAGTCCACAGAGAGACGACAATAGGACACAAAGTCCCTTACAAAGTTAGTTCTCCAAAAACATCATAATATCCTACTTCTATCTCGTATCTTACCATGTCTAGTTTGAGGAGGAACAAGGCCAAGTCTTGCCATGAACTTAAGTTTCTAAAAACACAACATATATATTTGTAAGAACATATCAATAAAGCATGAACAGACAAAGAAATGTGAAGCCATAAAAAAAAACTGTCAGCAACATATATTAGTAAGAACATATCAATAAACATGGACAGTGCATTGCTAACTTTTCCTTCAACTGAAGTATATATATTTTATTAGAGAGTTTGATGTGTAATATGGCTGGATATTTTACGAGTGAGACGCTGTATTTGAACGAGTAAAATATCCAGCCATTTTACACATCAAAGTGTCAGACTAATGAGTTATTTATTATCCAACTATCAGGAAAAAAGGTTTTTGTTCTTTTATCAAGCAAAACATTTTATTATTTGAAAGACGAGTAAAAATATCGCTCAGTATTTTTACACGACCCAGTCCTACTCGTGCAATATTTTTATTCGTCTATGACTAGTTGGATAATATTTAATAATAATAAGTATTCCTGTATTTACCATATTTTCCATATATTATACTCAATCCAACTCAACAAGTTATCAGAAGATTAGTTTGTTTGTTATACCTCTGTGTATTGCATTTGTGATACTTCAGTGTCTGTACTAGTTGTGCCACTATCTACATCAGTTGTTCCTTCGCTGCTAGTCCCTTCATTGTCTTCTCTCTGTCCTGTGCTATCTGTACTAGCTTTGTCCTCTTGGGATACGGTGATGGGTGATTCATCAAACTTCCTTTTGACAACTGGATCACCATGAGTTAATTCTACATCAGAGAAGAAAGCGTGTTGGATTAATGCTGAAGTTTTGAGGAAAAGAATGAAGGGAAGGGGTGTAGGGAGGGAGAAAGGAAGGAAGGAAGGAAGGAAACAGGGAGGGAAGGGAGAAAGATGGAAACAAAGAAGAACAACCAATGGAATGCAGAAAGAAGAAGGGAAGAAAGGAAAACAAAGAAATGATAGATGAAGTAAAGGGAATGGTGTGGTGAAAAGGAAAGAAGTTCTGATTGTAAAACGGAGATAAAATGAGAAACAGAAGTGAGCAAGGAATAGAATGGATTAAAATACAAGTTTAAAGGTAACTAAGATTACCTTTTTTCTTCTCTAGTGTGACTAGACCCAGTCCTTCTAAAAATCGTAGTTTATCTTTATCATGTTGTTTGACCCTAATAGGCTGATCTGTATCTATACCTTCTTTCTTTAGCTGGGATTTGAGTTCCTCTGATAACTTATTGGCTACTACAGACTGGTGCATTTCTACAAATTAAACAAATTAAAAAAATCTTTAAAAAACTCATGAATAATTAATGAGAAATTTACAAAAGAAATCATGAGCAGACATGTGTTGTATATCCTGATTTGTATTTTCAAGTTTTAACTTGAAATTTCTAGCCAAGATTTACTTTAATCTTGAAAATTTTGGTGAAATTTGAAATAACTAACCTAGATGCTTTTTAAGTTGTTTACAACATTTGTGTCTGTGTTGTGTCTGCTATACAATCACATACCTTCATCTTGTGATTGAATATGCTGTTACAAAACAACCGCTAATGTTGTAAACATTATTTATAATGGTGTAATAGCATGTAACTAACCTACTAATTTGATAGTCCAATCAGGACCACTTACACAAAACCGTCCAATCAAAAAACATTTAAACCAGACAGATTGGTTGATTATCAATTCATCTAAAGTGGTCCCGGTTGGAGTGTCCACACTGTAATTAATGATGCTGTTACTAATATGGAGCATGTAGAAGCTTACCTACTACTCTTAAATCACCGTTAATAAACGTTGGCCTTGTATGTGCACCCCATCTAGAATCGGCAAGTATTCTATCAGAAACTGAAGAGCCTTGTGCACGGCTATCACGATGGAATGGATATGGATCTGTGAATGGTGGAAAGTGAGGATCACGTAGACTGAACGGATGAAGATGAGGTCGACCATCCTTGATGGCTTCCATAGCACTTCGTGGCATCTCTCCCTCTTTTCTGTGGAAGTCGGTGAACGGGTGTCGTCCTCTGATGTCGTGTGGCATTGGATGGAAGGCAGGGTGGAATGGATAGTGTCTGTATAGTTCACTTTCATGAGGGTGTTCAGATTTTGGTCTGTCATTGGAGTGTGGACTCTATAACAGAAATAAAACAGATAAGTCAATGGAATAACCAATAGAGTACAAACACTAAAAGTGTGCAACATAAATACCACTAAATACTGCTAAATTATGCAAATTCTTTTGTTCTCTATTGTTTAATCAACACTATTTAGTGGTAAATAGTACAAAGTATTGCACACTTTTAGTGTTTGTACTCTAGTAAACTCCAACTGAGGTTGATTTTAATTTAAAAGATGATCAAGCAGAGTGGCAACCATTGTTTTATTATGTCTATTTTAATTTTCAGATATTCCCATTCCTTTATTAATTCATATATTCATCCATGTATTTATTTAATCATTTATTAATTCATCCTTCCATTCAATCATCCATTCATTTATCCGTTCATTTATTCTTTCATTCATTCATCCATCCATTCATTCATATATCCACCCATTCCTTTATTAATTCATATGTTCATCCATGTATTTATTTAATCATTTATTAATTCATCCTTCCATTCAATCATCCATTCATTTATCCGTTCATTTATTCATTTATTCATTCATCCATCCATTCATTCATATATTCACCCATTCCTTTATTAATTCATATATTCATCCATGTATTTATTTAATCATTTATTAATTCATCCTTCCATTCAATCATCCATTCATTTATCCATTCATTTATTCTTTCATTGATTCATCCATCCATTCATTCATATATCCACCCATTCCTTTATTAATTCATATATTCATCCATGTATTTATTTAATCATTTATTAATTCATCCTTCCATTCAATCATCCATTCATTTATCCGTTCATTTATTCTTTCATTCATTCATCCATCCATTCATTCATATATCCACCCATTCCTTTATTAATTCATATATTCATCCATGTATTTATTTAATCATTTATTAATTCATCCATCCATCCATTCAATCATCAATTCATTCATCCACCCATTCATATATCCATTCACTTCTTTATTAATTCATATATCCATCTATTTATTAATTCAATAATTTACTGGTATTATTATATTGCATCTATAATTACCTTATCATTCCGTTCCCTGTGCTCGGCATGTCGTTGCTCACCCCTCCTAGGGTCGTGAGGCGACTGTTGACCACGTCTTCCAGGTTGTTCCATTTCTCGTTGCTGCTGTAATACCTGGTGACGATAGTGAACCATGTCACGTTGGTGATCTTCCTTCTCTTGGCGTAGACGTTGTTGACGTCTTTGCCATTCTTCTTCTCGTGCCTTTATGTGCTCTCTTTGGTCAAGTATCATTCTTTGATGCATCATCATCTCCTGTTGGTGATAGTGATGATAATATTAAATAATCATAATCAAAACAACAAGGCCAATGATAGGGCTAGTAAGATTAAAAACAATAGCTGAATTCTGAATTCTTTGGTCAAGTATCATTCTTTGATGCATCATCATCTCCTGTTCGTGATAGTGGTGATAATATTAAATGATCATAATCAAAACAACAAGGCCAATGATAGGGCTAGTAAGATTAATAACAATAGCTGAATTCTATGTTATTGTACTTATACACCTGTTCAAAAAAGGTTGCCATAGACAATAGGCGATAGGAAATAGGCTACTCCAAGATCCAAGAATAGCTGGAACAACACGTTTTTGCTTCATATCCCCGTCAAGAGCACAGCCTGAGGTTAGTGGTGAGATATTCTGTGTCATTTGTTGTTCATAAAACCTTTTTAAAGGTCTCAATTATTCGGCTATCAATAAACTTGTTAATACCCGATGCTCCTTACCTGTCTTTCTCGTTCCCTAAATAACTCAGGATGTCTCTCCCCAAGATGATGCGGAGGAAACGGTGGTCCCTCCCTAGATGCATGTACTAAATAAGGATGTAACATAGCTGCTCCATCAGGGTGGGGTGGTAGGAACATGCGATTAAACTCTTCTGGCCTATCTGGTTTAGACACTGGGTGTTGCTCTGTTCGTCCAGGGGGGTGAGGGGGATGAGGGGGGTGAGGGGGGTGTTTATGGTGTGTCTCCCCTGGTGAGTGTCCATGTACAGGACATGACGGTGGCTTGTTTTCATGGTAGTAGAACATTCTGTGTCCATGCGGCCCGTGTTCATGACCTTCACTGTTACCTCCCTCTTTAGGGATTTCTTGGTCTGTATTGTCTTTTTGTGGTGAGGAATGACCAGAATGCTCTGGCATATCTGGTTCATCCTAATAAACAAGAATCAATCACCAATTATTATTGTTTTATTTTAGGATTAATTCATATGATTTAGCAATGATTTTAAAATTCAAATTTAAAAAATGATACAAATAGTTATACACTTAGTTGTCTTCATTAACTGTTAAAATTGCTGCATCATTAACTCCAACTATGGTGAAATGTTTTGGTATATTTTCTGGACTGTCTATCATCCTTAGGGGAAAAGTATTTGTAAAATTGACCAGGTATTGGTTGATTTGATAAATACTTCACCTCCAAATTAAAACTAATTGATGGATAAGAAGAAAAAAAAATCAAATTGAAATTTTCAGCAATTTTTTCAAGATGCAACAACTTTGGCTATAAGTTTAAGTCAATTTCTAATAATAATGTCATGTTGACTTTAATAATGTTGAATTTACATGCTAAAGTTATGTTTAACAACCACAGTAGTTTATCATTTAGATAATGTAAAGTGGCAATATTTTATGAGCTGTCTTCTATAACAACTTCTCAATTATAATTATTGTTTGTTATTAGTTGGAAAGGTCATGCACTATGAGAATTAAGTAATACCTGATAATACAATATTTTATGAGCTGTCCTCTATAACAACTTCTCAATTATTAAAGCTTGTTTAAGTATAAGTGGAAAGGTCATGAAAATTAAAGTAATACCTGATCTAAATCAGAATTCTCCTTTGAAATCTGTAAATAATATTCACCTATCTATCAGTGACTATTTAATTTATAATATATTAAAACAAAGTAGACAAGACAAAAGTGCAATAATTAAGAGAGAACAAACACTATATCCATGAAATAAATTCAAGTTGCTGATGTAAAACATTAGTTTTTATTTAGTGACTATAAGTCACTATCAAAGACAAGGCATTGTTTCATGATTGAAACTGTCTGATAAGTCCTCCACATATAATTGTAGATTTGTAAAGCGCTATAGTGTTAGAGGATTTAGTGCCATATACTTGAGGCTCATTATTATGAGTGACAAAATAGTCACTAAATAAATACTATTTAAAATTTTGTTAGCAACTATTTTGTGGTTATAGTGTCTGCGCTCTAGTAACAACAACATTGACAATGACAATTAGAAATGATAATTGCAATTACATTTACCATTATAATCAATGATAACAATAATGATTGAAAGGAAGTAGTACCTGGCGTTCTTGTTGCTGTCGTAAATGCTCAACAGCTCGCTGCTGCCGCCATGTTTCAAAATGGAAGTCAGGTGAATCAATCATCTAAAAAAATATTAATAAAATGAAGGATTTGAAAAATGAATGAATGAATAAATAAATGGATGGATAAATAAATGAACAAACAAATATATGAATAAATAAATAACAAAATGAATGAAAGAATGAATGAATAACAAAAGGAATGTGTGAATAGATGAATGAATGAATGGATGAATAACTAACTAACTAAATGAATAAATGAATTACAGAGCAGGAGCCAGTTGTACGAAGCCTGGATAAAGTTATCCACTGGATAACTTTGTTTTCTAGTGTGTAGAATTTGTATAGGTTTTAGGGATTTATCTGGAGGATAGCACTATTCAGGCTTCGTACAAACCAGCACCAGTAGTACAATAGTACAAGACATACCGGAGGAGGAAATGCTCCTTGGAAGAATGGTGACACACTGTGAGGATCACCACCCTCTCTTTTAGAACCTAGTAGAGGTGGTGGTCCTGGAATGGGACCAGCCCTTGGTACAAAGAGAGGTACGTCTGGACGCCCACCATGTAGGTAGTATGGTACTACAGCTGGGTGACCATGTTCACCGGTGAAGTGTTCAGATAACATTGGCGGTTCTGATTGAACTAAAATGAAAAATACAATATTATTCCTAGTATTCTCTCAAGTCTCAGTATAAACACAGCACACAGTAGTTGGCCCAAGTCCACAACTCAATTTTATGATCAAAATTTTTTCACTTTTTTTAACGCAATATAACTTTTTCTTCTGCCTTCCTAAAGGCATCTATTTATGGCATCAGCAGTGGATATGTCTTTTTCTTCACCTATAGCTAACTAACACCTAATTGTTCTTTGAGTGAACTAATTGCAGGCCTAACATCTAAGACTAATTAGCACTTAATAAAGCACTTTAAAGAACTGAAATATTATTTTGTTTTTATAGAGTGCTGACAACTGTCAAGTATATTGAGCTACACGTAATAGAACTACAGCTCATTTGTACTAAATCTTCATGCCTGGGGAGCATGAATTTTGTTTGCTTGTTAAAATTAATGCTTTAAATTTGTTT